>BMAU01019263.1:237500-450931 GCA_019973935.1 Trichonephila clavipes
CAATATAATTTTTCTTATTCATTAAATTTGGAACTAATTTTTCACTTTCATGAAAGTTTAAAAAATTGATTGTTTGTAATATCTTTCTTGAAGTGGGGGAAATCATATGTTTTTTAATTATTAATTTTTCAGGTGCCAAGGGATAGTCATTATGTAAATTATGAAGTTCAGTTGGATAGTCGAGGTCTACCTCAAAAATGTAACCAACTTCACTATTTTCAGGTATTGATAAAATATGCTCTTTATTAAATGTATCGGGAGAAATCCACTTAAAATCACCATAGGGTAATGCTTGAGACATTGCCCAGCCATATAAATTATTTGCATCTAAATAAATGATATATTTAGATGGACTTGATGGATCATAATTTTCTAAATATCGGTTATTGGCTCTAGCATATCTTTTACATATCGTTGAAATCCCCCCACGAATACCTTTTTCAATAAATAAATGCATGTCAATGCTTGTGAACAATTCTAAAGGTTGTTGACACATTTTTAAGCAAGCCTGCCATGCAAGAGATGGTGATGTAATGAGGTGTGCAGGATCCAATTCATAATTTTTAAGACATATTTTTCGAAAATTTTCAAATACATCCGCCAATAACAAAACATCACTGGATACGTACAGATCATGATATTCACCGAGAGACTTAATTTTAAAGGTGGACCAGACGTTTTTAGCGTGTTCGTAATCTTCCGCACTCACATGCTCTCCAGATAATGTGCTGTAAAATGCAGAAGCAGGCGGTAAAGCAATTTCTGAAAACTTTTGGAAGTTATCAACGTATTCGTATGGATAAATACCTTTTCGTAAAAGAAGCTGAATTTTATTTTGGGATACATTTTGTTTTAAAATGTTGAAATCGCTATCTTTTAAATTATGAACTAACTTTTGTAATGACGTTGGTAAAAATTGAAAACTATCTATGAATTGTAAAGATACTGCAACATTATTTTCTTTTACATTTTTTTTCATTGAAAAAGTGATATATTTCTCCATATTATTCGCAAGAATGTTAAATTCATAGTCTTTAAAATTCCCTAAACATTTGATTATGTGATGTGCATCGTAATTTTTAAGGTTATGAAACACAACGGGTATCATTTTTCGCATTTTATATTGTAAATTGCAATAATTATGAGCCGCTCCTCTATAACGCCCACTCAAATGACAATGGTCTCTAACTTTATCATTCTCTAGGGGATGTTTACAAAGATAGCAATGTGTTTCGGAATTAAATTGTTCTTCTTCTTCAGGTGAAAGATTCATTGGCATAATAATGGTTAACATTGGAGTGATATTATCTTTTTCTTTTATTAAATTATTGATGAAATGAGTGGCAGCATCAGGTCCTCGATAAACTGTGATGGGCTTCAGCATTTTCCCATTAGCATCAATCACAACGTATGCATAACCGCATGGTTTATGTCTTGCTATTTTTTCCGTATAGGCACTTTGGTTTGTGGGTTGTGCAGAGTGGTAAGGAATTAAAATTGATTCAAAGTCTGCATATATTATGAAAGGAACTTTGTGCTGAAATTCGATTTTCTGAAACAGTAATAGATTTCTATCTGGTGAAGGCATTTTAATTTTTTGGGGGCTTACATTTTTACAATAATTTAGATGCTCTTGTAACAAGTCTTCCCGACAAAATCGGTGTAAACATCGGTAACATATATGAGTTTTGCAACGATGTTTGCTCAAATCACCTATCAACCTCGAAAAGTTCCGAATGAGACAATAATGCTGCCTTTCCTCGTTTGATATATATAATAAGTTTATACAATCAAGGTCTTCACGAGAGGAAACATGCAAAGGTAAAATTTCGTCTTCAAAACCAAACACATTTATGCGAACATTATTGAGCTTTTCGAGGGTAGAAATACTTGTTAGAGGCACCGGACATTTCACATTACCAAGCTTTATTTTCGATTCATGAGGGATATAGTGATGAATAGAATTTGCTTTATAATTACGATCAATCTTTAATTTATGTGCTAATAGACACCAAACAAAGCACTTTTGATCTTCATTTTTAATGTTTAGTATTGCTTTTTTATCAGCTAATTTCTTTGGTAAAGGAATATAACTGCTAGGGCAAAGCGGTTGATATTTTGCTATATTCAATTCTAATTTTAAAATTTTGTCCAGAGTCCAGCCTGAACCTCTTTGAGTGAATTCCTCAAATGAATTTTGAATTTTTTTAAAGGCCGATTCTAAATGTTCAGCTATTGTGTTTTCCATTAATTCTACCAAACAGTTTGATCGAAAATAGGGAGTGATATATTCCACGTCATTTTCCTGTGTGGTTCGCGTAAGGGTGGCTTGCACAACAGCATACCATTTAATAGCCTTTTTTTCTTCTAATTTAGATTTGAGTTCTCCAAAAATAAAAGGTCTGACATAATCAAAAAACTTCAAAAAATCTAATTCGTTGTCGGTTATAGAATTAAATGTTACAATTGTAAAGACATTCAAAGCATGTGCACTATTATCAGGCTTCCTTTTCTTGCTAGGAGGTATTTGAGAGGGAATCAATCTACGTTTTGAAACTGCATTTGAAGTACTTTGTTGATTGGTTAGGTTAAAATGTGTTAATCTATGTCTTTGTAAGATATCCTTCCGTGAAAATACTCTTTTACATAAATCACAGGAGTGCGTTTTTTTCTCTGTATGAGTTTTCTTATGTCGAAGTAATGCATCCAATCGTGAAAAAGTTTTGTGACAAACGTCACACACCTAGATAGAAAAAAAGCCAAGGCTTTAAAACTACCCTTACAAACAAATATTATGAGATTTCATACTCGTCCTATGCAATTGTTAAAGAATAAGCTAATTATATGCAAACACACACACGCACACATCTTAAATAAATTGAATTATAAATTAAGAAATATATAAATTCTAACGTAGAATGTATCCAATACGCAAACACTAATTTGTAAAATTAATCACAACTATATATATATATATATATATATATATATATATATATATATATATATATATATATATATATATATATATATATATATATATGCTAGTATATCTCAACTGATTATGTTTTTTCCCCTCATAGCATTTGCTTAAAAAAGTCCGCTGGATAAAATCATTACAATTATTATATTTGATAAAATTAGCCACACCAAAACATTAGTTTTAAATATATTTTACAAAACACAAACAGCCAAAATTCGAGTTTTTTAGAGCGCGATTATAAGAATAACACATACCTTGGATGGCAACGAAGCCAGAGCATCTAGGGTTCCTTCAGGGTTGGCGAATGTAGAAGACTCTATGTTTAAAACGGGAACTGCTTGTTTACTTGTAGAGGGCATCATTTTGATGTCTCGTGTTTCAGAAGTAGCATCATCCCATTTGGGGGCATCATCTGCAAATTCCTCAGCCAATTCTGCGGCATTCAGTATTTCCTTGAGTTCGTTGATTGGAATGCCAAAACTAACATCCCACTGTAAATAAAATAAAACGTTATACCTATTAAAGTAAAGCAAAATATTTACTTAATTATTCATTTAACAAACTCGTTTTACTCAGCTAAAACCATTATCCAACTCTTAAGTGTTAATAAAAATGAATGATAAAGACTTTACTTAAAAATAATTTTAAAAAATGAATGATAAAGACTTTACTTAAAAATAATTTTAAAAAATTAGAGAAATAATAAAACACTTACATCTTCAACATCTGGAGTAGTAGAATTCTTTGTGGATTCCATTTCAATATAAGATGAGTCAGTGCAAAAGAAGTCTTCACTGTATCCGATGATCACGAGAAATGATCGAGGGTCTTATTTATTGCGAATATATACTCTCTATATCCTTCTAGAAAATTCTCGAGAAAAAAGTTCATGTTATTGATTAGATATTTTATGAAATATGCAACACTATCGCTTGGAGGAAAGGTCTGGTAAACGTGATTAAACATTCTCCCTAACTTCGTATCACTAGATTTCTCAATGTTTATCAAATACGAGTCACATACTTTTTAGATTAGATATTTTATGAAATATGCAACACTATCGCTTGGAGGAAAGGTCTGGTAAACGTGATTAAACATTCTCCCTAACTTCGTATCACTAGATTTTCAATGTTTATCAACTACGAGTCACATACTTTTTAGATTAGATATTTTGAAATATGCAACACTATCGCTTGGAGGAAAGGTCTGGTAAACGTGATTAAACATTCTTAACTTCGATTAGATTTTTCATGTTTATCAACTACGAGATCAGATATTTTAGATTAGATATTTTATGAAATATGCAACACTACTTGGAGGAAAGGTCTGGTAAACGTGATTAAACATTCTCCCTAACTTCGTATCACTAGATTTCTCAATGTTTATCAACTACGAGTCACATACTTTTTAGATTAGATATTTTATGAAAATGCAACACTATTGGTTGGGGGGATTAGTCATTTGTTATTTAAGATAATAACGATACCCGCAATTTGCTAAAACTTCTTATTAGATTTCTTGGTATGTTTCTTGAGTAAATGTCATTTAGTCTTTTGCTTTTCTACCCTTATAACCTCTGCTTAAGCATAAATATACTTTCAGTTTAAATTAGAGATTTTCTTATAAACTAAAATTTTAAAAAAAAATGACTACTTTTTTAAAAACATCCAACAAGCGAGGGTTGATGCATTTGAAGAATAGTACCTCAAAAAAGGCACGTGCGGAAGAAGCAGATAGTGTTATTTTAGAGACGGCTTCTACCCAGGATACTATAGAAAATGCATTCGAAGGACTGGATGATTTTTTCACATCCTTGAATCCTGAAAATATAGATTCATCGACTTCTGCTATCCGTGATTCAGAGTCTCCTCCGCTTGCCGATGGATCCCTCATCATTAAATCTCTTCAAGAAAATGAGTGTGTTTTCCGAAATGATCTGAACAATTGCGTATATTTACGCTGCGAATTATACAAAGGAATCTTCAAAATTCACATTAGAAAGTTTCTAATATTCGAAAGTGATGTGAAACCAACCTTCAATGGAGTGACCATGGATTTGCATTCATGGTTTGATTTTTTCCGAAAAATATTTAACTTCAATCTTTTGTACAGTTCTTCATCATTTGTTGCAAACAACACTATTGTTGTAACAAATACAAATTCACAAATGACTATAAAAAATTTTAAAACAAATGCTTGGATTGCTTTGGATGACGACCAGTTAAATAATTTAAAACATTGTGCCCACGACTTAAATGAAGAACTCATCGAATATCTGTATTCGAACTATCTACCAAAAGTCATACTGAAGAACTATACACCGAATTGTGAGAAAATCAATGATGAACTGTCTTTGATGAAATCACTCATCGTTTCTATCGAAGAAAGTGTGGTGAGTGTGTTCCCTAAAATTTTTGAGTGTGATGGTTGCATTATCAACCATGGTGGTCAATTGAAGCATTCATGTATAACATTTACAAACTTTGAAAAGTTCTGTAATGTGTCTGATCTTATTTTAATATTAGTTAATATTAATGACATTGTAAAAGACTTTTTGCATAGAGAAAAATGTATTTCTAAAAGATTTTTGGAAAATATAGATGTAAAATTTATTCGAAATGTTTTGTTTCAAACAGTACAATAAACTGGTTATTCTGAAAATTGTTGGTTTATTTTTAAAGTGTGGCTTTTTTTAACATGTTTCAGGATATTTTTTACAGGTGTGGAAAACTTCAAAAAGTAAGGTTTTGTTATTTTTACATGTGTATGAAAAATAAATGAGCAACAAAGAAAAAATATTTTGACTTAAATTATCAAAGAACTTGAAAAATTCAGCTCATTGTTACAAGTTAAACTGTACAAAATATATTACATGTTTACTAATTACTTTTACTAAGTATTTTTTTATTGAAACATAAAATTTAATCATTAGATGAATTTTAAACATTAAAAAATCATTTTAATGAAACTCTGTATATATTTTTGTAGGGTTAACTTTAATACAAAATTTGTTAATTATATTTCTCTTGTTTAAAAAAGATGTAAGACATAAAGGAAAAAAATAGCAACACACGAAAAGTTAAAACGCTTTTATTTAAAAAGATTCCCAATGGATTTCATCATACTTTGGTTTTTCATCAATCCTATTTCGTTTAACAACTGGTTTGACATATTGTTTGCGTTTTACAGGCACTGCTTGCATTTCTTGCTTAACAAAGGGTGTTTTCAAATATTTATTTTTTATATAGTGTCTAGGGATATTCAATTCTTGTAAAGCTTGTAAAAATTCTTCCTTAGCTATAATGGTAGATGGCTTTCGATTCGTAAAAATCATATTAAACAGATCGGCTAAATTAGAATGTTGGTATTTTTTATCTTTAAAAGAAACTTCACCATGCTCGTTCCAGTTCAAAGTATTTGGTTTATCTTTAAGAATGTTCAATAACAACGACGCTTGATTTTTATAAGTCTTTGGCACAGACTCTAAAATAATAGACATGTAATTTTCGTCCACTTTAGGCTTGATTTCTTCTTTCAATTTAATAGATTCATCCTTTTGAACGGTGTGCACATCTTCAAATGCATGATTTTCAGAAGTTATTCCCGGTAGGTTGTAGTCTTGTAAATTCATTTTTCGTTTTAACAATTCATAATAAAGGTGTACTTTTCATAATCAGGTAGCTTACTGTTTAAGATTTTAGACATTTGGTGATCAAATTCCGTCACTTGCTGATGACTCGGAGTATTTTTTATCAATTGATCTTCTGGAATAAGCACAAATTTTTTAGCGTGCTGCATTGAGTAAAGTTGAGATGGCTGTCACGGCAGCTGGAATGAGAATGTTTAAAAAGCCCCCATGTTGTATAATTAATTTTTTCTTCTTGTATAATGTTCCCTTTTTATTGCCAATTTTTCTTAAAGTAGACTTATACTTTGTCAAAAACTTTTTTTGTTCTTTAGTTATAGGAATATTTCCCTTTAAAAGATTCAAAGCACACTCGCAAATCGCTTTTACACTATGATTAGGTAATTTCTTCAATAAATGCTTACGCAACAGGTGGGGGCAGGTATAAATGAACTGCAAATCTTTGACTTGTTGACTGGACAATGTCATATTAGAAACTAATTTTCTTTGTTACTCACAGTCCTTATTTATATTTTAACTGATAAACGTATTGAATCTGATTAGGCAAAATCTGCGTGCGTAACCTCATTTCCTCGGGACATGTGTTTCTTAAATCAATCAATAAATATGAATGCGGTTTTTTAGTAGCGTCATCGTAAACTTCTCGAAAAAATTTAATATGATTTGGGTACAATTGCCTGCCTAAATGCATTGCCTGACTTAGATCCCTACGATTTTTAAATAACACCAAGTAGTGTGCATTTAAACTGATATTTCTCATTTCCCCGCCTTTATGAAAAAGATTCTGACTAATAAAAATGATACTTAAATTTAAATGATGACTACCTTTTGTGAATAATTGAGTGAGTCGAGGATCGTTTCCGCATTCTGCCATTAAGTCGTCGATAATAAACAGCGTATTCTTACTTAAATATTCTTTATAATTGGAAGGAAACCCCTCCACAAATTCCACATTTTCAATATTATCATACAGTGGTTGATTTATCCCATAAAACCAAATCACTCTGTCCATGGATGGATTAAACATCAAGGCCTTAAAGTTTAGCAGATCTCGTACAAAACACGATTTTCCCGATTGAGTTGGGCCAGCGACCACCATTGTGAAAGGGTGTTGTAAGCTCGGAAATTCCATTTTGAATGAATAAAATGCATGCGTGTATTATATTTAAAAAAAAGACAAACACAAGTTATATACAGTTTAAATATGAATTTATTGATAAAAGTTGACACATATACGAAATCGTTTACATACAAAATCATACACACGACGGTCGTTGCATACATCATAATTGACAAAATAGGATTGAATATTTTTCAAAGTTTTACCTCTGCATCTAGAATACAAGTAATATATACAATATTGTCCACACACAGCAGTTTTATTTGATTGTAAAGTCATTGTGTTATAGTTCATTCGGTTATAACGAAGTGCAAAGTTGGCAATAGGTCCTGTAAAATATGTAGGCTCGTTTCCATAAGAATCGAAGAATTCCCCTTCATTTGGAGATAATAAATAGAAGGCTATCCAGTGACTACCTGGTTGGGTCGAAGAATCAATGTTACAGACAAAGCACGCAGGATAGTGCACGATCCTTCCTGGTAAGCAGTCGCTTGCGTACACATCCAGAAAACATTTTTTGTCCAGAGATCTTGCTGTAATATCTTTTTTAATTTGTAGGCTATTCATTTTTAGTTTGGAAAATCACAAAGAATATGACGAGATTTATTAATCTCTATGATGTTTTCAAATTCTGCGTAAATAAATACTGAAATAGTTTTCATGAGGGCATTAGCAAACTTAATTTCTATTCGTAAATTGCCTTGATGTTGTAAATTAAGATGTGGTCCATCACATAAATCTGGGCTAAGATCAAAAACATAAAGTGTATGCCCTTGAGCAAATTCTTCCCGCGTTAAATAGTTTCCACTATCACGGTTAAAGCCTGAAAACATCTGGTGATATGCTCTTATATAACAGTTGGTTTCGTAATTCAGTTCTAAGGGCTTGGTAGGTACAGGTTGCCCATCAACGTAAATACTCAAAAAGTTAACGTTGCAATGGTCAAATAAAAAGGGATTAAGACTCAATTGCCCATTTATCGCGGCGTTGTCTATACATCCTACAACAACACGTTTTGGCATAACTCCTAAAAACACATTGTCTTGCATGAAGGACCAGCTGCCCTTTGGTATGGAATAAGTCTTGCATAACACTCTGTCAATTGGATATTTCGCTGTACTTTTTTCTAAAGCCTTAGCATGACCTAAGGAAACACCTGGATTGACTTTCACTTTGCGAATAAATAAAGACGCATGTTGTAACACAACTTTATAAGGTTCTCCTGTTTTAGTTGACATCAGACAAAAATCTGGTTTTGTGCGGGTCATTTTTATTTTTACATCCACTAAATTCAGTAAAAGACGATTTTGTTGAAAAATATCACAATGTAGAGGTCCAATCATGTCCAATATCTGACTTTTAAACGTTAAATCATAGCGTTTTTTAAGGCCCTCGTTTCCATTTTCCTTTTGAAGAGGGTCGGACACATCTAAAAAGGTATCCTTATAAAAACACTCGCAAGTCAATAAACTTTTCTTGGCATCTTCCCCATAGTTTAGTAGGGTTTCTACATAGGCACGATAGGGATACGTATTGCTAGAAGAAGAGACCACCCTTTCGTTCAAGGCCACGTCTACTTGTCCAAACAAAGCATGTAGAAATAAATTCACTGGAGCCACCGGCTCATTTTCTGCTAAAGACGTACCATCCAAGTTGGTGATTTTAACTTTTACATGTAAATATGAAGCAGACAAGTCCATATAATCTTCTCCACTCCCAGATATGTTAAATTCCACAGGCCCCCCCATCTCGTATATTAGCCAGTGGATGATATTCAATAAATCCACCTTTTTCTATAGCTGTTTGTGTAGGAGGAATTAAAAACAAGTCTAGTTCAGATTTCACACAGGTGGGAGAATCTTTATGTATTAAACAAGTCATTTTTAAGCAAAAATATCGCGTGTTTTCACCTTCTTGGGTTTGCGTCGAATGATATTATTTTTAGATTGCTTTCTCTTTTTATTGCGTCGTCCAGAACCAATCATAGTTTTTACTTTATTGGAAGCTTTTTCTGTCAAGTTTCGACCCGCTTCTTTTAAGCGACGTTGAGTTGCTACTTTAAAATTATCACCCTTGGAAATATCATTTAGCACATCTACGCCACTATGAAACAATTGTTTCCCAACCGCCTTCGCACCTGATTTGAAAAGAGGGACAGCCGCCCTAAATAGACTTCTAAACAATCCTCCAAACCCATAACCCTTTTGCAAAGGGGCACCTTGATAATAACCGAGACCACTTCCCGACTGATGTATATAATAATCTTCAAAAGATTTCTGGCAACAATTATAAGGAACAAACATTATGATAGATACTTCTGCCTAAAGTGAAGCTTCACGTATGATCGCCCGCGTTCAAATGGTATAAGTTCTCCCGTGTGAGACCTTATAACGATTTCTAAAGTGTCAATTTGTTTTCGACTAACATGTAAATAATGTGGTCGATCATATTTCACACATACAATTTCACCGTCATGTCCTGTCACATTCACGATGCGTAGCAAAGGGGCTAACACGTCACCGATAATTTGAGGTTCAACAATATCAGAATACAGTAAAAGTACTCGATAATTGGCCCATGGATCTGCCACGAATGGGCTTTCTATCATATGTTCTTTAGAACTATCAGATGATTGGATTTTGCATGGGTTAAACCCTAGTACTTGAGCTAACCCATCTTCAAAAATAACTTTAGCTTTGTTTTTTACAGTAACGCGAACTCGCTTGGTCACGGGGTTATAATTAAAATAAATTTTATTTTGGTGAGCTTTAATCGTCATGGCTTTCAAAATATCAGGCACTGATTCGTAAAATCCTGGTGGAATTTTTCTTGCTAATATCTGTCCGTCACCCAGATCGAACCCAAACACATTATTATTATTATTCACATTATACCAAGTGTGGGGGTAAATAAATTCAACTAGGCCCACTTCCCATTCTCCTTTCAGTTCAATATGGTTTGGTAATCTCATTAAAAAATGCGATATTTTGTTTTCGGGGAAATAATTCATGGAACTATCAGATGGTAGTGTTACGTAGAAAGACATTTTTGAAAATGATTGAAGAAAGAAGTATGCATGCCTTTATAAAGTGAATAAGTCAGAGGATGGAATCCACTGATCAAATTTAGATGGGTAACCTTTATATTTTACTTTATATTCAACTCGACCTTTTTTAACTCGTTTCTGTAATACTTTTTCGACGGAAAAAGTTTCTTTCTGGCGAACTTTTTGAAGCTCTTGAGCGTAAAACGTACCTTGAATAGGCTCTTCCAACAGGTCCTTAATCCGATAAACGGGGGGATGCCTCGACACGCACTCTGTCACTACAAATAATTCTTCGGTCCAGTTTGTTTCATAACCTTTTTCAAAGAGTAATTTATGTTTCGAAACGCGCACGATGTCTCCTACACTGAAAACACATGCTTTTTTTTTCATGCCTTCCATATCACCGTATAATGTAAACCATACATCATTTTCATTATCTGGAGTCACTTCAGTTGGAGTTCTTTTAATACTCGAATGATAAGTATGATTATAACTATGCAATAAATCATTCAAAATGTGTACGTATTCATAAGTATGATTATGTGTGAAATATTTCCACATTTTTGTTTTAAGGGTTCGGTTAAATCGTTCAATGACCGAAGCTTTGGTATTATTATGTGTTGTAAAAAATCGAACATCTTCTTGTTTTAAAAACTTCTGAAATGTCTTATTTGTAAATTCTGTTCCGGCATCTGTCTGCAAGAACTTGGGTTTTCTCATAGAAAATATAGTTTTAAACGCTTTAACGATGTCTGTACCACGTTTGGTTTTCAAAGGGATAGCCCAGGCATATTTCGATAAAATGTCTATACAAGTCAAAATATATCGAAAACCTTGATTGTGTTTTTGCAAGCTACTTACATCTACTAAATCTGCTTGCCACTGTTGATTAATCGAATATACGAGGACACGGTTCATCTGAAATTTTTTTCTGATTGGTTTGTGCAGTGTATAGGCCTCTACTCCCTCGAGCCAATCCTTAATGAGCTTTTTTGATACTTTACCATCGACAGCACGATGTAACGCGTCTACACCGCCGAAACTGGCCACTCGCTTTGGGTCCTGGTATGCTTCCTCCATTTGTTTAAAGGATCTATTTTACATTGAAAAAGTTAAGTTCCTAGTTTTGTTTAGATTCAAAACAAAATCCACTGCAATCTTTTCGCTTCCTGTAAAAATGTAGATAATACCGAAAATAACGCATAAACTTATATATAAACACACAGAATGCACAACTTCCTCTGTCTGTACCATTTTGAAAAATGAACAAATCCTCTGCGTAATACCATATTTTATATGCTAAAAATTCAAAGCTTGCCCGTATTTCAACTGGATAGTGGCTAAAGAAATAGAATCTACTATCCTGTTGAAATAATTTTTTTACGCGGGTTCAATTCCCAGAATATTAAAACTGAAATTATTACTGTGTTAAATAAATTATTTTAATGTAAAATTATTACTGTGTTAAATAAATTATTTTAATGTAAAATTATATATCCATTTCGAAAAGTTGAGTACATTTTATATAAGTGTTAATAAACGTAATCCATTCCTTAATGCTTATATTATTATGTAAAACTCAAATTAAAAAAAAATATCTTTCCACCCTCTTATCTACCCCACTCCCATCTTATCTCCACCACTATGCAGAATCCCCCGTATCTACCCCATTCCCTGTTATCACCCCCACTGCCTTATCTTTACCACTGCCTTATCTCCACCGCCACCGCCCCGCAGAACCCCCATTATTATACTACTCCCAACAATGTCATTTATACCTTTATTTTTTATAATCTATGAATGCGTTAAACTATTAATTTGTTATCGCGACTATTTAATATTAAATGCGAAAAAAAACAAAAACGAATAAGTTTCAGACTGAAACTTAAATTGAATTTTTCAAAAATTGTCATCGATATTCTCATAACTTTTACATATTGTCATTTTAGCATATCACACATCTATCTTCTATGCAAAAATCTATTATAAGTTCATCAAATGTTTCAGCATATTTTTACTCATAACATGCAGTTTTCAACCACATTGGCCAGAGGCCGCGGTAGCCTAATGGTCAAAGTAACGGACTCGTAGCTGACGTGTCATGAGTTCGACCCCAGCACCACTGAAGATCCGCCGTGTAAGGGAGCGATGCTCAAGCGTCATCCTCGTCACTTGACCATGGTTTAAAATTACGAGGTCCGTCGCCAAGTGAGTGAAATATTAACGTCGCACTGTTCAGCCACACGAGGGCTTTTAGTGATGGACCTCGTAATTTTGAAAAATGGTCAAATGACGAGGGCGACACCTGAGCTGGCAACGCCTCTCTTAACTACCACACCACACCAACGAGAGGACATTTCAGCTCTCGATAGATTTAACGTGCATCGCTGCCCTACACGGCGGGTCTTTTTGTGGCACTGGGCTCGAACTCAAGACATGCCAACCATGATTTCGATACCTTGACCACCTGATACCCGCCACAGGACCGTCGCCAAAAGCCCTCAAGAATTGAGTAGAAAAAGAGAGAGAGTGCGACTTTAATATCCCCTCACTTAATTAAATTATGAAATTTAAGGAATACTTGAAAAATATTAGAAGTCGAATATATATATATTAAAAATTAATCACATATGATAATTTTAAATATCCAAAGAATTATTAGTATTTATGGTAAATATATGTTTTTCAACTGAGTATGTGAGACACGCATAAATATCTTTTTCGAAATTCCAATGCAGAATTTTAGTGGAGCCAATACAAATTCCTAGTTTTGCATGGTTCAGATTATAAAAATGTCCAAATTTTAATAACCTTTTCTTCAGTCAACCACTAATGAACATGAATGATGAGGGATTATGCATAAATATATATATTTTTTTAACTTCAATTTAAAAAGGATCTTTATATTTATTTATATGCGCAAATGTTAACTCTAAATTTGTCCAGATGCTTTTAAATACTCTTTATTTGAAGATTCAAGTTAAAAAATATAAACTTGAAATTTTAAAATTCTCTGAATGAAATTAATGTTCAGACATTCAAAATTCAAATATAATTTGTTATCTGAACAATACAAAACAAGGGATTCTATGTATTCTAGTCAAAACAAGGGATGCCCTGAATATGTGGCTTTAAAATTATGAAAAACTAAAAGATTTAAATAGGGTTTTTTTTTAACAATACATATAAATTTTTTGCAAATAATGTAATACAGAAGCTTAAAAATTATTCATGTTTAGAAGTGTCCGAAATTTTAAATTTTGAACCTTTTTTTTTATTTTTTTGACACATAACAAAATCATTTTTAAAAAAAATCCCTGAAAGTATTGATTAAAGTAAGAAAAATGAAACAGTAAATTATCCTCTCAATGTTTTAATATATAATTTGAATTTAAATACTACAGATATTTTTTTAAAACTTAGACATACATTATAAAAACTTAATTCCATTTGAGAATTTTAAGGTAAAGAAAAAAATGAGAATTCTCAAATCGTTGACTCGCTATTTGTGTAAACTTTAGGTTGAAGATTTTAGGATTGCCACAGGAACCGGTCTCCCCGTCGTGACCATAAAAGTTTCCCCTCAATGCCCATTGTGTCTCCCCGACCGTCTCTAATTATCTTTCAAGATCGTAAACCTTTAAAGGGGGAAAAGAATTCGGAAAAATACCACCTTACCGGTTTTGAACACATTACTTGAAGGGGAAAAAATCTGTTTGGTTCATTTTTGGTGAGTCCCCGGCCTTAGGAAAAATTCAGTGTGGTCCGTTTTCGAAGCCTCTCTAGTAGGGGGGAAAAAGCCTTGCTGTTCAGTTGGAGGGTTAATAAAAAACTTTAAAACGTATTTATTATGCACGTGGCGCCATCTACTGAGAATCGGAAAGATAATTTATTTCCAGTGGAAAATTCGGAGCTTTTTTTTTCTTCAGAGGTTTTTAAAAATAAAAATTATATAAAAAAATATCTTTCTTTCAATTTAATTATTTTACAATTTTTTAAAAATATTTTATCAGTCTTCATCAAATGAAGTCAGAAAAAAAAATTTTTACTTTAAAGAAGTGAGATATTAAAAAAAAATTTAATTTAAAGGTATTAATCACGTTCTGAAATTTGAAGTTTTATCTACAAATTAAAGTTGCTTATAAAAATATTGCAGATGAAACAAACGAAATATTTTTTTAAAAAATACTTACGTTAAGAAATGTTTAAAACTATTTCAAAATAAATTTAGAAATTACCTTTTTTTTAATTTGTGGAATGGTTCGCTATTTTTTTTTAAATAAAATCATTCAGGCAGAATTTCTCTCTCTTTGTGTGTGTGTGTGAATAAAAAATTCTTAACAATTCAAACTAATTACACTGTAAATGGTTTTCATTAACTATTTTTTTTTAAAAAAAATGAAGTTTTCGTAGTTAAATTAGGACATCAGTTTGGTCGAAAAAGGGAAATTTTTTGACATATTTTTAGAAATCACTCACATTGTGCGCGTACAAACACACACAGAGATATGCTGGTGTCATGAGGAAAGAGAAAGCGCCCGAGCAACGACGGGCTAAGCGGTGAAGGGGGGGGAATCCTTTTGAAAATGAGTATTAGAAATTCTGATTTTGTGAAAGAAAGGGAAAATTTGTAACAGTAGAGATAACCCGTGCAACGCCGGGCCATGCAGCTGTTTCGAAAAAGGGAAATTTTTTGACTTACTTTTAGAAATCACTCACATTGTGCGCGTACAAACACACACACACAGAAATGTTGGTGTCATGAAGAAAAAAGAGAAAGTCCAAGCAACGCCGGGCCAATTAGAAGTTCTGATTTTGTGAAAGTGCGATGTACCTCCCCTTGGAAGTACATCCCTCGAAGTATCAGCGTGAGCTAGAGGTGTAGGGTTAGCGAAAGAACTAGGATCAAACATTATCTTAATATGACTTTATTAAGATATTCAACTTAAACCTTTAACAAATGTAATTATAATAATTAATATGAGAGAATCTACGATGACGCAACACACAATATATATATTTATAATAAGATCTAATCTAATTCAGACCAATCTCAATAAGCGAACCGCCTATATATAATCCTCGATTCTAATACTAAGTAATCAACCCTGCCTTATTATATCTCGTAATAGCACTTGTCTTTATCTGCAATGGGATGCAGCTTTACAACTACTTTCCAGTCTTCATTAAAGTAGTGTTCAAATTTAGATCCAGAATGACGGAGAAGTTATCGAAGTTAAGCTCATTGAGAGCTCCGTTACACATAAGGATAAAAAGCAATATATATTAAAAGGATTTGACAATGGTTCCCCTCTTTCAATTTAGTTAGAGATGAGTAGAATTCAGTGGCGCGCGCAACTATGTTTGCTCCACGTAGGGTCCTTATAACTTTCGTTAGTTGTTTTCTATATAGCATGAATATACCGTGATGCTAATCGGTGTGAGCAGAATCTGTAGCAGTAAAGCTGCATTCACACAAAGGCTGTCAGCGTTGAGCGTCAAGCCCAGTGATACCCAAAGTGGTCTTAATAGACCCCCAGGGGTCTTAGACGACCTGCAGGGGGTCCACGTCAGCAAAAAATAATAATTTGGGGGGTCAATGAGGTGTAAGTAGGGGTCTATGTGATATTGACTCTCATTAAACTAGATAGGGACTTTAATTTTAAAAGAAAAGTTAATCAAGTTGAAACCAAATTTTACTTATTTAGCAGATTTATTTACTAAATTTAATGAAGTTAATTTGCCCTTACAAGGTGCCAGCATAATCTTTTTAAAACAGGAACCATTTCAGCGTTTCTTTCCAAAGTTAAACTAAAGACGTATAATATTAGAGGTCCGGAATTTTCTCAAATTAACCCAGACAATTTTTCAGCACGTTTTAACCTACGTTCAACAATTAACTGCCTTTTCTTGAGATTTTGAAACCAGGTTTGAGAATGCTTTAACTATGGCAATACCACAGTAGGAAATAAATTTATATGGTCATATTGAAAAAAAAATGTCACACATGACAACAGGAACTGATCGTGATATGCACCGATGAAGATTTTAAAACTTAGAAACGAATGCCAGCAATTTTGGCTTTCAAACGACAAACATGTGATTTGTCCCGAATTATGGAATATCACGAGGAAGCCTTTAATTATTTTCCTAGTACAGCGCTTCTCAAATTGTGGGGCGCGCCCCCTTAGGGGGCATGATGACCCTAGAAGGGGGCGCGAGCCTATTGAACAGTCGGAAACAAAAGAATATTTAAAAAGAATTATTGATTTATTTAAAGTAAACAAACAAAATACATTCTGACATAATAAAAAATTTTTAAAAAAATATTTACGCTGATATAATATACATATAAATGTATCAGTACTGCATAATGTAATGTTATCATTAATTTAGCAATACTAGGTTAAGAACAAATTTAATAATTACCAGTGACTCAAGGGGTTTATCATATATAAAATTATACGCAAAAATTAACACTTATCTTGATAATTTGCATGGTTTATAACTAATCCCTTAATTGCCGATTAAAAGTTACGTGATTCGTTTCCAAATGCCACAGTTTTGCACGTATGCATGCATATGTGATGTATTGGAGGGACGAGAAAGGGAATAAATAAACAAATCCTCTGAAATAAGTAAATCCTTCGCAAACACTGTCAAGATCATTTTATTGCATTCCAAAGCCTTCGGAATAATTTTATGGATAGGAGTGATCAGAACATATCGTATTTTGGAAAGACGTATATAAAGGTAATGACAATTTACTCACTGGCTGAGCAAGACGTTTATATACGCCAGTGACATTTAAGAGGTTAAGCCATATGGTAGCCTTAGCATCAAAGTATCGTATTTTCGGATTAATACATTGCTATTGAATAGAGAGGGCGCGATAAAAAGTATGATTGAATATCGGGTCGCAAGTATTGTAAGTTTGAGAAGCACTGTCCTAGTAAGAAGGAGTTTCAGCGCAGTTGCCAATCTCCAAAACAAAAAAGAAACTGGACACTACTAACAGAAGAGATTTAAGGTTAAACGAGACAAGATTGATACTAAATGTTAAAAATTTGCTATTGTAGCGCCAGATTCACCACTCACATTAAAATCAATTGTGTGTTATTTGGTTATTTTATTTAACACTTATTTTATACATTAATTAATTAACATATGCTTTTTAAACTTTTAACTCTATACTTCATTAGTTATAAATTTATTTCTTTTGAAGTATCAGTAGTAGTACTAGCTGTCAAAAAGACATTGAAGTTGATAAATTTGTAAAAAATCAATTCTAATTAAGCAGGGGTCTATGAGACAAAAATTTTGGGAACATCTGGGGCATCTCGGGCGAAATGAAGTCTGGCTAGACGCTCAACGCCGACAGCCTTGGTGTGAGTTCAGCTTTAGATTATTCCGAGAATTACAAAATTTCATGAAACCTTCCTCTGACAATTGTCGGTAGTTACGAAACCGGACAAATGAAGAAATAAACCTGGGAGTAGTTGATTGTTGATATTTTAAATTTCAGTAGTTTGGGTATCCAACCTTTCCATTTTGGAAAGGGTATCTTTGCATTTGCTTAGAGCAGGGATGTCACAGTGTGGCACGGCTGAGTTGTAACCGTGACACGCGAAGACTTTTGAATAAATTAAAAAATTTGGAGTGATAATAATCAATACCAATTTTTTTACAGTTTTGTTGAAATATGGTTGTATATATCCGACAATAAAACATCAAAAATTATTTAAAAAATATACTTAACTAAATTATGGTAGGAAATTGTAACGTAGAACACATGATTCCCAATGTAGTCTATAGACCTCCAGGGGCCTATGATGACCTGAAAGGGTTCCACGTCAGCGAAAAAAAATTTGGGGCTCCATGAGATGTAAATGGGGGTCTATGATGGTGGCTCTCTCATTAAACCAAATCATGATTTTAAGTTAAAAATTTAGTGAAGAGGGGAACAGATTTCCTCTATTTAATAGCTTTATTTACTAATTTTAATAAGGTTTTTTTGCAGTTACAAGGGGATAGCATAAATTTGATTAAAACAAGGACCATGTCCGCAATTTCGGCTTTAAAAAGAGATACCTGTTATTTATCACGAATTATGAAATATCGTGAGAAAATGTTTAATTACTTTTCCTACCTAGAAGCAATTTCAGCGTGGTTGCCAATCTCCAAAACAAAAAAAAGAGAGGGTGGAAATAAGGTCCGGACAATACTAACTGAGGAGATTTAGGGTTAAACCTGACACGATTGATTCCAAATGTTGAAAAATAAGATTTATTCCTCCCTTTAAAAGCATTTGTTTGTTGCTCGGTTATTTTATGTATTATTTAAATTTTATTTTAATTAACATGTTTTTCTTAAGTTTTAAAGACTGTACTTCACTTCAGTTACAAATTTAAATCGTTTAAAGTAAAATCTATATACCAGCTGTCAAAAAGACATTTAAAGTGGTAAATTTGCAAAAATTCAATATTAGGTAAGCATGGGTCTACTCCAAACCGAAAAACATGGCAAGGGGTCTTTGAGACAAAAAAGTTTGGGAACCTCTGATGTAGAAAACACTCCTTCATTTCTGTGTGCGCTGGCTTTCCAAAAGAAGTGCAATCGCGAGATTTTGGAATTCAGGGAGTGTGTTTTAAAATATTTGGAAGAAAACTATGAGCTGTGCCCAGTGAGTGTATGTTACTCAAGACTTAAGATTGGCTATGGGATTTAGCTTTTCTTACCGATACTATGGGACATTTAAGTAATTTAAATTTTGATTATAAGAGGAAAAGTTTGTATTTTTTATGTAATTGATCATATTTAAATTCTTTCGTGAAAAACTTTCGCGCTTTTTCAGTTAGCTCACACTCTATATTTATCTTGTTCAAATTTACAATCGTTAATAAAATACATTTTAAGGCGCTCTATTGAGCTGAAACTTTATGTACACGATTATTGTGGATGACAATATAGCTCTTTATTAATAATAAATAAATAAATAATTGGTTAAAGCTAATGAATCAAATAATTACAAATGCAGTCACGTTGGCATAATTTTTGGCGACTTAGCGACCCTTTTGGCGACTTGCGTCACAACTTGAAAAGGTTTTTCTTTCTTACATTTTAAAACACTCATTTGAGCTGAAATTTTCAAACACGATTGTTTTGGGTGACAATACGATAATTTAATTATAACTAATTAAAATGGACTGAAAGAAATACCTATACATCCACGTTGGTTTCATTCTTAGCGATTTGGGTCAAAACTTTAAAAGATTTTATATTAATTGTAACTATTTAATAAAAAGTAACAAAATTAAAAATTTTCTTTGTTGATCTAAGTAGGAATTAACTTAATTTTTTTAAATGTTACTTGTGTGTGTGTTTTGTCTCGATTTGGGAGAAAAAAGATGAACACACTTCATATTAATGCAGCAACTATCTATTATAGTTAGTAATGCTCTGAGCTATGATGTATTAAAAAAATTAATATCCATTTTGCAGGATATTTAAATATTTTGACGATTTTCAAGATGATTAAAAAAAATGCTGATCTTTTCACCTAATTTCTCTGTAAGACTTGCATAAAAAATGCTCTATGTGAGTAAAAAATTCCTATAATAAGCCTACGCCTGTAAGGAACAATTTTTGACCTTTTCATTTTTCTTCCTACGGAAAAGTTGAATGTGGCACGCATGATTTTTTTTATCAGATAGTGGCACTTTTCCCAAAAAGGCTGGCCACCCCTGGCTTAGAGACTATCTACAATAGCGGTTGCCAACCCACAGCACGTGTGCCACAGTGTGGCTCTGGGACTTGTAACAAGATGCGGCGTAAGGTGTGGGCCACGGACTCGCGGTGCATAGGGCCTCACGCCTGAAAGCCGAAGTAAATTAAACGGAAAATAAGAAAATCCAAAAATGCACGGCACAGGGTATATACACTGCTGGTCAATTGCTAAGGACGGATCACAAATTGCTATGTAGCATAACATTAAGCGAGACATGAGGCCTAGTAGGATAAAATATAGTTGCCACACTGTTCAGACATTAGAATAAAGGAATATTTATTGTTCTGGAAAGTACAAAAGCTGTGAAACATTTGAAAGAGAAAAAAAATGTTCATTTAACCTGCGTACGGAGAAATGGAACAATGCATCTAAAAGTCAGCAGGCACCTTAAAGAAAGGTATCAGTACGGGATATGTCCACCGTGGAGTGTGATGCAACATTCCACACGTCGTATCATACTTTGCACAACATTATCCAGCAGCTGTTGAGGCAATTTATCACATTCCTCTGTGAGTGCACGGATGAGGGTGTTCTTGTTTGTCGGAGGATAGTTTCGACCAGCAACTTGCCTCCCCCCAAAGCATCCACATAATCAATGGGGTTTAGATGTGGAGAACGCGCTGGCCATACGAGACGTTGAATACCCTCGCTGTCTAGACAATCCTGAACAGCGAGTGTTCGATGACATGTTGCGTTGTCGTCCATAAAAACAAATTTATTACCGACAGCACCAAGGAAAAGACGAACATGAGGAACTAGAACTTCATCAATGTATCGTTGGCCCGTCATAGTCCCATTCGCAACCACATGTAGGCGCGTGCGGCCATTGATCATGATGCCGGCCCACACCATGATACTGCATGTCGGATATCGGTCCTTTTCCTGGATATTTTCTGGACGATAAGCAGTACCACTCTCGCGCCAGATCAGTTGGCGTCTACAATCCGATGACAGACTGAACCTACTCTCATCTGAGATTAGTACGCAGGCCCAGTCCTGTTCCGTCCAATTGTGATGCTCACGACACCATTGCAAACGGGCAGTACGGTGCTGTCTGGTCAATGGGGCACACACAACAGGTCTGCGTGCGTATAGTCCTCCTCCCCTCAAACGTCTGGCAACAGTTTTTCGGGAGATCTGCTTTCCAGAGGCAGCAAGAAACTGATTTGCCACCTGCTGAGCTGTGGTGCGTCTGTTCCTTTTTGCTGATAGGACGATATATCTGTCTTCTGCAGGCGTCGTACTTCTAACACGACCTCCCCCGTGCCGTCTACTACACATTCCAGTAGTTTTAAATGACTTCCACAGCCGTGAAACAACGCTGTGAGCGATGTCGAACTCCCTGGCAACATCTGTTATTTTTCACCCTTCTTCGATCTTTCCAATAATTCGGCCACGCATAAAATCATCTATGTGATGTCGGGAAGACATGCCAAAAATTTTAAGTTCGTCTATTAAATCTTTCCTGTAAAACTTTGACTTGAAACAACAACTGTCCACACGCGTCAAAACCTTTAAAGCTCTTATGAACGCTATCACGTGATGAACAGACGTGGGAAAAAATTTGCATATTCATACTTCTTACTAATACTTTGTAGGAACAAATAATGCACTGAGAACATTAGATTGCGATAAAAGTGTACTCAACTGCCCAGAAAATCACTTGGAAATTTATTCCACCCACAGCAGCATGGTGGGGTGGATGGTGGGAACGTATTGTGAGAATGCTCAAAGAGCTTCTACGTCGAGTGTTAGGGAAATCTATTGTAAATTATGAAGAACTCCTGACCATAGTATGTGATTGTGAGTCAATAATCAATGCTAGGCCTTTGACATACATACACGAAGATCCAAATGAATTGTTACCTTTGTCTCCAGCAATGTTCATTCACGGAAATAGCAACTGTGAAACTCCTAATTTGGATCAAGTAGATAGATCTTCATTAGTAAAACGCACCAAATACTTGCAGAAGTTGCGTGAAGATCTGAGACAAAGGTTTAGAAATGAATATCTTGCTCTTCTGGTCCACAGAGGGACAAGGAGAAATGATGCTTTAGAAGTGGGCGATGTTGTGCTGATTGGGCATGACAATGTGCGACGAATTGATTGGACTCTTGATGTTATCTTGGAGGTTTATCCTGGCAAGGATGGAATTCCCAGAGTAGCTAGAATTAGAACCTCCCATGGTGAGACGATTTGTCCCTTCCAAAGGCTATATCCATTGGAAGTATCAGCTAAAACTGAAATTGGTGTTTTAAAGGCCTCAAGAAAAGTCAGCCTAGCTGTTGAGAAAACTTCTGAATCATCTACTGACTATGTTTCAGATTCACCAACTGATTATGTTCCCGATTCTACAGTTGAAAGTACTCATAATTCTGAGGAGAAACCCCCAACCAAAACCAGATTGGGGAGGACCATAAAAATTCCTCGCAAATTGAACTTGTGAACTTCTTATCAAATTTTAGGAGGAATTAAGTGTCATATATATCTATACAATGTATTGCATGGTTAAAGTTTAATTTATTTTTTTTTTAGATTGCAAAGATCAGTTTCACTTTGCAAGGTGGGAGTATGTAACATGCTGTAAATTATTTTCAAACCGCGTCCAATTATATCCAAGAAATTATTGTTTTGTTTTAATTTAGCTTGTGCTGTATGGCAACATTGCGTACTTTGTTTGTATTCTTTTTTGGATTGTTCTTTACCGTTAATAAAGAGAGTTGTGATATAAAATCAAGCTAAGTAATTGTATTTTAAAAGATATTATTATATTTTATGAACATATCACTCATCTGGGGATCCCTTGGATCATTTGAGTGAAGAAAACGGCGTCCGCAACCATAATTTAATTGTCATTGTTTACAGTCCACCGTCCCCTTAAAGCTTTACGGCCTACCCATAAGTAATGCCACAGTTGAAAGGGCATTTTCCAGAGTGACGTCAAAAAAGACAAAATTAAGGAATCAAATATGCCTCGAACTGTTTGAGGCAATTCTCAGAATCAAAATGACTTTGGAAGAATGAGGGACTTGATGCGTTGATTTCATTCCATTGCCGCAAACGCTTCAATATAATTCAGAAATTTATAAAAAAAAAAAAAAAAAAAAAAAAGACACAGCAGAGATCACGATACTTAGCAGGAAGAATTTGAATGTATTTTAAATAAATTAAATAATTAAAGCATTTTAACGTATTTTTAAAACAGTTTTACAAAATTAAAAAAATCATATTTATGTGAATTGCAAGTGAAAATCAATTCGCTAGTTTTCCCCCTCTTCGTGCTACTTTGCTGCTTACTTTTCTGACAATTCTGCACCCAGGCAGAGAAAGACAGAAAAAGGCGCATAACATTAAATAAAGAGCACTTTTTGAGTTCCTCTCACCTCGGGCATTCCTCTTCAGCACGGTCAAAGGAAAAGAGGTTGCTTGTCATTGTAGATGTTCAATGACGTCATTATTCTGGGTTGCCTGGTTTGGCGTTATAGCATTTTTCTATGCTCTAGTGGTTCATTGAAACATAAAAGTTTTGTTCCCATTTTGGAGATCGTTTTTCAGGCAGTTTTTTCTTCCGTGTCTTGATTATAATAGTTAAATTCCCTTGCGCATGAAATTTTCACTGTAAAAATAACAATCTGTTCTTTTTTTTCATTCACATAAATCAAAATATTTTTAATGGATTTAATTTTGTAGAAGAAATATATATTTGAGCTTAGTAAGTGTTGAACATAATTACAAATAAAAAAAATTGTTATATAAGCTTTTAATAATCCATTTACTGTGATTAATAATACTTTGAAAATGAATTACATGTTTCGAGTTTTATCCTTATGTAAGAAAAAAGAAATCACTTATAAATAAAGAAAAATTATGTTTTTTTTTATAATATATATTTATTGGTAATATTATTGTACATTTCAATATATATATGGTAAATGAATTCATTCTTATATCAGATTGAATTTGTACAGGCAAGTGATATTCTAAATTATTAGCTAAATTTCATTTTTGTAATTAGTGATTTGTTTTTTGTGTATGTGGGAAAGACTCATTTATTCACATTTATAAAAAAATTCGTCTAATACTCTGTTTCCTTTTAAATTTTAGAATTAAATTTACTGCAAAAGTTTTAGCTATTATAAACTTAACTATATAAATAAACTCATGCTTAAATTTTTATTTTCTATCTTTAGCAAAATACTATAAATAAAGTGATTCGTGGCTATTGTATAAGAAACACCTCACTGTTCTAACTTCCACATCACATACATATTATTCGTTAAAGTTATCATCGACACATTTATTCACATAATTCTCAATTTTTGCAATTATTTTAGAGGTTTTCTCTTCTAACATGCTCACACATATAAATCTTCATTCAGGGTTTAAATCAAAACTCCTGAAATAGAGTACAACTTGAATCCCTTCATCAGTGGTTTGTTATAGAGAATAGTTTGTTTTTATAACAGGAAGTTTAATGAAGATATAGTCATTAATGGAATTTGGATTCATCTTAAGAAATATTTACTGATCGGTGTTGTGTCACTCGAAGCACATAAATTTTCTCCTTTCCTAAAGTATGTTTCCTCCTGTAAAGCTACTGTTCGAAAATTAATACGAAAATATGACATAAAATTATACGTTTTCGAGCAAAAATAAAAATTAGCCATTAAATTATAATTTCCAAAAACTTATTTACATTTTGCATACTATCTTACAAGAATTTTCACACACTAATTATTCACTTTACTATAGCTACCATTAGAGATAATCAAGAAAGTATAATACGCAGCAGAAAACATTTAACAAAATCATTTAGAAAAATTTCTTTTTCCAACATTTCCATTCTTAGAATAATTATATATATTTATAATAGTCCCTAGTTTATTTTAAAATATCCAGAAATGGGCTTAATTTTCGAGAAATATATATCTTTATATACACGTGTGTTATATTCTGGTATCTTTAAAAATGTATTCTTATCTTTATTCTGGTATATTTTTAAAATGCATTTGTACTTTCTTTCCATTTTATTTCGTTGTTTATGAGCACAATGGCGTTGTAAGTATTAAGTACGCGATCTGTACATTTTCGAAACACCACTAATATTATACGAAAATGTAAGAATTTTTTTTAAAAAAATTATCATTTGTCATTTAACCCAACGAACTAAACATATACGTCTGAAATAAAATAACCGTAACAGTTATAGAAGCAATTAATTACCGTAAAAGCCGGCGTATAACGCACAATTTGAACACAGAAAATAAGATCGAAATTCATGAGTGCGCATTATACTCTGGGGGGGAAAAATGTTACCTTTAAAAATAAGAAAAAAGCTCATGGAAAAAAATTAGACTTCTACATAGTCTATCGAAATACTGTTTAGGTAGAAGAAATCAAATTTCTCACACACACACATCAACTGTAGATCTGGAAGAGTACACTATTTTTTTCTTCTTCTAAATCTTGGAATAATACTTTGAATAAGTGATTTCAAAACATATAGAGCCAGGACTTCGAACCGTATTTTTTTTGTTCCGGGTTCAAATATAAAAAAATATATATATCGTTTCTGTTCCGGTTTCCGTTCTGCCAAAAATAACGGTTTTCGGTTCAGATCTGAATGAATAATTTTATTTTACGTATATTTTTTTTTCTTATTTGTACTACAAATATAATTCTATCGTAAACAAAAATGTAATTCTATCAAAATTTGGAAGACTTTTTATTTTTTCTTAAAAAGTCATCAACAAGTTCATTCAACTGAATTAAATTCGTTTTCTACAAGTAATTACATTAAGAACTGAAACAGAAAGTACTAGTGAACACAGTTGTGCGTAGCTACCAATGGGCTAAGCGGTACTGTGCAACAGGGACCTCAACCTCAAGCGAGGCCTTCGCACCCTGACCTCCAAGCAAGTCGAACTTGCGATAATTTCTCCCACGTTTAATATATAAATATAAAAATTTACAACATAACTGTAATCAGGCCGACTCAGTTAAAAATAATTTTGAACTTGTTGAGAATTCCCTAAAGTTCTTTCCTTTGTATGGTGTTGTGAACTTGACTTATTGAAAAGAGTTTATATTATTTTTCAATTTTTTCATTTTTCTAACTGTTACTTGAAAATAAACTTCCATGTGTGAAAAATCTTACTATACATCTTAAAAACCTACGCAGCAGGAAGCTATTCCTCCTAGGTCATTTTATTTTGAATAACAATATGATTCATAATAAGCTATTTTCCTGTTTCAGTATTTCGCAATCTATTCATGCCCCCCTCGTCCTCTGTTTTTTCTCAGAAGTGTTTTTTTTTAAACTCTTATAATAATATTGTATTATTTTCTTGTTGATGCATATTTTTTGTATCATGTCCTGCCCGTCACTTGTCGAATGAAACTTTGGTATTCACTGATTACACTGATCAAATTAATAAATTAGAAGCTAGCGCCTGGCTTAGACAAAACAAAAAGGGAAAGTTTTGCTTCACACACAATAGAGAGACATATGTCGTTGTGGACCTTTTTTGCCGCGCACGCCAGAATAGCAGATGGCAAATATTTTTCCTACTTACTTGACAATTATCGTTATATTTTAAACCCTTCACATAATATCTTTATAAATTATATCCTATGTGTTACTCTGATGTATAAGCTATATTATTGGAAAGTTTCGTTAAAATCCATATAGTTGTTTTTGCGTGAAAGAGTAACAAACATATACACACAAACTTTCGCGTTTGTGATATTTGTAAGAATATTTCTTCTAAATATTAATTACCAATTACCAGTTAGTTGTTTTTTAATAAGAAGTTATTTAAAAAAATGAAATAATTATTAATTACCATGTTTTTATTCACTCGCTTTCTTGTCTATCCAGGTGGTAATTGATTTGAAACTAACTTCCCGATGAGCTGCAGACTTGAAATTTGGACCACATCTCAGAAGTGGATGACAATGCATGAAAATGCAGAAAAAGAAGTTCTAGTCGTGAACCCGAGCCCCCAAAGGGGCTTGTATGTCTGTCCGGGTGGAATTTTGTAATTGATTTTAAACTAATTTCCCGATCAGCTTGAAATCTGGACCACATAGCTCAAAAGTAAATGACAAAGCATGAAAATATGAAAACAGAATTAAAAAAACGAAAAGGGGGAGAGAAAGATGAAAAAACCGAAAAAGACGAAAACAAAAATTTTGCTTTTTAGTCTTTTAGTCCGTTATAAAAAGATGGTACATTAAAAACATTTTAGATAATATACTTGTTTGTTATTAACTTACGTTGTAGCACTGGACATGTAAAAAATTGCACACAATGACAAAAGTAAGCACTTGTCAGCTAGGGAGATTATGTGATAAAAATCTTTTGATTAAATCCCTTTTTAAAGGTTTTGACATAGATTCAGTGGCGTAACGTACACCCTCGCATTGTGGGGTGCCGAAAGCGTTAATGACGCCACGTGCGTATTAAAGCTTGGGGTCCAAAAGCTGACTTTGTAGGGGGCCCTAATATTCTCTAGGCAGTGGGATACGCCACTGTCTAGATTCCTTTCTTTCCAATCAACTACTTGTCTTACCATCCCTTTACTTAAATTAACACATCGATAGAATTAAATATTGTTAAATTACAGCTTCAATTTCTTCAAACATGTTCTTGCACTACCAATTTTCTATAAGATTTAATGTTTTCAGCAAATAAAAATTAATAAATCGGAACTGTAATTTTTTTACAATATATATCTGCTACTTGTTCTCATTGGAATAACAATCAATTTTTAAAACCTAGAATAACTGTTATTTAAAAAAATTAATAATAAAAAAACTGCTGAAAAGTTAGGCCACAAAAGCCTTCGTATACTTAAAAAAATCTCTCTCTCTCTCAATATGGTTTTAAATATTGTATTTTTCCCCTTAAGTATAATACTTGGTAAAATATGTTTCAGTGTCGGCAACTTTTATTGACTTCTTAGTACAGATTTCATAATTTTTTTATTTTTGTAATTTCTGCATTGATATTTATATTCTTCTATGATTAATATTTTTAGTTTACAATTTGTTTTATGAATCACATGTCTTCTTACTCTATCTTCAACTTCCAAAATGAGACATTACACAACCTGCATTATTGTTTCCCAGTATTAAAAAAAATTGTGGTTCATTTGTCTGTTGTTTATTGTAAATTTTGATTTTTCTTTTCTGAATCATCAATCATGAATCCTTTTTCTGAATCATCATGATTAAGTGAATATAAAAAACGCATTTTTAGATTTTTTTCTCTCTTTCTTATAGATTAAGATATATAGATTTCTTATAGATTTTATAAGTATATTCTTATTAGAAGTGTTATTGCTCACTGATTCATAAATTATTACTCGCTCTAAAATATATTTAATAATTTCTTGCCGTATGCAGTGTAGTTATAATGAGTGATACCCTACAGAACTGTTGAAAACTTTTTTAACTTCATGGAGTGATTATTTATTTAATCTTTTTTTTTATTTGTTTATCCTAAAATTGTAGCATTATAAAAAAAATAATGTATATTCCATCAGAAAATAATCATACAATCAGAAAAAAAAAATTTTTTTTTACTGTTCTATTTTTAACAGTTAAATCTTATGATTTCAATTTTGTCTTTTCTTCTATAAATTAATCTTTTTTAATAGTAACTGTTTCAAGTTCATTTAGTTTCTTTTGTGATGCATACATAAATATTAAGCTTGTCATCGAAGTCAGTTACAAAGCACTTATTTTTGTAAAATAAAATTTAAAAATTTAAAAATTATAAACACATAGCAAATATGTATATTTAATTATAAAATGAAATTTTTAAACAAGCACTCAATAATTCAACTGAAATTTTTTTCTTGGACCTCAAAAGAAATCTAAAACGGGAGAGTATTGTTATTATTACATATATATACAGTCGGACCAGTAGCGCACAAAATTTTTTTCAAGGGGGCTGTCCAGGTTCGAAAGTCCACCCTTTTGCTATCATGCTCCAACATGCCGCCGAACATATTCTTTTGATTTTGTCGATTTTCGGGAACAAAAGCAATTCAAAATTAATTAATGATTGAAAAATTAGCACTAATGAATAAAATTAATGATTAACAACGAACACATATAATTAAATTTTGCGTAATATATACATAGAATTATAACCAATCGGAAAAAAAAATCAAGGGCCATGGGGGAGTCCCTATTACACCCCCGTTGTGTGCACCACTGAGTCGGACCTCTGCATAGCGAAATCGTTAAATCTCGAAAAAATGTTCGTTACATGGAAAATTCGCTATGTAGAGGTTCATCTTTCAATATACTTTATAAACCAAATAAAACAAATTTTAAGTTCCTAAACACCATATATTTAAAAAATTAATTACTCACTTCTTTTTGTAAATTAGTATCTCTTTATTTTATATATCTTACCCATCGAAAAAAAAATAGAAAGAAAAAGAGAAAAATAAATGTTGAGACTGTGTATTTTCATAAAGAAAATAATTTTATTTTAAAATTAATGAACTTTAAGGACATTTTCTAATTTAAAGCATACAAGTAATTTTAAGCATACATTATTTTATAACAAGACTTTTTAAACTTACATCACCACATGCGTCCTTAAATTTAATTACGCATAAAACATGTTGTAACGTCATGAGTAGCTAGCCATCAATAAACAGTCAGAGCCTAATTTGAAAATAAAACTATTGTTTATTTTCTAAACAATTTGTTAGTGAAGCAATAGATTACAGTTCCTATGCCAAACCGGTGCAGTCCCTCTCTCCTATTCTTCAACGCCACCGGCGTTCATTGTCTATCCTTCCTCTCCACTCCAACCTCGGATTAAGCCCTTTTCTTTAGCGCTCTCTTCCAGTCCGTTCCAACCAGGGCTCTCCTCTCATGCTTTCACGATCCAGAGCAGGGCTTTTTTCCTTTTCTCCATCCAGGGCCGGGCTCTTCTCTCTAGTTTCCGTCTCCTGAAAAAAAAAAACCCCTTTTAAACACCAGGGGTGGGTCCACAACACGCCCCTCGTCCCTTAGTATTGGCAGGTCACAAAAGTCTATCTCGGCCTCCCTCGTCCTATTTGCGCATAACACAGCAATACACACCCAAGCCGTCTGGCCCAAGGCGCCATAATTCCTTGTCCAACATCTGAACATACTTGTCCATCACGCCACCTGTTTCTATTATCCCCTTCTATCAACACCAAAAAAGACGACATGATTCTTTTAAGACAGGCTTTGCCTATTGTCAATGGAGTGCCGGCTCTCCTTTACCATTATGGCGGCTAGTCTGGCTGTCGTCACTCCCCGAGTTCAGACAATAAACAATGACCCCATGGCCACGTGCACTGGTCATTTTACAGCTGGTGGATCTATAAAATCTAGGGACAATCGATGGGTGTGAGTTCACTACAATCGAAGACGTCGTACTTGTCATTTAACAGCTGGTGAAGCTATAAAACTTATCGTGAATCGAAGGATGGGGATTCACAACAAGCAACGACTTCACAACTCCTTCCCCCTGAAAAGGTCTATTTCACTGGACTGTTTTGGCCTCAGTTTGGTTCAGTTCGTAGCATTTCACACCGAAAGATTGTGTTATCAATGAGACCGAGCAGGACAACAATCCAAGTAACATATACAATCACAAGTAAAATAAACAAATAAATCCAAAATTCTATAAAACGTACATTTTACAATAAAACTTAAATTCCGAATCTTGGATTATTTTTTCCATTTCTTAAAGTTACATCACCCTTTAAAATTTAGGGTTTTAAAGAAATTAAATCAAATTATAATATTTCTATAATTCTTATACATCAAATCGCTCATTCAATTGTGTTAAACATCTGTCAGTATACACAGTACTAAGAGACACAAAAGATTTACCAATACACATAATTTCCTTCCACCTTACACACACACCAACACTCATACTCATACAAATATTAATTCACACCTAGCACAAATCCTAAGAATTTCTCCTTCCCATCTACTTATTCCAACGGTATTTCCAACTATATTAAATAAACACCTATAAATTCTAAGCTTTGCAAACAACATTAAAAAATTCTTTTTAGATTAAGAAGTTTAAACTAAGTCTTTTTAAATTTAATTAAATCATGGCTATCGGTAAGCATTCTCACAACCATTATAACAAGTTATTCACAATTCATGGTATTGTCTTCCATTACGTTAGTTATTGAGGAAAATTAGCCTTTTTAATTGGGAATATAATTAACAAACCTCATTAGCTCATGCAATGAATTTACTAAATTTACATTATGTACACGGAACAAACTTTCCCATGGCTCTAATTTACCTCTCTCTGGTCGGACTGACTTCCGATCCAACCCTATTCAACCATTTTAATACAAAGTCAATTTGCCTTTTCCAATTTTTTCCAAATTTGCACCAGAAAGTCTATATCAACCATCCGTGATATATCAATCTGCTCTAACCATCTCAAAATCCGAGTCATTAAATTACATCCATAAGAAAAAGCGCATGCAAACTTAAACCTCACCTTTATAATAATCTAAAGGCCAACTGGCATAATGCATGCGGCATACTTCGGATAACTCATCATGAGGGAACGACGAAAATACCACTTCCACAAATCCAGTACAGTGACCCACGATGTCGCGTTGTTCTTTTCTACAAAACTTTCCCTTTTTAACAAAAGATAAATTTCGGCTCGCGTCACCTGGTTCAAATTCCTATACTTAAGACATTTGATACGCGGGTACGGGTATCGGTTCACTCTTCCTAACCAGTGAACGGGCAGAGTACGGTTTGACTGCCTTATCCCGTTTCTAATCTAAAAGATACTCTGTATCCTCTCGTAGTGAATTAATTAACATCTGGGATGGAACAACAAGTTTTGTTTCTAAATGGCTTTCCCGTAATTAAATTAATATCCTTTTGCCTTAAAACAATCGTCCCAGGATCTGGTAGAAACCCTTCTTTCTTTTTAGCGTTAATCCTTCTTAAGTAGCTACTTCGATCACAGGCGCTAATTTAAATTACAATTAACTTTCCCTTAAAATACCCTGACAGTGAATATCCATAAATAGCTTTAACGAATAGAGAATTTCGGAATCTTTCATTATTCCCACCGAGCTATTCTCCATAACCAAATTTGCCATTTTCGGCTTCCTACGGTACAATTTTATTAAATTAAGACGATAAATGGTACTGCGATCTCTTTTTTTCTGAATTAAACTCTGAACAAATGATAGACCTGTTATCCGTCTCTAAACTACTCTTATCAATCTCCCTTGGTTTTGAGAGAGGCAATCGCCTTGCTAACCCGTCTTCTAAACCTTTCCGCACATCTGCTTTACACATGTTTTCTTTTCCCCCATTTAACTGCCCTGCTATCTTAGCCATTGTATGATTTCGAAAACTTTCACGATCCACTTTTAACTGCTCTTCACAACCCATTAACGTCCCAATGTTATATTTTTCCTCACAGATATCCTCACAAATTAATCCTTCAGGGTTTGTCCCTCCCTTATCTCCTTTCAATTCAAAAGAGCCACTCCAATGTTATCCGGGTTTATTACCTGCTGTGCACCCATCGCCACAGCTCTGATCCTTCCTTCACATACTCCTACTTTCACTTCACAATCACTACTTCTACACACATTGAGTTCTTTCCCTTCCTCAACCTTAAAAATATTATTCTTTTCTGTTCCTCTCCCTCTTACTTCACACGGGGGGGGGAAACGTTCGTCCATCTCACTGGGGGGTCACAATTCTCATTTTCAAAATCACAAGACATGGCGTTCTCCACGGTTTTATTAACTACCGGGGTTAATTAACGACCTACACTTAGTAAACGGTTCATTAACTTCTGCGGTACGGTTTTCTGACAAATAACAAACATTTGCGAGATTGTTAATCCTATTTCCTACCTTCAATTCCTTTTCATTTAACTTATTTCTGAGTTGAGCTCTCAGTCTTTCTAATTCAAATTCCCTAGCTAGTCTACGTTCCTCGAAATTCCTAATTTCCCGTTTTTCACGTTCTTCACGTGCCTTAATTTCCCATTTTTCCTCCAAAATACCCTCCAACAACATTTAGCTACTTCCTCAGTATACTATTTACTCTTTGACAAATTCTCTTCTTAATTTCCATCTTGGGTAGAGTAATATCAACTTCTACCTCTAATTCTTTTGCAACTTCTAACAATACGTCCTTTCTTTCTCTTAACAGAAACGCCATGATGCACTAATACACACAAAACCAAATCATTAAAAACATAGATTATTCAGAGTCGTATTCACCAGTTGTAAATATTGAATCTTTTCGATTGTTAATTGCACTTGCAGCTAAATTAAAGTTAAATGTTAATTTCTTTGATGTAAAAACTGCATACTTATATGGTAATTTAGAGCAGACGGTGTATGTGTTACCCCCTCCTGGTTATGAAAAATTAATTGGAGATGATAAAGTTTGTAAATTGAAAAAGAGTATTTATGGTTTGCCACAGTCTGGTAGAAACTGGTATATGAAAATAAAGGGTGTGAATTAGAAAATTTTGGTTTAAAACAATTAGCTTCTGATAATTGTGTTTTTATTAAATCTGTTAATCAAAGTGTTCTTATATTATGTATGTATGTAGATGATTTAGCTATTTTTTGTAACAATGATAAAATGTATGAAGATATTGTTAGTAAGATTAAAAATGTATTTGAAGTGGTTGAAAACAAAACTAATAAGTTTTTAGGCATGGAAATTGAAAAATGTGAAAATGGATTTATTTATCCCAGTGTGACTACATTAATTCATTATTAGTCAAACATAATTTAGAAAATTGTAAAAGTGTGAAAACTCCAATTGTGAAGGGGGAAGACAAAATTTTTCCCTCTACAAATGAATTTATTGATATTACTATGTATCAGGAATTAATTGGTGAACTTTTATATTTAGCTAATAGAACTCGACCTGATATTTCTTTTGTAATGTCTTATTTATCCCAATTTAATCATAATCCAGAGAAGAGACATTACAATTTGGCTAAACGAGTGTTAAGATATTTGATGGGCTCAAAAGATAAAAAATTGTTTTATGAAAATGGATTTGGTATTTTAAATGCTAGTTCAGATGCTAGTTGGGGAAATGCAAAAAATGGAAAATCATTTTCTGGAGGTGTAGTTTTACTAGGTAATTCATTAATTTTATGGAAATGTTGTAAACAAAAGAGTGTTAATTTATCAACATGTGAAGCAGAGTTATTTTCTATTTCTGAAATTTGTAAATATATAATTTGGACTGTAAATTTGTTAACTGAATTAAAATGTGAACAATTTATAAATAATGCTGTAACTTTAAATTCAGATAGCCAAGCAGCAATTCAGTGGATTAAGGGTAACCGTTCTTCAAATAAATCAAGGCATATGAACTTACGTTTTCATTTTATAAAGGATTTAATTGAAGATACTGTAATTAAATTAGAATATGTCCAAACAGAATTTTTAATTGCAGATTTCCTTACGAAAGCCATGAATGTAGAAAAGTTGGAATATTCAATGCAAAAAATTGCATTACTCTCTTGATTTTATGTCACTGTGTTTATTGTTATATTTTATGTGTATTGTGTATATGTCTATAATGTTTGTATTGTTTGAAAAAAATGTATCCCTCGCAGGAGGGGTATGTTGGGGTGAGGCGAGTGAACTATTTTTTCTGGCGGAAGGATAACTGAGTGATCCGCCCACGCGCTCTTTTTCCCGCCTTACTCCCACGCATTCCTTCTACGGGGTTGACGAGCTGACCGTTCGCTGTGTGCTTTTGGGTCAGACTTGCTGTGTGCAGTATCCGCGATCATTATTTTCATATTTATGTAAATAAATGTGATGTCCCAAGATACCGTAGTGGAAGTGATTTCACAAAAAGAACAACATTATAAATATAAATATATATATTGTGTGTTACGTATTGCGTCATCGTAGATTCTCTCATATTAATTATTATAATTATATTTGTTAAAAGTTTAAGGTGAATATCTTAATAAAGTCATATTAAGATAATGTTTGATCCGAGTTCTTTCGCTAACCCTACACCTCTAGCTCACGCTGATACTTCAAGGGATGTACTTCCAAGAGGAGGTACATCACAATGGCGCCCAACTAGGTTTAATCTATATGACCCTGAGATGAGAAACGCGAGAGGATTTAATGTTTGGCCAGAAGTATTTTTTGGGGGGGGGCGGAGAATGTCACCGAATTTTTAAAGGGTATAGATAACCAAATTAAATTACTTGAAATACCCAGTGACTTATCGTGTGCTTATTTAAAGGGTCATCTCCTGGGTAGAGCCCTGGATTGGTACCAAATATTCGGATCGAAGTTAGTGCAAATTACCGCCACGGACTTCACACAGCTGAAAGCAGCATTGTCGAAAGCATTCCCTGCCATCCAAAATAGGAAAGATTTAGAGACACGTTCTTACGCGTCTCATCAAAGACAGAACCAGGAGCCGACAGATTTTGTTTACGATTTGTTTAACTTAAACAAGAAATTAGAACTGAGGATGTCTGAAAAAGCACTTGTAGATCATATTTTCGTTAGACTTGAGCCGCAAGTACAAGATTACGTGGAGGTGCATAATCCACAAACCGCGATTCAATTATTCGAAGTATTAGCTAAGTTTGAGGAAAGATATTCGTGCAAGGCAACATTAGGTTCGAGAAATAGTAATAACGTGGAAGGACGAGATTGGAATGAGCGTAGGATATCTAATGTTGGTAATAATCGAGGAAATTGGAGAAATTCTGAAGTGGCACATAGACCAAATAATGGTAGAAATGATTATAGAGGTAACTATCAGACCAACCGTCAAGGAAATCAGTGGGTTCGAGAGCAGGAATAGGTTTCAAAACGATGATCACAGATTTAGCATATCAATTTAGAAATCGAGGTCAAAATGACGATTTTAGAAGAGGGTACCAAAGAAATAAGGTTTCGAGTGAAAATTTTAGTCGAGGCAATAGAAAGCAAATGGGACGATTAAATGTTTTGAAAGTGAGTGATATTAAAGGTGATCAGACGCAGTTGATAAATCAGTCACCGATTAAACTTTCAGCAATATGTATGTCTCCAGTAGAACTTCCGTATGTTCCTATTTGTTAGACGAAACTTTTACGAAAGCCTTATGGGACACTGGAGCAGAGAAGTCATTTATATGGGAAGAGACATACCCAAAAAAATTTTTTATAAACAAGTAAAGAAATCGAGTACTCAGGTGATCACGGCGCAAGGAGCTAAATGTCGAAATATTGGAGTTCTGGAATTAAATATTCGAATACGGGATTTCTTTGCCATGTGTTAGCAGATTTGGAATATCCGTGTATTCTTGGGATAGGCTTCGTAGGTGGATCAAAGATTATTTTAGACTTTGATCGAAAATCTTTGGCGATTCCAGATTCACAGATTAATAAAGTGGTTAAAACGGTTGAAATAGAAAAAGTAGAAATAGATCTTTCTAAGACAAAATTAGAAGAAAAACAGAAACGGGAATTACAAGATTTGTTTGATAGTTTTCAAGGATTGTTTTCAGATAAACCAGGGCTTACGCATGTTTCATATCATGAGAGTGACACGGGAGATAACCCACTGGTTGTTTCCCGGCCGTACGTATATGATAGGGTTAAACAAAAGATTCTCGATTATCACGTTGACAAAATGTTGAAAGAGGGAACTATAATTCCCATTCAATCCCCGTACGCGTCAACAGTTGTGTTATGTAGAAAGAATAATGGGTTACCGCCGGATAATCCGGAAGCATATAGATTTGCTGTTGATTATCGGAAACTAAATGCGATCACAAAGTACCCTAGGTAGATTTTACCCTTAATAGACGATTTAATAATGAACATACCCCACACAGGCATAATGTCTGCCCTGGACCTTCGGTCGGGATATTTTCAGATGGCTATGAACCCTAGTGATATAGTTAAAACCGCGTTTGTCATGAAATTAAACCAAAATTTTTTAATTCACACCCTTTATTTTCATATACCAGTTTCTACCAGACTGTGGCAAACCATAAATACTCTTTTTCAATTTACAAACTTTATCATCTCCAATTAATTTTTCATAACCAGGAGGGGGTAACACATACACCATCTCCTCTAAATCACCATATAAGTATGCAGTTTTTACATCAAAGAAATTAACATTTAACTTTAATTTAGCTGCAAGTGCAATTAACAATCGAAAAGATTCAATATTTACAACTGGTGAATACGACTCTGAATAATATATGTTTTTAATTTGATTAAAACCAGCTGCTACAAGCCTTGCTTTGTATTTTATATTTTTCCCAGCATCATCTTGTTTTAAGCTATATACCCATTTAGTTTTTATTAATTTTGATTTCGCGGGTTTTTGTACAATTTCCCAAACTTTATGTTTATCTAACGAATCTAATTCATTCTCCATTGCTAATTTCCAATTTTTCCAATTAGCACTATTTTCTGCCTCAAAATAAGAGTTTGGTACATTATTCACCAAATGGACAGACATCAGCTTAGATTTTAATCTTTCCGATCTTCTCACAGGGATTTGATTTTGCACATCATTCAATTCAAGTACCGGAATTTGGATTCTGCCTGTCCGAGGTGATGACGTGGTCTGAAGGGGAATTGAGTTATCATTCTCAATTGCTCCAGGTCCATTATTTATATGAAAATTATACAACACTCCATTCTCTGTATTTTGATTAATTTCGTTTCTTTCGGGAGAGACTTCAAAAAACGAGTCAATATCCCATGTTTCATTTTCTATCTCACCTAAATAATTACTACCTTTTAAATATTCATTAAATTTAACTGATCTCTCCTCAGTTACTTTTTGATTTTTAATATCATAAATTCGATATCCCCCTCCTTTCTCTAGCATATCCTAGCATAATTCCACGTCTTCCTGGAATTTCAAATTTATTTCTCAATACTTTCGGAACGTGAAAATAGGTCACACAGCCAAATTTTTTCAGATAATTTAATTTTTGTTTATTACCTGTCCAAATTTCTAATGGGATTTTTTCTTTCCCTTTTCGTGGTGTAACATTAGATACTTGAGTACTACAATTAATAGCTTCAGCCCAAAATTTTAAAGGAAGTTTACTTTCATATAATAAAGATCTAGCTCTTTTTAGAAGAACACGGTTGGCTCTTTCTGCCTTGCCATTTGATTCACTATTGTATGGAATAGTTTTTTCATGAAATATTCCTGAATTAGCCAGGTAAGTATCTAGTTGTTCATTTACAAATTCTAACCCATTATCAGTTCTTATCTTTTAATCCTTTTATCAGTTAAATTTTCATATTTGGCTTTAAATTGAGAAAATATATCAAACACTTCATATTTATTTTTTTAAGAAATAAGTAAAGTACATGCCAGAAAAATCATCTACAATTACCATAAAATATTTTGCACCACCATGCGATTCGATATTAATTGGACCACACAGGTCGGCATGGAGCAACTCAAGAATTTGTGAGCTTTGATATATATCAATACTATGATGAGTATTTCTGGTTACCTTACTTATATCACAAGTTTCACATGTGAAATTATTTACATTATCAATATCAATATAATCTTTCATTTTAAGCATATATTTACAATTTAAATGACATAACCTGTTATGCCAAATTTCATAATTATTAGTAGATTGGTCAGAAATAAAACACTCAGAATTATACATAGGTTCTAATTTAATTTCTAATCTACCATTATTTTTAAATGCTTTAGTTATTAACTCATCATTTTTATCATATCTCAATACACAAGTATTTTCTGATTTAATCTTACAACCTTTATCCATTAAACATGTTACAGATAGTAAATTACATCTTAATTGAGGAACATAACTGACATCAGTAATTGTTAGATTAATAGAATTACAACGTTTTGTACTCACAGTTTTAGCTGAAACGTTTCCAGTTCCTTGGCTCATCATTTTAGAATTTTTATCGGCTAAGTAAATGTCCATCACTTCTGGACTAATATTTTTGAACCACACAGATTCTTTGGCCATATGACAGGATGCACCACTATCCAGAATCCAGATATTGTCACAAAGTTTTTCTTCTCGATGGGAAGCTGTAAATACGTGTCCATTTCTAGACGAATTGTTTCTTTGGCTTGTACTTGGAGAGTTCTTGTTTCTATAATAACAGGCCTTAGCTAGATGATTTGATTTTCTGCAAATATAACACAGTCTCGTTCGCTTTTCATTTTTTCTCTTACAATAAAATGCTTCATTAATTCCATCCATGCGAGTTTTAATTGGCAAGTTTAAAGTTGCTTCTTCTTCCCTTAAAATTTGTAATATTTCGTCCATGCTTTTTCCTCTTTGTGTTTTCAGAATATCGCGCACTTTGGAGAATTTTCCATTTAATCCTCTAACGGTATGGTAGACCAATTCCCTCGGCGACACGTCTAGTCCAAGGGAGTGACACTTAGTCGAAATTCCCCACGCTCTTGCAATATAATCTGCTACAGTTTCTCCATTTTTCATTCTGATGTTTTTGAGTTCATTGCCCGCTTCAATTTTTCGGTCTTCACCTTCGCCGATGTAAGTCGCTCTAATTTTATCCCACAGCACTTTCGCGTTGTCTTCCGCCGCGAACTGTAAGGCGTCCTCATCTGCGAGCGATAACTTAATGTATGCTATTGCATCTGAGTTTTTCGTAATCCAGTCCATTTCATCTTTACGGGTTAGGTCTTCAGGTTTCTCCTCCAAGATTAGAGGGACTAATCTCTTTAAGCTAAGGGCAGCTTTCATCTTAAGCTCCCAAATAAAATAGTTCGTTCCGTTTAAATCGGGAATAGTTATCTTATCCATTGTAGGTAGAAAGGTTTAAACGTTCACAAAGTCAACTAACTCGTCACACAGATTAACCACGGACTGCTACCACTTGTTGTTCTTTTTGTGAAATCACTTCCACTACGGTATCTTGGGACATCACATTTATTTACATAAATACGAAAATAATGATCGCGGATACTGCACACAGCAAGTCTGACCCAAAAGCACACAGCGAAAGGTCAGCTCGTCAACCCCGTAGAAGGAATGCGTGGGAGTAAGGCGGGAAAAAGAGCGCGTGGGCGGAACACTCAGTTATCCTTCCGCCAGAAAAAATAGTTCACTCGCCTCACCCCAACATATAATATAATCAATTCTTATTCAGTCCAATCTTAATAATCGAACCGCCTAATCCTCACTTCTAATAAAGTGTAATCAATCTTACCTTATATTATTCCGTAATGCTACTTGTCTTTAGCTGCAATGGTATGCAGCTTGACGGTTAACTTCTAGTCGAACACCAATATATATATATATATATATATATATATATATATTTATCCACGGCAAGTAGAACTTAATAAACCTTACACCACGAACTGCAATAATCATCAACTGCCGCAACGCACATCAATTGTCTAACATTCCTTTACATTGCATTACCGCTTACTCTAAGATCCTATATTTAAAGTCGGTTTATTTACATTTCTTCTTCACATCTCGTTTCTTGGATTTGGTTGGAAAAGAGTTGCCATTAATTTTGGCCCAATGAACCCAAAGGACTTGTTAAAGAAAAGACGCGCAAGACGTCACAAGGTGATTCCTGACATTTCTGGAGAAATGAGCTGGAGCTCCATCGTGCTGAAACCACATTTGGCTACGCACAGATGAAGGAACATCAACCAGAAGTTCAGGTAAGACTTCTTGTAAGAAGAGGTTGTTGGTGCGGTCAGTCAAACGACTAGGTGGAATGTACGGACCTACTAAGTTATTGTGCACAATGCCTGCCCATACATTAATTGAAAACCTTTCTTGGTAGGCGTGTGTTATTGTACCAAGTGGGTTAACATGAGCCCACAGGTGAGAATTATGCATGTTAAACATACCCCCGGCCGTGTAAAGGTAGCTTCATCAGTAAATAATAGATCTGCGGGGAAGGTTTGATTCTCTGCAGTCTGCTGTAAGTACCAATTAGCAAAGTTAAGATGACCTTGGATAATCATCAGGGGTTATAGCTTGCACTCTCTGTAAATGATAGGGATGCATTCTGTCTTCATGTAAAGTCCTTAAAATACTTTGATGGCTCACACCCAACACACGACCGACAGCTCTCGAAGATGTCGAAGGATTATTATCAACTGTGGATTGATAATAATCATCAGGATTATCATCAGTGTTCTTTGTTCCAATGAAAGAGTTCTGCGATATCTTCCGATGCCAGTTCCACGCCTTGAAGCATAAAACATTCCACTCGTGCGTAACTCCCTGTGAATGCGTTCAAATGTTCGACGATCCGGGTGTTTTTTCTACCTGGGAATCTCTCCCTGTACATTCTTTCAGCAGCTGCGCCATTTCCTTGTGCAGCTCCATACATTAAATGCATATCTGCTAGCTCCGCATTGGTAAAACGATCCATATTGCTCGAGATCCGTGCGGTAAAATATGAATCCTCCTAATGAAGCACTTTTATACATCGCAGTAACCAGCGCTCCCTACCGGCTGAAATTTTAGATGGGGCGCCATCTACCACGTTAGCGCCATCTACAACATACAACAACTACATGAGCTTGGACGGGTGAGGTTCTAAACATGGATAAGACAGGCCTTTTTATCGATTCATTACTTTGTGATTTTAAATGAAAGTGAGGGATTATTCCTATGGAAATTGATTGATTTAATTATTTATTCTTCCTTTCTACAAGAGTTTCAAATTTGAACCTCTTGTATACTGACTTTTTTTTAGACAAATGATTGTAATTTTGGTATCAAAATTTAAGTTAGAAACTAAACTTCCGGAAACATTCATCGGAGTTTCAAAAAAAATAACAAAAACTACTTTATATTGTTTCAAAGTCTAAAGCACCCTCTGTTGGCATTTTTTGAACTTTGTCTTTCAAATTAATTTTAAAGAAAATACTAATATGAAGAATTATTTTAGCGAAAACCGCAATCGAAATTACTTTTTTTTCTGTTTTTTATCATCATTTGAATTTTGGGACCCTAAACTTTGATGGTCCCTAGTTCCTTCGGAAGACGTTTGGTACCCTTTGTTTCCTATTGACTATTGTTCGTCTTGGTGTGTACTACCTACCTTTTCATTTTTGACATATAGTTTAGGACCACCCTGTATATATATAAACTTTTTAAAGAAGCGTGCAAATAACCAAATATCATACAAAGAGAGGATAACCTAAATGAAATTTAAACTTGTAAAACACATGACTTATATAACAAATTTGGTAAATTCAACGTAAAAACTATATTATTTTTTTAAACACATTTAATACAACTGATCACATACACGAGTACATTTGTTACTTTGATAAATAGCTTTGAATATATATATATATATATATATATATATATATATATATATATATATATATATATATATGTGTGTGTGTGTGTGTGTGTGTGTGTGTGTGTCCGAATAAATCTTCGAATAAAAATCAGACTCTTCAGAAGGCGGGATTTTAGATTGGCAAGGTGGTGTCTAGGGGTAAGTATTTAAGGGTGAATGATAAATTAATTGAATCAAAGTCATTTAAACACAGATACTTCATTTAAGTAAAACAGAATTTAATTGAAGTTAAAGGGAAATATTTACAAAAGGGAATATTTACAAAGAGAAAGACATGCAGAAATTAGGTTAATTGAAAGTTGAGTTATACCTTTAGAAGACGAGGAAATTAATTACCTTTCTCATGCTTGGACGTTAGGACTGGTGGTATCGCGCAGGGCGTGAAATGCGCTAAAAACGTGACGTGTTGAACCGGCGGTGGTTAGTAGGCCTCTGATGAAAAATTATTCAAGCCGGAGCTACGAAAGCTCACTAGATGGCGCTGCTTCGGAATGCGATAATAAATAAAATTGAGATTTATGGACCTCTGAAAAGGATATGACTCAACCTTTTAACAAAATGTTTCAAAGGGAAAATCCTACAAAATCACCCTCACCTGACAGAGCTGGTATCTCAGCTCTTACAAAATGTTGAGAGCTAAAATACTTTAAATATAAACTATTTTTAGGTACAACTATTAATTTGATGATTATTGGAATGTGGATGCAATAAAGACCGATAATACGGTTCTTAAAGAGTATAAAATGAAATATTACAGATGAAAAGATGTATACCTACTATTCACAATTCTGGACCTAAAATAAAGCATATAAAAACAAAATATTCTATATTGTGATGTACAATTAACTAAACCAGGAAAAAAATCCTTCGTATCAATAGAGAGATAAAGAATAATACGAAAATATAATAAGTGTTACAAGTGAATATAAAATGATTAATGGAAACGAGTGTTACCATAGAACATCTATTAATTTCTCAAGAGGGATATAGTATGAGAAAAATTAAAAATAATAACTAATATATAAAAAAAAATCAATTAAGCATAAAAATGTTTCATCAAATCAGCTGAGGTGGTGGTTGAGTTCGGTCCTTCGTGCTGACCAACCTTTTCCACTTCCTACCTATCCTTAGGATTAACTTTCGTTACTTTGTAAGGGCCTAAGAACTTTGGTCTTAGTTTAATTGGTTCTTTGGATGGGGCTACTAAATCACCTTCTTTGTATAACGAAGCCTTCTTTCTTCTTCTGTTATACGTCTTTCTATTTTCAGACTGTAGGGTTTCTATGTTCTTTTTTGCATCGTTTCTTAAAAATTCGCGTTGTTCTAGCAATTCTTTCGCCATTTCTTCTAACAGTAAGTCTTTGATTAGGATATCTTCCTTGTTACGCATTTTGGTTCCTACTAATAGTTCGAATGGTGTCCATTCTGTACTGCGACATATAGTGCTGTTTAATATTCTGTGTAATCTGTCGACGTATTTGTATCATTTCGTTGAGTCGTCTAATGATAGCTTGGTGAGAACTGGAATCAAAGTTCGATGAATTCGTTCAACTTGTCCGTTTCCTCGAGGAACACCTGTCGCTATTTGTAGATGATGAATGTTCTCTTCATCACAGTAGTCGTTGAATAATTTTGAAGTGAACGCTGAACCTCTATCATAGATAATTCTGATGGGATTACCAAAGGTTTTCTGGTGTTGTTTTAGCTTTTCGAGGGCACTTTCAGCAAACACAGTTTTGACGGGATATAGCCAAGTAAATTTGGTAAATGCGTCTACTACGGTGAAAATGTGTTGATAACTTTTGTTTGTGGAGGGTAAAGGACCAATGAAGTCAACATGGTACGTACTTAAAGGAATGCTTTCCTTAGAAATAGAATTCAAAAACCCTTCCTTTTTGCCAGTTTTTTATTAGCTAATATACATGGAACGAAATTAACTATTACCTTTTTAACAACGTTGGTTAAATTTGGGATAAAAAATTCCTTTTTCACAATTTCTTCTGTTTTTCCTACTGAGAAATGACCATTTTTGTGAATCAATTTAATTAGTTCAGTTTGCATTGCTTTAAGGGTTACAATTAATTCTCGACCATTTAAGTATTTGTAGAGTATACCGTTTCGCTCAAAAAATTCTTCAGATTCTTGCTTCTCTAGAAGTGATTTCAATGTTTGGATGTTGTCATCTTCCTCTTCCCGACTTCTCCATCTTCCCGACTTCCAGCTCTGTGCTCTATTTCATAATCGAATTCTTCTAATTGAAGCGCCCATCTATGCGAGTAATTAGCTCCTTTTTTGCATAGTTTTCTGAAATGCTGAACAGTTAGTTACTATTTTAAAGTGTTGTCCTAAAAGATAAACACGAAACCTCTTTAATGCGTTGATAATTGCTAGTACCTCTAGTTCGTAGCTGTCATACTTTTCTTCTGCTGTATTTGTCTTCTTCGACAAGTAGTAAACGGGATGTAACTTTCCAACTTCTGCTTCTTGTAACAAAAAAAAAACGCTTCGAGATTCTTACCTCATGGTGATGTAGAAACGATATCAATATCATAAATATTTCTAATATGCATCGCTTATTTCCCACATGTAATTAATTATTTTAAGACAGAGATACCAAGAGCTGGGAGGCCCCTGATCACCCCTAAGATATTCTCCCTCAAAATTGGGGTGGAACCCAGCCAAAACGTCTATGCACGGGTCTCATCTATGCACGGGGAAGTCAGCGCCCGTGCCGTCACACGTCGCACCGGCATTCCATACACTACCGTTTGGTTGGCACTTAGGCGTACCCTCCGATGCTATCCGTACAAAATCCATCGGCATCATGAATTGTTACCTGGCGATTCCGTGAATCGGAGGGCATTTGCGGTGTGTGCGTTTCAAAAGATGGCGGAAGATGACGATTGGTTGAGTAATTTGTTGTGGACTGACGAAGCTCATTTCACGCTCCGAGGGTCTGTCAACACCCACAACTGCAGAATTTGGGCTACTGAAAATCCTAGAACTGTCGTGGAAACTCCATTACACGACGAGAAAGTCACGGTATGGGTTGGATTTACCACATCTACCGTTATCGGGCCTTTTTTCTTCGAGAAAATGCGTGATTCTGGTTTTGTAACTGCTACCGTGACGGGTGAGCGGTACGCCGATATGTTACAGAATCGCATCATCCCCAGCCTGGCTGATAAACACCTGCTGGAACGTACGATTTTTATGCAGGATGGCGCTCCACCCCATATTGCTAGACGCGTGAAAGATCTCTTGCGCAGGTCGTTTGGTGATGATCGTGTGCTCAGCCGCCACTTTCATCATGCTTGGCCTCCCAGGTCCCCAGATCTCAGTCCGTGCGATTATTGGCTTTGGGGTTACCTGAAGTCGCAAGTGTATCGTGATCGACCGACATCTCTAGGGATGCTGAAAGACAACATCCGACTCCAATGCCTCACCATAACTCCGGACATGCTTTACAGTGCTGTTCACAACATTATTCCTAGACTGCAGCTATTGTTGAGGAATGATGGTGAACATATTGAGCATTTCCTGTAAAGAACATCATCTTTGCTTTGTCTTTGTTATGCTAATTATTGCTTTTCTTAACAGATGAAGCGCCATCTGTCGGACATTTTGTGAACTTTATTTTTTTTTTTTTGTTCTAATAAAAACCATGTCATTCCAAGCATGTGTGTCAATTTTTACTTCTCTATCTACATTATTCCGTGATTTATTATTTTTTCAAATTTATAGTGACTTTTTGATCACCCGGTATATGTATTGTTATTTTGTTTCATATTAAGCAACATCTGGTTCTGGGAAATGCGGCGTAGATAGCATACTAACATAACATTTAACCAGCGCTGCGCGATTTGAGGGGAAGTTTTTGAAAGAACCAGATGAAAAATATGTATAGAAATTAGTTACAAATTAAAAGTGATATGTACTATATAAAAATTGTGAAATGTAATCATAATGTGTAAATAATGTAATCATAATGAAATCAAAATGTGTCTGTCAGGGTGACAGACCCTCAAGTCGATCTTTCTACAAAGAACAGTGAGTGAGTGAGTGAAGATTAACGTCGCACTGTTAAGCTACACGAGGGCTTTTGGCGACGGACCACGTAATTTTGAGCCATGGTCAAGTGACGTGGATCTACAAAGAACAGAGCTAATGTTTCATGACGGATATGAGAAGCCGGAAAGAAGAAAAATTGTTAAAAATTAAGTAAACATTTAGGTAGAATTAAGTTAATTAAGAGACGTGTGGGCCTTTTTTTTCTACCATTTAAGTCATATATGGTTTTTCCCCGGCTCTGTTACCCAGATGGGACACGTCTAGTTATTCTGTACATGTGAGAATCTACCGTGATTAAAATGCATGACTATGAATGTTAGTCTATTTAATTAAGTAAAATTTATTGAAGCTGTGGAAATTCAAATTAAGGATAAATATTAAAAACTAAACTTAAGATGAATAGTGAAAATTAAAATTTAAGTGAAGCATTAGAAATTGACGGTTAGAATAAAATTTAGGCACGTAATTTCTTAAGGACCATTAAGACCCTCGAATAAATCACGTTTTGTTTCTTGGAGGGCTTGTGACATCTTACGCGTCTTTTCTTTAACAAGTCCTTTTGGATTCTTTTTGCCAGAATTAATGACAACTCTTTTCCAACCAAATCCAAGAAACGAAATGTGAAGAAGAAATGCAAATAAACCGACTTTAAATATAGGATCTTAGAGTAAGCGGTATGGCAATATAAAAGAATGTTAGATAATTGATGTGCGTTGTGGCAGTGGATGATTATTGCAGTTCATGGTGTAAGATTCATTAAGTTCTACTTGCCGTGGATAAACATATTGGTGTTCGACTAGAAGTTAACCATCAAGCTGCATACCATTGCAGATAAAGACAAGTAGCATTACGGAATAATATAAGGTAGGATTGATTACACTTTATTAGAATTGAGGATTAGGTGGTTCGATTATTGAGATTGGTCTGAATAAGAATTGATCATATTATAAATATATACATATATATATATATATATATATATATATATATATATATATATATATATATATTGTGTGTTACGTATTGCGTCATCGTAGATTCCCTCATATTAATTATTATAATTATATTTGTTAAAAGTTTAAGTTGAATATCTTAATAAAGTCATATTAAGATAATGTTTGATCCGAGTTCTTTCGCTAACCCTACACCTCTAGCTCACGCTGATACTTCGAGGGATGTACTTCCAAGAAGAGGTACATCACAACCTGGATACTGTCTACGGCCAGCATTGGATTGGACGGGGTGGGCCAGTTCCCTGGCCACCACGTTCTCCTGACTTAGGTTGTTTAGATTTTTTCTTTTGGGGCCACATTAAAAGCTTAGTGTACGAGAGTCCCGTTACATCTGCAGAAGACCTTGTTGCCCGTTTATCCGTTGCTGCTGGACATGTGATAGGCATGCCAGATGTCTTTTCTGATTTAAGCCGATCCATGCGACGCCACTGTGAATGTTGTGTTACTGTTGGTGGCCGCACTTTTGAGCATTTGTTGTAAATTGCTAATAAAGTTTTGTTTTCGTTTGTCTTTGTGTTATCAGTTTCTTTTGTGTGATTAATACTGCTTCACATGCTACCGCTTTAAAGTTGCATTACCGCACACATATTCTGCCTCAGGTCGGTCTGGTACCCTTGGTTTCCTATTGATTATTGTTCTTCTTGATGTGTCCTACCTATCTTTTCATTTTTGTCATATAGTTTAGGACCACCCTGTATATATATATATATATATATATGTCATGATTTTAAAGACAGAATTAGATTAAAGTTTAAAAATTATATCTTTATTCAATCATTTCGACATCTCTTCTGACACTGAGAGCAGGGAGGAAAAAAAGCACGCCATGGTGGTGGTTTCAAATGAATTGCACTTGAAAAACACATGTGGTACGTATCCGGATTTTATGATTGTATTTGAAAGTTAATGCTGACACATATGGGGGCTGTTAAATCTAACGATCTGGAATTAGAGGAATTTAATTTTTTATCTAATTTAATTATTCTTACATTTGCCCCCAATTTTAAAAGGTAGTCAAGGTGTGGTTTTTTCTCTCTTTACAAACTTAATCAATTTTCAACAAACACAAAACAATACATAACATTATTTAGAAAGACATATTACACACAGTAGAAATATTTAAGCAATAGGAATACCAAAATCAAAATGCAGTACAATAAAGGAAACTATAACAACAAACACAGTAATGATAATTAATTGATAAAAATGAATTTCCATACATATAATTGTAAATTAGCTTGTTCAAATCTATTCGACATCTAGAATAAGAGCTCGCGTTTCCTCCTATTCCTTCATAATAATAGATTCGTATTATAGCTAGTAGATATTGTTTTCAAAAAAAATTTATATTGGAAAATAATATATATCAAACAATAAGATAGTAAATATAAAAATATATGATATCATATAAATGTTAAAATAATTTTGTATTAAAATCTACTCTGGCGCCATCGTAGTAATACCTTATATTGTTGCACACATTTTGCATATATGAAATACATTTTTTAAAAAGATAAAAATATAGACACTAATAAAATAAAATTATTACTAACATGAAAACGGTGTACAACACACATTTATATGTACTATTCAACACAATAAACAATATTTTATTTCATATGCGTTATAAAATATAAAAATTATAAGAATATAGGAATAAAAGAATACAAGATTATAAGAGCACTTTTTTATTATTTTTGAGTCGGAAAAGTGGACTCACTTCAATAATAACTTTTAGTATATATATGAAAATTTTCTCAATATTCACTGTAACTTAACAATATCGCATACAATATTTTGAATCTTCCGTAACCTCCTAAAAATTCGTTTCATAGACAAAAATTCTTGAGTTTCTCTTACATCACACATTCACTAATATAAACTGTATAACCTTACTTAATTTTGAACACATCTCTCTGAGAAAGCTGCGTGATCAACTCACAGATGTTCTGGGATGCTGATAAGAAACAATGAGAGGTGTACATATCAAACTAAACAAGTTTGTCCTCTTAATGTTTCGAGACATATACAAAATTATAATGATTGTATTCTCCCTTATCCACTGTATAATATCCAAAAATAAGCTTCAAGTTATTAAATTAATTTTAGTTTTAGATAAGGAAAATTTCGAGAAATAGTGAATCCTGATATATGGCCGGTATATCAAAACACACAATTTCAAAATAAAAAAATAATTAAATGACATGCAATAAGATTACTGCTGAATAAAATAATTAACAAAACAATAAAATTCAGTGAAGAAAAAAGAATAAAATTTGACGTTACTTTTTTTTCTTATAAAAATTAATATCTCTAGTATTAGTTCATTAGTCATTTTTCTAAAAATTTAATTTATATCTTTCACTTTAAAACACCAATTTCTATCATAACTGTTAACTCATTCGACATCTTAAGATAAAAAAATTATGAGAAGTATGTTAAAATTTCTCAAAATTTTGTTTGACAAAACCTATAAACTTTGTTTTCTCATTTAAAATATAAAGAATATCTCATTTAACACAACTATATTATAAAAATTGAATATCATATTATGTCATAGATTATTCTTTTTCGCCGAAAAGTCTTGTTAAGCAGAACTCAGTTACTTCAGTATTATGTAAGAGGTTTCGTTTAGTTATTATCTTCTTCTCATTATTATAGGTATTTTGTTGAATATAATTCAACTGAAAATTTTCAGATGGAGGAAAATGTCGTAAACGAACTGAATGAACCAATTCAGTGTCAGTTTTATTAAGGGCATTGGGTCTATCTATTTCAAATAATACATCAGAACATTTTCTTAAAACGGTATAAGGGACTGAATAAGGGGGACTTAATTTCCTTGTATTGGGGTATTGAAATTCCTCATGCATTACTAAGTCACCAACCTTGAAATCAGCTTCCTGAAATTTTTTATCATATCTAATCTTATTTATTTTATAATATTGTTCGGTTCTTTCTTTGGCAAATTTTCTTGCTTTTTTGAAGGAAGGATATATCTCATTATCTTTTAGCGAAATTTCGAAAGGTAAATTACCATACATTAAGTAGGTTGGAGAGAAACCTGTTATTGTATGTGGAGTTTGATTATACTGATGGGGGTTACTTTTTCTAGAATTTTTGTCCATGGGACTTTATTTGAACTATTACTAATTTCACATTTTAAGCGGGTAATGATGGTTTGATTTACACGTTCAACCTTTCCCTTGGTTTGTGGTCTGTGAGAAGTAGTTAATAATTGAGTGACATTATTATGTTTTAAAAAAATGCTTAAATTTTGAAGAGGTGAACGCAGTATTTCTATCACTTAAAATTTTTTCCGGTATATGATTTTAAAAGGTTTGTCTTAAACAATTTATATAAGTATCTGTTGTTGCATTTTTTTATGGGAAAGTCCAAATGTACCTAGTTGCATGATCAATAATAATGTGCAAATATTTTTAACAGAGTTGTAATAATTTAAACCACCTACACTATCTATCGATAAAAGTTCAAAGTGTTTTTCACAAAGGGGAAGTGATTGCATCAGTCCGTATTTTTTTCTGATGTGACTTCTTATTTATTTGACAAGTTTCACAATGTTTCACATAATTTCGTATATCAGTAATAATGTTGATCCAATAATATTGTGGTGATATTAATTTTAACATGGTAGCTACACCAGGATGAGTATTATGAGTTGTTTCCATTAATTTCACTCTTAGAGCTTTGGGTACAATTATTTTAGCTAAACCTTGTCTTTTAACTACAAAAACATCATCTCTCTTAAAACATTTAGGAGCTGATGTATTTTCTATATTTTGAAAATGACTTACTTCATTGATATCTAATAAAGGTTCTGGGGGTGTATTAATTATAGAATAAGAAATAGGATGTCTTGTTAACATATCAGCTTCAATATTAGTGCTACCTTTCTTATATTTTATATCAAAATCATTCATAGAAACTTTTAAAGACCACCTAAAAAGTCTACCCGTGGTATTTTTGAAATTTTTAAGCCAAACTAATGCATTATGATCGGTATGAACTGTGAAATAAGATCCATGAAGATAGCAATGGAATTTATCTAAACTATCAATTATAGCTAAGCATTCTAATTCAGTTATTGTGTAATTAATTTCATAGTTTCTCAGTCGTCTCGAGTGGAATGTAATCGGATGTTGATTTCCATTGGGTTTTTGTTGTTTGGGGATACATGAGGTCGCAGTTTTCGATGCATCTACATAAAGATGACAGTGATAATTTGGATTGAATATAGCTAAAATGGGCTTTGAAATTAAGCTGTCTGGAAGTTTTTGAAAAGATTGTTGACATTCTGGGGTCCAATTCCAATTTTGATTTTTTTAAGAAGATTATTTAAGGGCATTCTTAATTTTGCATATTGAAGAATGAATTTATAATAGACATTAATACTACCAAGAAATTTTTGTAAATTCTTTACATTTCTAGGGGGTAAAAGTTTTTTAATTATTTCGACATTTGTATTATTTGGAGTGTATGATTCTTGTTTTATTTCATATCCTAAGAAATCAATTGTATCTTTGCCAAATTTACACTTCGAAAATTTTAATTTAATATTTTCTATTCCACAAATTTTAAAAATTTCCTCTAAATGTTTTGCATTTTCTTCAATTGATTCTGAAAATACTATATTATATCGTCAAAATAATTTAATGCAAATTTGATTTGAAATTTATTTAAAATCTGTCTAATAGCTCTTTGAAATATAGCTGGAGAATTTTTATATCCGAAAGGCAAACGATTGAATTGAAAAATACCATAATTTGATGTAAATGCAAGTTTTTCAGATTCATTATCATCTAATTTAATGTGCCAATAACCACTACATAGGTCGATGGTTGAGAAAAATTTTGCATCTGTTAATTTGTCTAAAACTGCATCTATTCGGGGAATTGGCTCTGCATCTAATTTTGTGATAGCATTTAGCTTTCTGTAATCGATACATAATCGTGTACGAGCATTATCCTCTTTTTTAAAAGCCAATGTTATAGGGGCAGCGTAAGAACTATAATATGGTTTAATTATTCCTGCTTTCAATAATGCATCTAATCGCTTTTTTTTTTATTTCCGTATCATCTTTAAAAGATGTCCTATATGGTCGATTTGCAATGGGTAATTCTGAGGTAAGTATTATTTTAGGAGAATTACATTTGAACTCGCCCACATCAAACTTATTTTTAGCAAAGACATGTTTATATTTTTCAATAATCACATTAATAATATCATAGTCACTATTAGGAATTATTTCTATATTAAACATATTATCAGTTTTCTTAGTGATAATTTTATTATTACTAAATTTAAGAGTTTCATTTTCTTTAATATTTTTCTTAGATTCATAATTTTAATTTTTTTTTCTCTTTGAAAAATTTTATAATCACTAAAATTAATATTTAATTCAAAAATACTCATAGTTTTATTAGAAATTAATAAATATTTCAGTTTTACATTTACTATGAGGAATTTAATATCTTTAATAATTTCTCCTACTTTCAATTGTAAAGTAATTGCCTCACTCACCTTAACTTCTTCATTGATGGTGGCAATTTTTGTTTTTACATTGTGGTGTCTCTTGATTTGTTATATTATATTTTTTGGAATAATATTGACACTTGATCCTGTATCCAAGAGGATTTCAACTTGTTTGAAGTTGATTCTTCCCTGGATGATCATAAGTTCTCATGTTTGATGAGATTGGAATACCGTATTATTGTTTTGTGTTCTTTGACGGGGGTAGAAAACTGGAGCATCCGGTCGCAAAACTGTCGGTCGTAGTGGAAATCGTTGGTTTCTCGAATATAGGGTCGGCCGCTGAAGAGAAAAGGACGGGTGATGATAAGAAGGTGATGGAAACCGAGGAGAGTATACCTTATATCTTGTATTGGTTATGATATCCGGATGTTGAGATTGATCATTTCTCCAATTCCATCCTCCATACTGTTGTCTATAGGCAAATTGATTCGTATGATGAGGTATATTTTTGTCTTCGGATACTTTGGGTATATAACTTCATTCTTACTTAATTTTGATTTTTATTGGATATCTAAGAGTTTCATTTTTTCCTTCAGTTCCTCTGTGTTGCTGCAGCTTTGTAACTGTATTTCTATGGCTCTATTTTCTTTTAATCCTTTTATGATGCAATATTTTTCAGCTTCTTCCATGTTTATCCGGGATGCGATTTCTTTTATTCTGTAGAAATACTCTATGTGGGTCTCTTTTGATGTTTTTTCTGTTTTAGATAATTGAAGATGAATCTCCGCTGGATTGACTTGTGTTCCGAATTTACGTATTAAATTATTTTTCAGTTCGTAAAAACTTTTAGGGATCGATTCTGATTTGATGTAAGTCTTCACAGCTCCATCTACTAACTTGGTTATAAATAGGATTTTCTGTTTCTCTGGTATATCGAAGGAATCGCACGTACTTTCAAAATTTCTAATGAATGTTTGGATGGGTATTTCCAGGTTATATTTTTGGAAAAAAGTCTGTAGATCTTCATAAATCGAATATCATTTTTAATAATGGCTATAGGTTGTTTTAATTTTTCTTCATCAGCATCTAAATTCTCTTCTTGCTTGATTATAATTTCGTTCTTTGCTTCCATTTTTGAAGTATGACTTTCTGAAATTTTGTTAGGAGAAGAGGATGATTCTATTTCTTTGGCGGTAAGAGCGATGTTCTTTCGGGGATTATTAGTGCATTTTTTTTTAATTCTGGTAACCCAACGTCTTCAGTATAGGGGCATACCGTGTAGTCGGAAGTTCCATCAAATTCTCCATTGCGTTTATTACCACAGTTGGCGTTCGTTTTTATATTAAAATTATTTTATAAAAAAAGATAAGTTTTTTACGTTAAGATTTGAAATCCATTCGCAGATAAAAAAAATCCTACCGGCTTTATTTCTGTCATGATTTTAAAGACAGAATTAGATTAAAGTTTGAAAAGGAGATCTTTATTCAATCATTTCGACATCTCTTCTGACACTGAGAGCCGAGAGGAATGGTGGTGGTTTCAAGTGGATAGCACTTGAAAAACACATGTGGTACGTATCCGGATTTTATGATTGTATTTGAAAGTTAATGCTGACACATATGGAAGCTGTTAAATCTAACGATCTGGAATTAGACATGTTTATTGGCTAGGTCATATGTTCGGAAGAAATAAATGGTTAATTAGTTTGATACTTGAGGATGTGAACTGAGAAAGATGAGTCAAGTGCTAGATAGGGAATTTAATTTTTTATCTAATTTAATTATCCTTACACACACACACATATATATGTAGGAGACAACAAGGGGTACAAGACATTTGTCTCTCTTCAGATTTATTTAAACTTAACAAAAATTACTTAAATTAAAAATGGTAGCTATTCTACAATTAGATTTCCATGATGTGACGACGATAACGCCTGCTCGAGTACCTCAGTCTCTTTCTCCACTTTTTTCTCAATTGGTCAAAGTTTTTGTTTCACTTTTGATCAGTTGCGCCTGCGCGCGAAGACTGCGTGCTTTGTTAGAGATTCAATTGGATGACGACTCCACAACCGATTCCACAACGGCCAACCTGACCGTACGCTGTCCGCAGCGGTACTTATTCCTTTTTTTTTCATGGAGACCAGAGGAGAATCTGAAACATACAAAAAAGACGGAACAGACAAGGACTATACAACAAATACACAAAGATTTAACATATCATAATTTTGCTGAACTAGACAGTTTCTCCCCACATCTTCATGTGGTTTGCTGCTGTGGATGTAGTATTGGCTCAATATCATTCAACGATATTGGAGGTTCTGGAAGAACAGAGAGTACAATTTCCCCCATCATGTGAAGGCACCTCTTCGACATCCGGAAGGTTCAACAGGGAAACATTGTGTTTCACAGGCATGGCATGATTCTGAGATGACGATAGTACGGTAGGAAAACCAGAGTTGGTAACCACAACGGTATTGTAGGTTTCTAAAACAGAGGACGACGTGTACGTTACCGACGGAGAGTTACACTGCTTCTCAGTTTCTGACATGCCACTCTCGGGCCCAAACCGGTTGATTTGCGGAATGTGGTTCTGATGAACTGAATCATTTATTTTGCTATCTTGGTCTTTATCAGTTCCATCAGGCATAAGAACGCCCTTTTTAATAAGCTCTTCTTTGGATGAACGCATCGATATTTTCCTCTCTAGAGTTCTGGACGTCTGTTCAAAACGATCACTCTTTTTCTTCCGTTTCCACTTCCAGGGCTTGAAGAGCCTCCGGATCATCGCGAACCGACTATGTTTACCCTCCATAGGTGAAGGGGTGGACGACCGGGAGTTGAAGCCCACGGAACTCGTTTTCCTGGCACCATTGACTTTATTACACAATACTATAGGTGAACAATAATCAGAACATTTTTCTCTTATAATACCCTGTTGTAACCAATCATCAATTTGATCGTTTACCTGTAATTTTTCAGAACAAGATAAACGTCTGGCTCTCTGACACACAGGAATATCATCTTTCAATATAATACACATTTTTAACTTAGTACTCTTAATTTTATTAGGTTTATAATTCTTAATTACAGAACTCAAATCATTTCTAATATTAAAGTTTTTAACATGTGACAAATCATAACTAGAGTTTTCTATCACATTTGCAAAAGATAAAATAGAAAAAGCACCTAAAGAGGATTCGCTTTCATTCAATAAAACATCGCTCTTTGCGTGGCTTAGTTTCTTTATTTCAGTATATACACTGGGATGTATGATAAGTTCTTCGGTCAAGGTCGGTGATATTGCCGTTCGAACACTTAAACTGGGAGAGTGCTGAGTAAGAGAGATATTTATGGGTGTAAATTCTACCATACGCCTTTCGTTAAAACATGAGCTTAATGTAATTCTTCCTTCGGAAGGTTTGTTCACTCTAATTAGTGAGGAATTTAGAACTGGGATCTGGCAACCTGAATCAATCAAGGCTGTTACGGGCTGATTTTCTACAAAAATGTTTACGTATTGGAGCTGTTGTGCGAACTCATCGCTTTTTTGTTTTTCGCTCTTGACTTTCAAACTATTCGCGTTTTTTCTATTATGGATGTGAGATTCTTTAGGCTTTAAACGCTTCTCATAATCTCTTGCGTAATGAGATGAATCACCGCATATGTAGCAATTTTTATTTTGTCTTTCAAGATTTTGGGGATAGTTATCTCTAATCTTTGGTTTATAGTTTCGTGGTTTATTTTTAAAGGGGTCTTCAGTATATCCACAAGCAATAGGAGTTTCCTTACGTGATCCGCTTCTAGATGAAATATAAATATCGCACTCTTTAGCTAAATCAATAGGCCTAAACCAATCTTCCGCTTCTCGAATGCCAATATGAGTTGCGGTTTCCTTATTTAAAGTTTCAAATCATTTATCAGAAATTAAAAGATCACATAGAGATTCAAAGGAATTAACTTTTCTTAACGAACAATAATATTGGAAGTTTGCCGTCAATCTTGCAGCAAATTGGATGTATGTCTCGCCTGATGATTTTACAGCATTTTTAAATGAGTTTAAACACTCGCGAGGGGTTACTTGGAATTCTCTGAGTACTATAGATTTTAGTTTTTCATAGTCATTTAATTCCTCCTTTTTAATATACAATAAGACATTATGAGCTCTTTCGCCCAGAAGATTTATTAAAATTTCAGATTTATATTCGTCATTTATTTTCTTGGTTAAAAATGCGTGTTCTAATGATTGGAAGAACAGATTAAAATTTTCAGATCTGGTGGGAACAGGAAGAGATAAAGTTTTAATGCTTTTGATCATATTTTCTATGTTTGTTTCGAACTTTTTCTCTTCGACTTTAGCTGCAGGATTTAAACTTAATGCTTTATTTTTAGCCGTTTGTAGTTCGACTTCTTTTTCTAACTGTGCTAACTGTAGTTTTACGAGCTCAATTTTCTGTTTTTCTAAAGTTGCCTCTCTTTCGTTTCGCGATACCCTCTCATCTATACAGTTTTTAATTAAAGTTTTAACGAAATCTGCATCACTTTCAAATGTGCTACTCTTCTCAATTTTAGTCTTTAGTTTAGCTATGGTGTCCGTACTCTCCACAGTACCGTCTAGATCCTCAACAACTCTTATGAGATCCTCTTTAAGAGCGTTTTTATAAATTTTAGAAAAAATATGGAAAGATCCTACCTTTTTTTTCTAGCTCCCTTGTTGCTCGCACGTACGATGTATCCAATAATTGAAGAAAAACGTTGATTCCACAGATCTCACAACCTCTTCGCAGGTTATATCGTTAGACGAAAAATAGTTCTTGAAATTGTTTAAATGACACCTCTTCGCAGGTGTTAAATCGATAGTTCCAACCTCTGCACAGGCGGAATATTCACGCTGGGTTCAAATGAAAAATTCAACCTCTACACAGGTTGAGCGAAGCTTCCAAAAAATGGCGGCGCGTCTCCTCCACGGACGCTTCTTTTGTTCACGCGTTCCAAACTTTGATCAAAATCGAAATTTTATCTATCCCGGCCGAGCCCCCATAATTTGTGGGAGACAACAAGGGGTCCAAGACATTTGTCTTTCTTCAGATTTATTTAAACTTAACAAAAATTACTTAAATTAAAAAAGGTAGCTATTCTACAATTAGATTTCCATGATGTGACGACGGTAACGCCTGCTCGCGTACCTCAGTCTTGCTCCGCTTTTTTCTTAATTGGTCAAAGTTTTTGTTTCACTTTTGATCAGCTGCGCCTGCGCGCGAAGACTGCGGGCTTTGTTAGATATTCAATTGGATGACGACTCCACAACCGATTCCATATATATATATATATACAGTCAACTCTCGATAATACGAACCTCTTGCTAATTCGAAGTATATGCTCAGCCCCTAGAAAAACTCTTGATATTTCGAACTAAAATCATACGTTTTGGTACTCTCAATATTTCGAAGTAAAATTTTTGACTGGCCAGACTACAACACGCGATAATTCGAAGTTATCCTATAAAACTCTCGATAATTCGAATCTTCGATATTATGAAGTTAGATTCACTTCCTGTACCTAATTATCTCACGAGCGGTTTTTTTTACTGAACTTATTTTTAGTTCAAATTGTGCATGTTGATAGAATAACTATACTTTGTTTATTATATTTCCTGTATTTGCTAAGCAGAATGTTGATTTATTCCTAAGCCATTTGTTTTTTTCTTTTTCCGTTGATACCCAAGCTTTAGATGGATAAGGGCAACACTGTTTTCTTTTTTATTCACTGAGCTGTAATGAGTGATGCTTCCTTTTACAAGTATTGCACAATAATTTTGATTTGCGTTTAGATTTTATTTATTACTAATAATGAGTCACATTTAAACAGGTGTTTTTTTAAATAAAGCACTCGAACTACATCCAAGATAATTCAGCAGAATCGTTTTATGACAGAGGATTGAAAGCGAGAAATAAAACCTTTATATAAAAATGTACGAGGCAAATACAGGAGAGACAGGGATTTAACTTTATTCTATTATTTTTTTTTTAAAAAAAAAGGTTGGTAATGTGCCACTAAGAATTGCTCCACGTGCCATAGTTGTCGACCCCTGCTATTAAGTATACCCCGTAGCTGAGTGTGAACTGTGAATACGCCTTGTGTTCGTTTTAGATGTTCCAAATTTTAAATTAAAAATATTATTTTACTAAAGTTGTGGTGATTTGCGTTTCCTACCTGTTAATTTCAATAAATCTTGGGCCACTACTTTACACTTCATCTCAGTGTCGACTTATCACGCGAAAGGTACGACACGTCTTCTTTTAAAAAGTACAAGTGCTTAACAATTTCTGAAAAGAAAAAGGTGATAGAATCAGTTGAAGCAGGTGAGAGGAAGGTCGATGTAGCCAAAGCATTTGAAATCCCACTGAGCTCACTCTCCACTATTCTGAAGAATACAGAGAAAATCTTTAGTGCATCTTCGAGTAGAGTGAGAAAACGCGTTAGTAAAGGTGAACAGTGTTTAGTTTCATGGATGAGACAGTGTCGAGGACAGAATATTCCGATGGGTGGCTCTTTATTGAAGGAAAAGGCTAAAGCATTCGCCAAAGAATTAGGAATCGAGTTTTCAGCCAGCAAGGGATGGCTTACAAATTTTAAGAAGAGGAATGGGATAGTCTTCAAAAAAATGTGCGGGAAAAGCTCAAGTGTCGACATTAACGTTTGTTCTAAGTGGCAGAACTCGCTTTCGGATCTAATAAAGGAGTTCGAACCACGTAACATTTTCAACACGGATGAAACCAGACTCTTTTTCAAGTGTTTGCCAGAAAAAACATTTACATTCAAAAAAAAAAATGCCATGGAGAATAACATAGCAAGGAGAGGTTAACTATTTTACTGACTGTAAACATGAACGGCTCAGAAAAGATTACTCCTCTCGTCATAGGAAAATCTGCAAAACCTCGGTGTTTCAAGGGCATAAACTGGTTCCCTATCAAATACCGCTCAAACAAGAAGGCATGGATGACCACCGAACTCTTTAATGAATGGTTGGTCTCACTGAAGTCGGATATGAAAAGAGAAAAACGACATATTCTCTTATTTCTAGACAACTGTACTGGGCACAATAACGCACCACCTTTATCAAATGTGAAGCTTCAATTTTTCCCTCCAAACTCAACCTCAAAACTTCAGCCACTCGACCAAGGCATCATACATAATTTTAAAACTTTTTATCGGCGTGAAGTTGTTAAAAGCGTTTTGGATAACCTCGAAAATCAGCAGCATGTAACTACTATTTCTATTTTAACAGCTTTGATCATGATTGACAAGGCTTGGAGAGCTGTTACTCCTTTGACAATTCACAACTGTTTTAAAAAGTCAGGCTTCCCCTCACCGAATCTGGTTGATATGGACAATACACTCACTGAATTTAAAGCCGAACCATCCCTTTGGGAAGCTCTTCCAGAACACGATTTGACGTTTGACGACTACATGTTGGTTGACACGGACATTGCTGTATGGGGAGCTCTATCTGACGCTGAAATTGTGGCTTTGGACCACAATAATACAGAAAGTCATGAAGACGAATCGGAGGAGTTGACTCCGGCAACTCTGTCAGAAGCTAAAGTGTCACTAAACAAACTACGCAACTTTTTCCTTCAAAATCATGTTGATGCAGACATTTTACAGGCTTCATTTGGTCTAGAAAAATCTATTGACAAAGTTAGATTGAATGCCTTAAAACAAAAAGAGATAACAGATTTTTTCGACAAAAAGGATTAATTATATATAGTATGTATATTCTTTTAATAGTTCTTTTCAAGACAAGTATTCTTTTAATATAGGACTTTTAACTTCTGTTTTATTTTCATACTGTATAAAATTTACTCAAAAAAATTGTGTACAATTGTTGCTTTATTACATAGTTTTAAATTTAAATGTGCGTTAGAAAAAAACTTCCCTTCGTGTATTTTGGGAGTTTTTTCCTACCCTCTTGATAATTCGAAGTTTTTCATTGGTCCCTCCAACTTCGAATTATCGAGAGTCGACTTGTGTATATATATATATATATATATATATATATATATATATATATATATATATATATATATATATATATATATATAATGCAATTATTTATGAAATCAAATGACCTTTTATTTCAGCAAAAAATGCTACAGTTCCAATTTGATAAAAATTATCTGTGTCATCACCCATTTTGCGATATTCAATGCTTCACCGTATTCTCTATCACTTTGCGTGATTAAATTTTTTACGTCATTATGAACTAGGATTGGCACAATTTACAGTATTTAACATTAAATGAAAAGCAATTGATTTACACTAGAGGACTGTGAATATTATCTTCGATTCAAAAGTAATTTTTCCCCCACTTCAGTATTTATCAAAGAGAACACGGAAGAATAATAAATAGAAGTAATACTATTATATGGTTGAATAAATAAACTATTTTCAGAGTATATGCATGTTTTGAAGATTTAAGAAGCAGAAAAAATAAGATTATCATCCTTATCCCCCACACACTAATCAGTAAGAATCACGCTTTTATGACTATCTAAAAAATTTGGGAGGAGGGTTGGAACTCGATAATTAAATTAAACAGGAATTTAAGTATGTCCATTATAAACGTAAATGTGTCTTAAAATTTTTGGGACATTCTTAGAAATAAAATTTTAGTTTTATAATTAGATACATTTCTATGGATAAACTATTTAAATTATTTAAAATTATCTAGGGTATAAAATTACGGCCAGAAAATCTCGTAAAAAATTCTGATAAATTTTTCTTAAAAAAAATTAAAACAAGCTTTGTATACTTAAATTAATATAGATTTAGAAGTGCTCTTAGTAATTTGTAAATAATTGGCCGTATAATTTTTAACATAGCAGATAAATGCATCCCTTTAATTTAAAATTTATTGTAAAGAAACAATTGTGTGAAATTGTAGTTTCTATTGTTGCTAAGTTAAAAAATATTTCAATAAACCTTTTCTTTCATTTTATAGGCATTTAAACAAGGGAATTTATTTTTAATTCGGCGTTTAGTATAGTTATTTTAGAAGAGGAAACAATAAGAAAGTATCCTATGGTTTCTTATGGAACGAGAATTCTTGCACTTTAAATTTGCAAATTTTTAACTTTCTCTTTAAAAGAAAACTGATTGCGTGTAAATTAGGCATAGCGTATAGAATTTAGGCTTTTCATTCCATTTAATTAAAAACTATAACACAGGCAGTATGTAATTCAATTTTTGTCTTGTTCAAACTTGAATTTCATTAGGTACAAAAAAAAAGAATCGCTTCCACAAATATGTATTTATATATGAATAATTACATTTAGCAATAAAATGTAATTGAAATCCACCTTTTCATTATTTTATTTGCCACAAATTTAATAACAAATTGAGTCGAGTTTATACATTATATGTATAGATATATGATTCTACTATGGAAGGATGTATACTATTTTCCGTGTATACTAGCTCCAGACTCCGTCGAGAACAGAGTTAGTTTCTGAGCTCATTTCTTTTGCTTGCCTGCGACTGCACAGCTTGTGCACGTAGGTTATTTTTGGCGCTGCTTTCAATCCTTTTGACCTGGACCAAATTATGGCTACCGCTAATGACATGGATTTGACTCAAAATGGAATTATCAATAATGTTCACATACCATCCTCACCTTCGAGATTCGTGATTACTGACGAATTCATCTACGATAATCAACAATCAGCTAGAGAACTGATAAATCTCAGAGACTCTTACGCCATCTGGGCAAGGAAACTTTCCATTGTACCAGCAACTACCGACGAGTATACCGCCACTATTGCAGAATTGGGAAAAATCCACACCTCCCTTCTTGCCACCAACGAAAGGATGAACTTACCGCTGTTCCGGCTCCCCATATCTATCGAGGCCCTGGACGCCCTCATCAAGAAAGTGGAAGAGCAACGCGCTCATCTAACTCCTGTGGACTCTACTCCAAAAGAGACTGCTCCATTTGACACCACACTGAACTCACCCAGCAAGAGAATTTTAAAAAATTTAAGACTGAAAACCGACAAAAAAAAGCTGATTGATGATGATGGGTTTCAAATCTCAGACAAAAGACATACCGCAAAGAAAATCGGTAAGAAAAACCCTTCCTTGCCTCCTACCACCTCCCAGACTTCTAAACCCGCTCAAGCCCCGCCCCCACCTGCTGAATCGAGTGATTCTGAGATTGAGGACAAGGATACTAGCAAAAGCAATCCTACGGCCACCCCCCAAAATCGAATTCCACCAATTTTTGTCAACCCTCCTGACAATTGGTGCACTTTAATTTCCATAGCTAGGCAATTAACCCCAACTCTAATAAGTAAACTAAGTGGTAAATTTCTTCGCATTACTGTCCAAAGTGATGACGAATATCGTAAACTCGCTCAATTCCTTCGACATGAAGGAGTTGAGTATAAATCATTTATGCTTAAATCTGATCGGCCCTTTAAATTATTAATCCGTGGTCTTCCTACTTCCACTACAGTAGAAGAAATACGTGTTGAAATCGAGAGAGAAGGATTTCAGATCCATAAAATCTCCCGATTACAAACATTTAAAACCAAAGCCCCCATGCCCCTAATTTACCTACAACTTGTAAATGATGCCAAAGCTGACAGTATCTTTCAGTTTACTGAAATGTTTGGCACACAAATTTCCTTTGAGCGCTATGACAATAGTCGCAACAAAAAACCCAATCAATGCTGGAGATGCCATGGTTTTTTCCATTCTTCGGAAGTCTGCCATCTCCCAATTAAATGCCTTAAATGCGCAGGGCCTCTCGAGGCTAAAACCTGTAATCGAGCGTTTGAAGACCCACTAATTTGTGCCAACTGCGGTGGGGAAAATGCAGTGAATTGGCACCAATGCCCCCGTTTTCTGAAGACTAAAAATAATAAAAAAGAACCCCAAAAGGGCAATCAAAATAAAAATCAACATCCTAAAGGAAATAATCCTAATAACTTGCCACAAAATAAAATTCAATAGAGAAATTTAGGCTCTCGTAATGATCTAAACTTAAAAATTAGCATACATGCTCAATCCAAGATCCAACAGCCTCAATCAAACTACCGCGCTGTCATTCCCTCCGTCTCGTATTCTAAAGTTGTTTCTGGACAGATCAGGGAGATTAGTCATGTTAACACCTCAAATTCCAATTTTTCAACCATTTTCATAAATGTAATTCAGATAGCTAATGATGAAGGAGTCGATGAGGAACTGTTGGCCCGGGCTTTCCGAGCAGCACTCCCAGCACTCCGAACACTTTCTCATCCTGACGATAAGGTCTGTGAAATTTTTCAGGCCTATGTCGCGTTAAAAAATGGGCGTAATTATGTTGCCTACAATTCAGCCTAACTTTCAATCGTGCAAGTGTGCAATCAATCTCAATTGGGTTTTGGAACGCCAACGGTCTGCGCTCCAAAATTCATGAAGTCAGAGATTTCGTTTTGGAACAAACTCTTGACCTGTTTTCGTTCCAAGAAACCAAACTAGAACCTGGTCAGGACCCCCTGATTGCAAATTATCATCTGTATAAAGATGATCGTGTAATTTTTCCTAGAATTCGTACAGCAGGAGGTACCGCTATGTACAGTAAAAGTAATTTCGTTCAAAGCAGAGCGCCTTTACCGGGGATACAGTATATGGATGCTACTGCTATGGAAATTAAAATTAATAATTTCCCTCCCTTCCGAGTAGTTTCTTGCTTATGCTCGTTTTTGTGCGAAATCAACAGAAAATTCCCCGAAAAGGATTTTCTTAAAATTCTAAATTCAGGTAATAACTTAATAATTGCTGGAGACCTTAACGCTGCTTACAAAACGTGGAATAACACCAGGTCGAACAATTTTGGCTTTCGTCTTAAAAGAATTATTCAAAATTATCCCAATGCAAGGATTGTTGCACCTTACACTCCAACGCATATTAATTCACGTTCTCGGCCGGGAGTACGTGACTCAATTATCGACCTGGCTGTTTTCAAAAATATCCCTTTTAATTATGACATTAGAGCAGTGTTTCTCAAAGTGTGGGGCGCGCCCCCCTGGGGGGCGCGATAACCCTGCAAGGGGGGCGCGAGCATATCGAAAATTTAATGATTTTTTAAAAAAAAATAACCGGAAAGAAGTGAAACAAAATACTTTTTCCATAATAAAAGAAATACACAACAACACTGATATAATTTATGTTTATCATCTGTCGTTCTTCTGTTTTAACATAAAATATTACTCGTTAAAAGAAAAAACGAAACTCAGACCCTGAGAAAAATTCTAAGATAAACATTTCATCACTTTAATTATTATTGAAATACTGTATATTAGTTGTAGAAAGAAAAGGAAGACATGATTCACTTTTCAGCCAGGCAGCATAATAAATTTGCTAGTCATTTATTTGATTGACCTTCAAACTTACTGGTAGGGTTTCTACATTAGTTTCATCCCATCTTTTATGTATTTGTTTTTCGCATAGGGAAATTGTAAATAATGGAGAGTTTTACGATATTTGGAAAGAATTGATTGATTTTTGAAGGATTATTTGGCTAAGATTTATTTTTACGAGTAATCTGAAACATATAAAGCATAGTGAGAAACGTCATAATACTTTTTAGAGCATCCGTATTTTTTCTGAATACACTTATAACCAGGCAGCGGTGGCATCTGTGATCTGTATTGAAGGAAGTTGAAACTGATGCATATTATTCATGATTGAGAAACACGATGAACATGAAACGAAAGGAAAATTTTCAATGGCTTCCTAAAGAACTCCATCAACTGAAATATGAAGCCATAAGTGTACCACAAGGTTCAGTTCGACTTGTCAAAAGACTCAAGAAAGAAAAAGTTCAACTTGTTATTTGTTGATCACCAAAGGTGTTACGAGTTCGAGCCCAGTACCACTAAAGACCCGTCGTGAAAGGGAGAGGTGCACGTTAAATTTGTAAAGAGCTCAAACGTCCTCTTGTTGGAATGGTGTGGTAGTTAAGAGGCCAGCTCAAGTATCGTCCTCGTCAACCATGGTTCAAAATTACGAGGTCCGTCTCTAAAAGCCCTCGTGTAGCTGAACAGTGCGACGTTAATATTCACTCACTCGATCATGAATGCTCATTAAAACTACAATTACTTGAACAAAATATGACAGCTTTGCCAGCAAGTAACATTTCTGTAATATTAGTGAAAAGTATCTTTGCTTTTCGTCCTTTATTAAGGTCTATCACTTGTCAATCATTTTAGTTCAGTTTTATTGGACTTTTTCTCAAATCATCAAAGAAAGATTGAACATTCTTTGAAAACCGGTAAGTATACTTTCTCTTAACTAAATTATTCACTGGAATTCCAATTTGTATCGTGTAGAGTAAAAATAATTATAAATAAATGATTGGGGTGACTGAGTTCTCCCGCACTACCATCAGCCTTAGTATCGAGTGCGTGCCTGCTCCCGGGTTAAAACATTTTGAAGTCTTCTCGCTTTAAATATTAAAAAGTAACACAATTATTCTTCATAGGAATTTTATATTCTTTTTCATTACTTAACATTAATTCTAAATGCTAATTCTGTGATTCTTAAAATTACAGTTCTTTTAAACAGTTATTTACAATTATAGCATTTATCTAAAAAAATCATTTTACATTTTTGTATACAATGTCGTGCACGCAGTTTTACTCTCCTTACAGTTTAGCTATTATATCAAGAATAATGTTATATTTTTTTAAAAAATTAACTCGTGCGAAGAGCCGGTGTTTCAGCCAGTATACGTTTAATGTATCAGTACTGAAGAAGGTATTTTATAAATAATTTCTTAATACTAAATTAATCTAAGTTTAATAATTATCAGTGACTTCCATGGGCTTGTCTTGTAGAGCAAAGTTTTTCTAAGAAAGGTTTAATATCAGATATTGACACTGAGTTATTTTTCTTTATTTAGCTGAGATCTATATTTTGTCTTCAAAGCAGCCACCGCAGAAAATCCTGTTTAACATAGGTAGGATTTTCAAAATGGTAATAGTATATATACGAAGTGCTTTTGTTTTCAGTGCAGAAATTATGATTGAAAATTGAATCGCCAGTATTGAAAGTTTGAGAAACACTGGTGTACCATAAAAATAATTATAAAAAAAGGATTGGGGTGACTCAATAACCCCGCTGGACCATTAGTATCGAGTGCGCACCTGCTCCAGGGTTAAAACACGTTGAAGTCTTTTCGCTTTAAATATTAAAAATAATACAATTATTCTTCATCTGAATTTTATATTATTGTTCATTATTCAACATCAATTCTAAATGATAATTCTGTAAGGCTTAAAATTATAGTTCGCTTTAAACTAATTATACTTTGAGCAATCATTTAAAAAAATCATTTTACATTTTGTAAACATTGTCACGCACTTGGCTTTACTCTCCTTAAAATTCAGCGATTATTTCAATAATGTTTTATTTTCTTCTAAATGAACTCGTGCAAGCGGGTACTTCAGCCGGTATACTTTTAATGTATCAGTACTCCATAGTAGTTTATAACTAATTAATTAATACTAAATTAAGAACAAGTTTAATAAGTATTAACGACTTCCATGGGCTTGTCTTGCAAAGCAAAGTTTTTATAAGGAATGCTTATGATTAGAAATTGACCCTCTGAGTTCTTTTTCTATATTTAGCAGATATCTATATTTTGTCTTCTAAGCAGCCACCGTATTTTGCAATAAGTCCAATTTAAAAATTAGAGAAAGGAAAAATAACACACATAATAATTATCCTATTATTTTATTTATTTTTTGCTTAAAAGTAGTATACAAAATTTAATACTTATGTTACTAATTTGTATGGTTTATAATTAAGATCGCCTATTGTAGCTTTAGCATCAAAGTTCATTATTATTGCATTCAGTGCATTATTAATGTATAAGGGGGGCGCGATAAAAATTGTGATCGAAAAGGGGGGCACCAGTATTGAAAGTTTGAGAAGCACTGCATTAGAGTTATAGATGATCTTTGTTCGGATCATCTATCGGTCATTTTAACTCTATAATTTTAACTCTGATACCATGAAAATTCTAGCGCAACTCTCCACCAATTGGGAGAACTTCCGATTCCTTCTTAAAAATAAGCCACTTCCCATTCCGGCGTTTCCCAGCAATGAGCATCTCGACGTTGCGATTGGTCGGCTTGGAGAAAATATTTCCGAAGCACTTGTGGCTACTTCAAAACCCAAATTTAAAACCACACCTATTAAATTACCTCCAGATATTCGCTCCAAAATTCGCCACAGAAATAGGGTACGGAGATTTTGGCAAAGATCTAGAGATCCTGCTCTTAAAAATGAACTCCGTACTATCAACAACGAGATCGCCAGTGATATCAGGCACTTCTCCCGTGCAAGATGGGAGAAAACAATTGAGGAGTTATCGCCCGAAACAGGCACTCTTTGGAGTCGTACCTCCTTTCTCAAAAAGCCTTTTCATCACATTACCCCCTAAAGGGTGCTCTCAGAAGTATCGCAGTTGCCCCGATTGAAAAGGCCGAGGTAATTGCTGACAGCCTTCAAAAACAATTTGAACCAAATACTGATGTGGAGAATCCTAGATTTTCTGCACATATACAAAGGAAGGTCCAAAGATTCCTTGATTCCCCTACCAGTATGGATCTGGAAAAAACATCTCCCTCTGAAATACAGGGATTCATTAAAAATCTCTAACCAAACAATTCTCCTGGTATTCATCTCATCACAAATCGTATCCTTAAAAATCTTCCCACTAAAATTTATCATTTTCATTGCTTTGCTGTTCAACATGCTTTTGGAAAATTGCTACTTCCCTAAAAGTTGGAGAATGGCCGTGGTGATCCCCATTCTAAAACCCAATTCTGATGACTCTAATCCTCAAAATTATCGTCCAATCTCACTACTTAGTAGCTTGAGTAAAGCATACGAATTCGTGATTTTGAACCGCCTGAACCAACACTGCTTAGCCAGGAATATTATTATTCCAGAACAGCATGGCTTTGTAACTAAGTGCTCTATAGTAACCCAGTTACTCAGAGTCACTGAATTGGTTTACACAGGCTTCCAAAAACATCAGGCCACGGGTATGCTATTTGTGGACATAGCCAAAGCCATTGACAAAATTTGGCATGATGACTTATTATCCAAGATGATGAGACTTGGATTTTCAGATCAAATCCTAAAAAATATTCACTCATGCCTAAACTCGAGAGAGTTTAGAGTTAGAGTCGAAAATTGCCTCTCCAGCCCTCGTCCAGTAAAAAGTGGAATTCCTCAAGGAAGTTTGCTTGAACCAAGACTTTTTAACCTATATATTAACGACATTCCGAAGGCTGACAATGTCCATTTAGCTATGTATGAGGATGACACTGCTATCATTAGTCAGCACACTTATAATTTCAAAATTATTGAAAGATTACAAAATTACATCACATGGCTTCAGCTCTGGCTCGTTGCTTAGAAAATCAAAGTTAATGCATCAAAAAGCGCAAGCCTCCTCTTTACGAAACAAAGGTGTATAGGAAATTTACCTAATATCTATGTTTTGACCAACCCGTCCCCTGGGTCACTGAATTTAAGTACCTAGGGTTCATTCTCGACGCAAAATTGAACCTCTCCCCCCCCACCTCCGTGCTGCACTTCAAAAGGCGGCAGGAATGAGCCAAACGCTCAATTGCTTAATTTCTCGAAAGTGTAAGCTCCCAATCAGACACAAGGTTTTGCTCTATAAATTATTTCTCCGACCAATTTTGTTATATGCATCTCCCATCTGGGCTTCTGCTGCAGTAACTCACTTGAAAAAATTGCACGTTTTTCAAAATAAACACCTTCGAAAAATTACTAATGCTCCTTTGTTTGTCAGAAACGAAACCTTGCACAAAGATCTTAAAATTGATCCAATTCTTGATTTCATTAAAAATCAGTCCAAAAGGTTTTTTGACAGATTACCTCAAATTCCTAACCAATCTATCAGAGTCATCCCTGCCTATGATAACTCGGTCCCAAGCGCTGCAAAAAGACCTAGGGCTGCTCTTCACCACATATATCAGCATTTTCCAGACCTTAAAAGACTTCGGATATCCTAAATATAGTCTTTTCAATTTTTTTTCTCTCTAAAAAAATTGAAGACTATATTTAGGATATATCATCTCCATTAAATTACTTCGACTTAAACCCACATTCTTTTGAATCGGTCTTGCGTGGTAGTTTAATTCCATGTCAATTATTCTCCTTTTTCACATCTTTTGTGGATCATCTTTTATTTTACTCATTTTCCAGCAGATGGCATCACATTATGAACACTTTCTGTGTCAACACCTTCTCTTTTCGTTCGCTGTTCAGCGACACTCCCGTCATCACTACACGATTCAGCAGTGTTTGTCCTTTCCCTTCATTTAAACATCATGTACCACGAGCACCACGGCATTAATTGCTTTTATTTTCCATTTCATCTTTTTTATCTTCCAAATTCCGTGTCTACTTTCTGATTTCGTTCCGTTAAGGACGAATTAGAGAAGAGCACAGATTTCTGCCACCTCCTTCCGGGATGGTGCCTCATTAAATATGTTCCATACTTGCCGATTGAATTATTTCTCGCTCTCTCTGTTAGTATGTCCTCAACTACTGGTGAGAAGCTTTCTTTTAGAACGGCTCTGAGCTGTTGTTAATAATTTTAATAGTATCTTTTAAATTTTATGGAACTTTTCAATTAATTCTTCTCTTTTTTCTTATTAATTATGATGAGAGGGTAATACTGTTTTTGGGCAAAGTACCTCGTATTTTGAAGCCGTGGGCCGTGGGGAAATTATTTAATTTCATTTAAAATAAATTTGTTTCGTGTATTTAAACTTGCTATTTCGAAAAAGGGTTATATATTTTTTATGTTTTCGATAAGAATCCAACTATAAACGTTTGATTAGGTCCACGTCCACTGCGAAAATGAATGATTGGCATTCAAAGCAAGCGCCGATATTGGCGAGAAATTTGCTAAGCTCTGTAACCCTGCAGACTGTCATCCCCCTGTTTCCTTCCTCTCTCCTCTTTTAAAAAAGTGCTCTTTATTTAACGACTTCCGAAAAAGGCAGAGTAGCTAAGTGATATCTTGTTCAAGTTACTATTGATAGAAATGCTATCTGTCTAGTGTGTGCCGTGTTAATTTTGCGTAAAATCAAATATATTATGTGTGTTGTAGCAGTTAAAACTTTAAAGAAGTTCACTAGCTTTGTTTTTTTATGGACTTTCTTTTCTTCAAGAAGTGGCAGCCCTCCATTGACAAAGTAAGCATTTCACCTTGATCTTTTTTTCATTTTTGGTTGGGTCTTACTTTTGCCCACCCCTGGTGTTTGAACTTTTTTATCGCCAAGCTATCTACCCTTTCTTTTCCTCTTTAAATTAAAATTCCTTTAATTTTTGACCGTTAGGTATCTGCAATTAAATATTACCGTTATTTACATTAACTGGCATCCCTAAAACCGAAATATACAGAAAAATGTAACGATTTCCATCTTTTGCACGGTTGAACGATCTTTCAGCGTGACTTCTTCGACTTTACGTGTGAGTACCGGATTTTGAAAATGAGTCGCCGTACGCAAGGTTTAACCGTCACCCCCCTTTTCTTCCTGACGCCATTACGAAAAACCCGTTTTTTCAAGGTTTGATAACCAGCGAAGACCATCGGCCCTCCGATTTTCTTCGTTTTCGTCCATGGCGTCATTTTTTGAAGCACGGGGTTTTGGCGCCATTTGACAAAAAAAAAAAAAAAATGGCGCCAAAAACAGCAGTGTGCCCAGCTAGGATTTTACCAATTTCTAGTAGGTATGAATGACCTAAATGTAGAAAAGACATGGTTCTGAGAGAAAGGAAGGGCAGTAGCGTGACGGAAAATAATTGGGACCCGCCGCAAGGTCAGGTCTTGGGCCCCAAGCAGGATATATATATATATAAAGAATTGCAAAACCATAACATAATGTACCTTTACATATCACGTAAAATATTTAAATATTAAACTTATAACTGAATATAAAATCAAACTGTGTCTTAGTAAACAAAGTAAATAACGTTTAACATTAGAGTATTTACAGTACATAAAAAAGGGAAAATCTAACAACAGTCGACTGATAACCTGGTAACTTAAATAAGAACGATACACTAAGAAAAACACAAATACTGTAAAATAATATTTTTGATTTCAGATCCTTATGATAGAAAAAAGGTATCACTTACCAAATTCTTCGTTTATGAATCCCGGGATGAGCTTAACCTTAAGTTCGATGAAATTCTAGCATGAATTGTTAAATACACACAACTACTGTTACTAATAAGAAAGCATGGACACAAAAAAGAATGTGCTCTCAGTACAACTCAGGTTGAACTACAAAAGTAACTAATTTGTTGGGTTGTTCGCAACACACACTACTTGCTAATATACGGCACTACACTCAAGAAATAAATCACAAAAAAGGTGATTGATGTTTCACATTTTTCTTAGCAAAGTCGGTTATTAATTCATCTTATTTAATCTTTCTTGCTTCTTGTTCAATAATTATCAAAGAGAAATAGGAGATCCTCTCTTCTGACATCGTACAACGTAGATAATTTTTTATTAATTTTAATTTAGAAATTGACCTTTTCGCCATTGCAGAAGTAACTGGAAGAGTCAAAAACAATAAAACTGCAATACATACATCTGGTAAACTTGGCGCAGCAAACTTATTTTGAATCATCAAAAAATAACCTAAATCTTTTATCGAGTTTAGCTTAATTAAATCTTCCCTAAAAACTGCTTTTAGAGACATAATTTGATTTTGAAATTCACTAGATAGGTCGAGGCTATATACTTTTTGATTACTGGCTTCATTATATATAAGAGATCATTTGTAGTGCTTACAATATTTTTGGGAGAAAGAAAAGGGTATGATTTGTAAATGCCATTCACACTCTCGAAGCAATTTTTTAATTGAGTAATAATAACATCAACATTGGCCTTAAAAACATCCACCTGAAACAATCATTCTGTCTTGCAGTTTTTCATCATCATTGAAAAACTGTCTAGTTTTTCTATGTCTCTTTTTTTCAAACTCCGGAATGATACCCCATTTTTTTAGTCAAACCAATATCTTCTTCCTTTATATTAGCAAAATTGTTACGAAGATTCTCGATAGACATTAAGCTAGAATTTAACATGGTCATAGCATTTTCCAAATCTATTTTTGGTGATTGTAATGCTTTTGAAGTTAAATTTATGCTTTGTAAAATTTGACATTGGAAAATTAGCAAAAAAGCAAATTGAAACTTTTCCATATGTTTTTTAATTGCTAAAGCTTCCTGTTTCTCTTCTTGCTTAGTACTGGTTAGTGAAATATTTGAAAGTACTTGTTCAGTGTACGTATGTAAATGTAGAGTACCCTCTAGCGTTCAGTGTGACTTACTATTCTGTGTAAGACTGTGAGAGACTTTTTCTTGAGTTTTTTTACTTGTGACCCAACAGTACTTTAAAATCGAAATGTAATTGTAGCAAATTGATATTACAGAGTTAAATCGAGATGACCACCTTGTCGTGCATAATGATTTAATAGTCTGCTGAATGTTCTCGTTATTCTGCACAGTTTTCAGATCACTCCACCTTTTAATGCTGAACCCAAAAAATGTGTAAATTTTTTGACAAAAGTCATAAAATTCTCTTACATGAGGCACGTTATTACATGCATCGTTTAGAACAAGATGGAGGTTGTGTGTTGAACGATGAACGTAATTTGCTCTTGGTTGTTTGTCCTTAATTAATTTCTGTAATCCCCTATACGCTCCACTCGTGTTGGCTGCCCCATTATATCCTTGTACTCGAAACTTCGCCAAATTAATGTCCAGTGTATTTAGAAAATTGAACACATCACTTTTCAAACTTTTTGCAGTCTGATTTGCCACCTCAATTCAGCCTAAGAACGTTTCGTTAATTCTGATATTATCTGGCTCATTATTATCATTAACATCAGTTGTTACATACCTTATTATAATACTTAATTGGTCTTTTTTTTAAATATCCTCTGTCGTGTCCAGAATAATGGAGAAAAAAGAACATTTCTTTATATTTTTAACAATTTTTTCTTTTATTCTAGAGCCTGTAATAGCAATAAGTTCATTTTGAATTTTTGGGCTAAGATATTTTTGAATTCTTTTTTCTGACAAATGAACATTGAGAAGAGGGTCATATTTAGCCAAGAGGTCTATTATGTTCAAAAAATTTCACCTTTGAGTCAAATCCCTAGTTTCTCGATGTCCTCGAAAAGGAAGATTGCACATCGCTAGTCATTGTAACGTCTATGATTCTTCGTAAGATTTTGGCTAACCTGATTAACTTCCTGAAAATTGCATTTCAATAATGAAACCACCATTTTATTTTGTTTCCAGATGTTATATGTGCAACATGCTTGGATATGAATTATAGAATTTTCATGCGCTTTAATTTTTTTTTATATTCCTTGCCGGTCATTCACACCTTTACACCAGGCTTCTTTAAAATACATATTTGTTCTATCAGCGAAAAGCCAACATACCTGACAGTAAGCAACATGAAGTGGTGTTGAATAGCACAGCCATTTCCTTTCAATATTTTGTCCTTAACCATTTTACACTTTTAATTTTTTAGCAATTGTTTGGCACAGTATAGCCAGAATTGGCTCTTGCGCCAAGAAACCTCCAACTCAAACTCAATCTTTTGTCCTGCCTTGGATATGAAACTATAATAAGAGGATGAAAATCTCCTTCCCTAGGCATCTTTTTGGAAATTACCTTCTGGTTAGGCATGGGCCTAATTTTATAATTTGTTCCCTTAAATCTGCATCTATGGGCGTACCTACATAATGCGCAAAATCATTTCTAATCAATTTTGTTTCTTCATTTTCATTTTCCAACTCCTTTTCTTTAAATAGAGTATCCTTAGTAGTTGAAGTGTCCGAAACTGTGTTTTTTTCTTGTGGATTAATTTTCACTTCCAGGATTTGTTCATCAAGTTCCCTGGCATTACTACTACTAGCACTTGCACAAGATGACAAACTTGTGGATATTAAAAAGTTATTCAATTTTGCATATTTGCTATTAATATTAACTCCTTTTCTTTTGGAATTTTTCGTTTTTGTGAAGCACTCAAAGTTTTTTTAACTCCACTCATTTTAGGGCTGCATTTCTTCTTTTGTCTTATTAACAAAATAACAGTTTAAAAACCAGAATAATTAAATCCATTTACGAAAATCAGTTCTAATATTACAAGAGAGAAGTGAGGTCAAAATGTTTTAACAGTGAAGGAACACTCCCTATATTAAAGTGTATTGAATATAAAAATATATATGTTCTAAAAACAATTTTGTGAAACATTTCTCATTATGCTGTATTTGATTAAATACTCATAAATCTACAGAAATTTCTGTGGGTATATGGGTTTCTAAATCCTAAATCTAGACCATATAATAATTTAAAATGCTTTCTATGCATTTTCAAATATCGCAATACATTTTTTCATGAAAAAAGCATAACAGATGTACGTTATTTACGAGTTCGCCAAATGAAAATGAAATACATGTGGGGAGGGGAAGCTAAAGCCACCACACACAATAAGTTACTTTGCTACTTCAGTAAAAAGTAACATGTCTTTTTTTTTCTTCCTACCGCTACCATGAAGTATACTAAAAAAAACAGTGATGAATTTTTTTTTATCTTTCTAGCATTTTATCCAATTTTCTGTCTTTTTATCTGTTAGTAATTTAGGTTTGAAAAGAAAACCCACTAAAGAAAATTATCTCTTTCGTTGTGGGATTACAGCAAATTAAAATGTTTTTTTATTTGGTTATTGGATCAAAGATATCTAATAAGCGATCAAAGTTTTGATTTTGAATGATAGATTGCCAATTTGAAAATCGCTTAAAAATTGGATTAAAAAAATATAAAGCTAACTTTGTGAAATTCCTCGTTAATGGTGTCAGTCTAGCTTTGGGCCCCCTAGATGCCTTGGACCCCTTCGCAGTGCGGGGGTGTATGTTACGCCACTGAGAAAGGGAGCAATTGAATGATATGAATGGAGGTGCAACACGAAAGGAGGAGAAAATCCGCGTGATGTTTCCAAGAGTAACAAAAAGGTACGTGGTTCTCAGAGAGTCATTTAAGTATGTGTGATATCTTAATTGTAATGCGTCGTTTTTTTTGGAAAATCAATGAATGAGTTTGTTGAGAATGATGTAGAAGTGAATAAAAATACAGTGGTTAATTTACATGTTTTGCCGAGAGGTCTGTATGATTGCAGTTTTGAATGAAGGTGAACCACTAGGTGGTGAAAGGAAAATTGTTAAATTGACAAGAGCCTGTTTGATAAAATGAAATATAGAAGGGTCAAGTTTGCGAGTGGTCAATGCGTGTTTGGAGGAGTTGAAAGGAATTTGAATAAAAGCTTTTTTAAAGTGGTGCCAAATAGAACTAAAGAGGAACTTTTGAGTGTTATAAAGGAGTGGGTGGTACCAGGGTCAGTTATAATTTTGAACTGTTGGGAAAGCCTACAATTGCCTGTCGCATGAAGGTTATCAGCATTTGCGGGTCAACCACAGTCTGACTTTTGAGGACCCCGAAACTAGTGCTCACACCAATTCAATCGAAGGGACGTGGTCGGCGATAAAAAGATCGTTCCCATGTGGAGGGCGAATTCGACCACTATCTAGCAGAATACATGTGGCGACGGCAGAGAAAGCATTCGATGGATGTTGTTTTTCGGGAATTTCTTCGTGCTATCACCACATTGTACCCTCCCTTGGAGAAAGATGTTCCTTCATAAGCATGCAAATATTCCCAATTTTTTCAATTTAAAATGTTTTAAATTTGCTTCGCTGAACGGTTAAATTTCAGTTCTTTTATTCATATGGTTTTCAAAATTTACCATTCTTTGCTCTTCCAGGCACAGTATCATATTTTTCCCAGTTCCATTTGTCGGAGTTAGAAAAATGTGCTTTCACCCCATTTTGGCGCAGATAAAAAAAATCTTCGCAAAGTGGGCGGGGGCACTAGAATAGGAATTTACCAAAGTAATGTCAAATTATTCAGAAATAATTCAACTTTGATATCTTTCTTTGAAGTGGTATACAAATATGTAACCCATAAATTTTAAATATTTCTAGCTTTGATAAGTAAAAATACCAACAGTGAAATTTTACTAATTGCAACATCTATAAATTTTAATAATTTTACAAAAAAACCCATAATTAATGTTATAACAAAATGTTACTCTTTTGTAAATACAAAAATATTTTATGTTGTAACTTTTTATGTCAAATACTAAATAATTAAGGATTTAATTTTTTTTCAATAATATTTCTATATAATGCACCAAATTGTTAAAACTATACAAATACTATAATAATTTCATAAAAATCGCATTTATAGGTACATCAACCTATGCAGCCACCTTTATTGCTGCTTAATTTACACGCCGCCTCTAATGGTAGAAAGGTTCTCCCCCTCTCTGTTAGGATATTCAATAAAAGCTTCAGAAGTGATGATATATGACATTATCATTTTTCAAAATCTTCCTTTTTTTTTTTTTTTCTCATTAAATTCTACTATATTAAAGGAATATATTACTATGGTGCTAAAACATTAATGGGATATATGCAGGATGATTTATTTAAATATATTGAAAATAAAATAATGTAATGAAATGTTATTTGTTATAAAGCATCTGTTGTATTATATCAAAGCACCTTTATAACATAAATATCTCTGCAACTAGAGCCCATCCACTTTCTTTTAATATTCTTGTTCAGCACATTAAAATCATTCAGTGTTGTGTACTTTTATTACAAGAAGTAGTATCATTTTTTCACAGTGTAATTGGACAGGTAAAACAATGTAAAGTCTATGTAAATAAGGTGATTATTTTTTTAGTATGAGAAGAAATGTTGTAAGTAACCTAAACATTTTTTTCTCTCCAGAGTATAATGGAAATGAACATTCTTCTTTCCTTTTCAATAAAAACATTACATTTAAAATGTGGCAGTAGAGAATATAAAAACAACTCTAATTGCTTAAGTACACCTGTGGTTTTTGTAAGCCATTAATATGATGATCCCTCAATTAATTTTGAATCAAACTTTTTCTAAAGAGCTTAATTTATTGGAATTGTATTTCAACAATAATAAATAAATTACTTGCTCTGATTCCTATAATGTGTGTTGCTTTTTGATTGAAATTGGCCTTTGATATACAAGTGAGAAATTGCATTTATCATTTGAGCATAGTTGTATTTTTGATGTCTATCACCTTTTACTACAGTGCTTATCCAGAACGAAGTACGTTTCTTTTTACAATGCCGTAAAGTGGAATTTGAAGAAGCATTAAAGAATATTTCACTTTTCCTTATTGAAACTACCATTGTGAACAAGATAAGACTAATAGAATCTAATATTTTCTTAATTCGTAGAGATTATTTATGTACATCACTCTTTGAAACAATGCAAGACCTATTTCCTATAGACCTTCAAATTTGAATCACAGTCAAGTAGCACCTGAGCTTGCATCCAACTCTTGGCTTCGATAGACTTAACATGCATCTGTTGTCCTACATCTTCAGTTTTTAGTTACCACACGACTGCAGCTCATGGATGGAAAAAGGAGTAAGAAACAATACCATTCACGAAATTGCAACTATGACTGTTTTACTGCCATGTTGCCTCTTCATTCCCTAGGTAAAGTTATTAAATTTATTCAGTGATGAAATATCAATGTATATATTTTCTTCTTGTAACCATGTTTGCTAGTTCTCGCATGAATTCTTCTATATATATTAATCTCTCCATAGAAAAATGTCAATCAAACAAATGTTGGGTAGTGTTTTTCTAAATTTAAAACCTTAGGAAAATTTAAAAATTCCCTTTATTGAAATATCTTTGTAATTTTAAAAATCTTTTGTGATAAACTATTATAATGGTTAGAAGTACGTTGTGTATCACATTAGCTTTTTTTAAAAATTTTAATCTAGAATAATTCAAATTAATCCCTTAATTGCTGATTAAATTTCACCATTTTTTAACATAGGTACGAGTGTGCTGTGTATTGGGAAAAAGGAAAAGGCGCAAATAGGGAAATTTTTCTCTGAAATAAGTAAATCCTTCGCAAAAACTGTCAAGGTTATTTTATTGCATTTAAAAGCCTTCAGAATAGTTTTACTGATAACAGCAAAAAGAAAATTGTATTACAGAAAGACATATATATATGTCTCGGGTACTCAACACACCAGTCAAGCAAGCCGGATGCATTCATCTATGGCAGTTGAGAGGTTGATAATCAAACAAGTAAAATAAAGGCCTTGTAATACTGCCCCCCCTGTTAAATTTTGCATGTTGATTGTTTTTTGGGAACTATGATTCTATATATATATATACATACCCTATTTGATTTCTTCTCCCAAGTAAGTATTCTTATTGAATCATGATATTCCTTAAGTTCCCTATAATATTGTTTTTGTTGACCAGGTGGTTATTAAAAAATATTATTTTGGTATATTTTTAGTTATGATCATTAAATGTGTGTGTGTGTGTACATTTTAGATTTTGATTTTTTTCAAAAAATTGCTATCTAGAAGCCATCTCAACTCGCCAGATATCAAAATAGAATTTCTTTGATTCCTCATTTTATGCTAAGCTGTGATATCCAGCAGAATTTTCTTCATAAATTTTAATGTAAATTAAAAATTTTGCTTACATTTTCAACAAGTCATTTTTTTTCTTTTGCAGAATTGTAATTTGATATTCTGAACAAGAGTACAAGACCCATTGTCTTCATTATAGATTTTAAAGAGACATTTATGTAGTCTCATGTCAGAAAAATCTGGTATTTGTGAAATTAGCAAAATGGCCTTCTCTCTCTATGATAATTCAAGACATTCACTTATTTCTAATAAAAAGCCTCATGTTTGTGAAATATGTAACAAGGCTTTCTCTAAAAGTGGTCACTTGAAAATGCATTTACTTATTCATACTAAGGAAAAGCCTCATGTTTGTGAAATATGCAACAAGGCTTTCTCTCAAAGCAGTCATTTAAAAACACATTTACGTGTTCATACTAAGGAAAAGCCTTATGTGTGTGAATTATGCAACAAGGCTTTCTCTCGAAATGATATTTTAAAAAAACATTTACTTATTCATACAAACGAAAAGCCTCATGTTTGTGAAATATGCAGCAAGGCTTTCTCTCAAAGCAATTACTTAAAAACACATTTACGTGTTCATACAAAGGAAAAGCCTTATGTTTGTAAAATATGCAACAAGGCTTTCTTTCGAGCTAGCCATTTAAAAGCACACATGTGTATTCATACAAAGGAAAAGCCTTATGTTTGTGAAATGTGCAACAAGGCTTTCTCTCGAAGCAGTCATTTAAAAACACATTTACGTGTTCATACAAAGGAAAAGCCTTATGTTTGTGAAATGTGCAACAAGTCTTTCTCCGAAAGAGGCCATTTAAAAGAACATTTACTTATTCATACGAAGAAAAAGCCTCATGTTTGTGAAATATGCAGCAAGACTTTCTCTCAAAGCAGTCATTTAAAAACACATTTACGTGTCCATACAAAGGAAAAGCCTTATGTTTGTGAAATATGTAACAAGGCTTTCTCTCGAAGTGATACTTTAAAAAACCATGTACTTATTCATACAAAGGAAAAGCCTCATGTTTGTGAAATATGCTGCAAGGCTTTCTCTCTAAGGAGTTACTTAAAAACACATTTACGTGTTCATACAAAGGAAAAGCCTTATGTTTGTGAAATATGCAACAAGGCTTTCTCTGTAAAAAGTAATTTAAAGGTACATTTATATATTCATACTAATGGAAAAGCTTTATGTTTGTGAAGCCTATGAGTTTTCTGAAACTTGTCATTTAATGTACATTTTTGTATTCATTGGAAATAAATGTCTCATGTGTATGAAATGTGCAATATTGTGTTCTCTGCATTCATAAAACATGTTTCTTATTTTTAAAACCAATGAAAAATCTGAGTTGTGAACTTATAGTAGTGACATCCTTTTTTGTAATAGATTATAAAAAAAACCCTTGCAAAAGCATTAGTCCAAAAGTCAGTATAGCTGGATATTTTACAGTTTTTTTAATAGAGACTTAGTGATATTTTTTTCATATCATTAGCTTTGTATTCTTGTAATAAGAGGATTAGGAAAAAAATAATTTTTTTGTTTATTTGATTATGACTGATGTATTTTTAAATGAAGAAATATTGAAACATAGTAAAATATGGATTTATATGTTTTTAAAGTGATTAAGTTGGATAAACTATTTTTAAAGTTATATGCACAACATTTTCATGTCACATTAAATGAAAAATGAATGTAAGTTTATGTAATAAATCTAAAAATTGTTCATAAATCACTTGGGTATTTGTTAAAATCTTTTAAAGGTGAATCTTTTGTGATTTGTCTGTATTTCTAAAAGGTGTTTTGAAACAAGTGTAAAAAAAGAGGGTATTCTTTTAATGTGATGATGCATAATTGTTCTTGTGTTAAAGATATATTTTTTTATTTTGATAATTCGTTTTTTATATTATGGTTTCTTCCAGATGTTTTCATACTGAGTGGTGTGCATTGAAATATATGGCTACCTTTCATTGCTACTTTAAAAGATATTTTGATAGTGAAATGTTAGGAAACACTTTTAAATTTTTGAGAGCTAAATATTTTGCTACATTTTACAGGGTATTTGCAAAAAGGAAGTCCGAAACTGAAATTTTCATGAAAAACTTCAGACTTAAGTTTTTTTTATTGAATTGTAAAATACATATTTCATCGAATTAACATTTTCATTTTGGGACTATTTAATGTTTGAAATCATGAAATATGTTTCATTAAATGTCAGTTGGTTAATTTCTTCCTTTTTGCACAGACTAAAGAACTTATTCAATTACTTTTAATGTACATATACTGAAAGAAAATGTGCTTTTGATAAGAAACTGGGTGTGTCAGCTTTATCGTTCATTAATGGGCCATTTAAATATTTCTTTAGGAAGGTTGTTTTTTGAAACTAAAACTCACTCCCAAAATTGAAGTACGAAGAAGTTAAATCTGAAAAAAGATCTCGAAGAGTTTACTGTGTGTGGCAATGCTTTTCTTGAGGTAATCAATCATCAGAGAGCATTGCAGTGTGACCACTTTGAGAAAGTTAGTGAGATTAAGTTGGGGGGAGAAAACATTGGCCAATCCATTTGTGTAATCCCTTCACTGCAGCTGATAATGTACAATGTTAGTTTTGAGTCGAAGTATTAACCTTAATTTAAATTCAGGACCAATTGCATATAACCTCCCAGTGTCTTTGGTAATTCATCCCGATACAAAAGGCAGTTATCACAGAATCTCATCTACAAAGGTGGAGTTTTGGGAGTAATCTCTTAAACTGGGATGCTCAAAAATTTTTTTCCACTGAGCTGCATACATCTACACTATTAAAATTCGTAGGTAAACAAAGGTATGTATGTAGGTATGTATATAGGAATATAGCCCAATTTCCTTTCGAACCACAAGACGCAGAGACTCGCCGAATGTACCAAAATTTCGGGAATGATCCGAGGAATCCGTCTTTACCATTTATATTCCAATTAGTTAAAAAGATATTAACCCTCTGTCTGGATGACCCGCTAATTGAATTTCACTTCGAAAACGATCTACTTTTCCAAGCTAGCTTATCCGAAAATGTTCCGATAAATTTCGCGAATTGCTTCAAAAACGAATGGCAATTTAATGCCTTCCCCTGTTAAAACCGCAGGAGGTCCTAATTGGTTTTGCAGGGGATGATTTTATGGCTTTTCGGTCTCTGTGTTCTCATTCACAGCTGTGGCCTAGGGCGAGGATTGTGAAATGTGGACATTTTCTACACTTCACGGCCAACAGAGAGTTCACCCAATTTATTGCAAATATATATTTCATATATTTAAAAAACTTGCTCAATTTCTGATCTAAAAACCAATTAGGTTTTAAGAAATTTTAATTTTCTGAGTTTTGATTTTAAATTCGGTTTCATTTTAAAGCATTTTTGCATTCCTAGATTGAATTAATTAAAAATATTTTTTAACACAATCCAATATTTCGTGTGAAACGGCAATTAACTACAATTTTAGTTTCTAAAATCATTTCTGTTTGCTCATGTTTTTGAGTTTTCTCACATTTACTTAAGATTGATTTAAAGACCAATTATTTTTTGACACATAGTTTATATAATTTAAAAGCTCTTTACTTTGTTTTCATTATTTTTTTTTCCTTTTGAAAAATGCCATGACCAAAATGTACGCTGGCTACTGTGATAAATAATACTTGAAAGGGATGGAATATGACTGAAAATGGTAAATCTAAAATTCAGCTTTTTCAGGTAGTAATACAATTAGACTACAGAATACAAATGTTGCAGAATGAACTAAATATTTCCCTGATGTACCACAAACTACATTATAATAAATCTATTGTAGTTCTACATTGCAGTATTTCAAAGTCATGCTACAAAAACTTAAACTTGCTTAACTACCACGATGGGGAACTGAGAAAAAAATGGATATTGTTTACAAACTTGGTGATTTCTGGATTACGTTTGTATAACTACTAATTTCTATATAAATATTTTGCATTTAAAACTCTTGTGAATATATAAGGTTCTGATAAAAGTGAATAATTGATCAAATTAACAGTTGTTATCAATGTTATGTCTTAGAATATTTTGAATTAAAAAAAGATATTTCAGTCATATTTATTTCAAGTAGAATTTTCATGTAGAGCATAAGTTGGATAGTAACAGATTGAAAAATTAAAGCTTTACAGGCAATGGAATTTTTTTTTATGCCTTTACAAATTTTAAATATGTTTTTCTCAGATTTTTAATTTTGAAGATGAGAGTGTTTTCTAATCCCTAAGGCGTTTTTCCTGTTCAAGATAGTCTTGAAATATCTTGTAAATGTTCCCTTAGATATGTTCTATAAAAGTTAATATGGATTTAGGTCTGAGAGCTCTAGTTATTTTTTAAAAATATCTTAATGCTAATATTTAAAAAAAGTAGGGTTTTTTCCAGGTTTAGCCATAAAAATAATTATTAAAATTCAACAAAGAGATATATTTTAAATTTTATACTTTTTGTTTCCAATAATCTAAGAAATATTAATCACTTATAATAATTAAATATTTTTAATAATTTAACATTTTAGAAAAGTTTTAAAAATTTCAAAACTGTTCAATGCTTTAAAATTGTGAAATAATGGCTTGTCAAACTAACCTATTATTTTCAGAATCAATATAATAGTACAATTTGAATATAAAACAAAAATTAATTTTACTGTGACAAACTGTTTACGACTTCTACTCTTATTGTAAAAGAATGAAAGATAAATATATAACATAGTGGCATTCAAAAACACATTCATGATATGTTAAAATCCTGTCCCGATACAAATTTCAATGCATTTTCCAAACTATAGCTAAAAACAATTATATGTTTATTAGGACATAAATTATTTATATTTAGATATATTTTACCTTATTAAGTACATAATGAATAATGGCAAGATAATTTGTAAAATCCTGAAAGGTTTTAATGAAGAAAAAAGCCAGACATAATTTTAGATAGTTAGAAATTTAATTATATAATACACAAATATGCATGTTTTAAAAGAAATAAGTTGCTTAAAAATGAAATTTACTAAAAATTTCCTGATTAAAGTAAATCAGATTTCATCCTCAAATACATATAATTGTAAGAAAAGCTTTTATTCAATTTACAATTAGTTACAAAAAACCTTTAATAAAAAATAATTTTAACTGGTATAAATTGCAAAAAATATCATAGAAGTCCGAGAAAGACACATACATGTCGTTTACAGAAATGTCACAGTGTGATATTTTTCGAAACACGGCACTGCACACAATCCAACAGTACAGTCTTTACATTGAAAACGAGTTTCTTTACGAATGCGTTTTCCATTATCATTCATCTTAAGGTTGCATACCACACATTTTCGCGATGTTTTTTTTTTTTTGAACAGTCACTTTCTACATATGAAGGGAAGTGCCTTCCAACTAAGCGGACTACATTTTCAGAAATGTTAGGGGAAGCAAAGTTTCGAGAACTAGAATCACTACCTCCTTCTATCAATCGTTCTATCAGTTTCATTCGAAAACCAATATGATTTAAAAATCCCGCCATTTTTTTAAAGATAACGAAGGAATTCCAAACAATTTGATTTAACAAATGTCGAAAAATCTTGTAGTATTTTCGCTGTTGATTTCGGGCAACAGGATAGTAAGATAGACACTGATCTGATCTATCAACACCCCCCATGCTGTTATTATAAAACACCACGGCTTTTGGTTTCAGCTTCACAGAATCCCCCTTCTTAGCTTTCACTTCCATCATGTCAGCGTTATGAAAAGTGCTAAGCATATGCAAGGGTTTTTTATCCTTCCACTTTAAAACACACATTTTACCCTTTTGGAAGGCTATAATCTCCCCTTTCTTCAGTGTAGAACTTTTAAATGAAACAGGTAAACCTTTTCGGTTTGGTCGTAAAGTTCCACGGATATCCGTTTTACTGTCTATCAGTAATTCCGCTAATTCAGGTGATGTATAGAAATTATCAGTGAATAAACAATAGCCTTTCCCCTTCAATTCGTGGATAAGAGTCGGGACACTTTTCGTCGAAAGACCATAATCGTTATAGTTTTCGTTGAAGGCAGTACCTTTTCCCGTGTATATCAACGAGTTCCAAATGTAGCCACTTTCTGATTCGCATAACTCAAACAATTTAATTCCAAAACGAGCTCGTTTTTGAGGAATATATTGTTTCCATCTTAATCGACCTTTATATGCTATCAGCGATTCATCCACTGATATATCCGGTTTCGGTACATACACAGATTTGAACTTATGTACTATTAGATTGTGAAACTCTCTTATTTTTTTTAGCTTCGTGTTATGATTTAAATCGCTACTGGACTCATTATTTGCAAAGTGCAGGAACTTCATCAAAAGTCCATAGCGCACCTCACCCATCACTTTTCCAAAAAATGGAGTGGATATAATTGATCTTTTCGACCAAAACCACTGTTCCACAGGTTTTTGTACTACGCCTTGTAGGAGCAACAGAGCGATAAATCTTTTCATCTCTTCCTTGTTCGTATTTTTCCATTTTAGAGCCCTAGAACCAGGTGTCAATTCTGCATTTTCAAAGAATGATTCGGCGTATCTATTTGTTTCCTCTACAATAAATGAGAACATTTCATCGTCAAGGAACAGGTTAAAATATTCAAAAGGATCTCCAGAATCCCCGATACATACTTTTATTCCTGGATTTCCAGTAAATGGAAATTTAGGATGACTCGGTAGAGGAGAGGTAACATCTATTTGACACCAGTCTCTAGCACTATCCAAGCAATCATCATCAGACTCACTTTCAGAGGATGAAATTTCTTCATCCGAACTTCTCTCTTCAATCAAACATTTATTTTCAGAATCACTATTCATTTTTAAGATAAACCAAAAAGCCCTTCTTAAAAGGATTCGAAAAGCAAATTGTAGCTATATATATATTTATTTAAGCTTTTATAAGAGGAGCTTTCCAATGAAATTTGGGAGAGATTTTGGTAAGAAGCAGTAAGACACCAATAGAAATGGAGATTATATTGTTTGGAATAGACTATTCACGAAAAATAGTGGTGATTCAGGCAGGAACGGGCATCACCGCTTCAAAAGAGAAAGATAAACTAATTGGAAAACGGCTTTTCCTTTCTTGAAATTCCGTTGAAAGGAGCTCTGGACGACCAACCACTTCCTCAAGAGTTGCCGAATTGTTTTCCAAATGGAAGATATTATCTAAGTAAATGACGTGTTTCGGATACTGACAGATACAAATGTCTGTGTTTGTGCCGTGTACATTTTCAGTTAAAATTTATACATCAGATAAAAACGTAAATAAATCTTTTATGTTCAAAGCTTATCTATCTCGACGTTCAAATCTTTGAATACGCAATCATACTGGATAATATTTGTTTCATAGTAATAATTTTATGTAAATTTTTTCTAGTAATTTACTTCTAAAATCTAAGTATTTCTTTTCCCTTAATTTCTTATACAAATATTTTATCCAAGTTTTGGATGTTTAACGACTAAATCGTAAATATAAGAAACAACAGTCAAATATCACGAGTGCAGACGGCGCTCGCTGATATTTGAGTGAGAAAAATTACAGCAGCATAAAATGCGACCTCGTTTGAATTATATCTAATGTGCATATTTGGAACTGTTTAGCGTACTCGGATTAACTCAAGTGCACACGTCAAGGGTTTATATTGCATTCTAAGTCAACACGGTGGCTACTGACAAGCGACTACGTATAATTTTGAACCGCGGTTAAGTGACGAGGACGATACCTGAGCTGATAACTCCCTTCCAAACTTCCACATCACACCAACGTGAGGACTTTTGACCTCGACGTGTTTAACGTGCATCAGCTCCTCTTCAACGCTAAACTTTTGTGGTACCAGGGCTCGAACACTGGACACGAGTTCATAACCATGACCATCAGGCTACCGTGGCCGCAAAAGAAAAAAGCAAGTTTGAAAGAAATGTAATGGAGAAGTATATTTGAAGAAATAACTTCAAACGAAAACCAAAATATCAAAATTTATTTTAGGAATAATAGTGAATATATACTTCGTACGCCTAAAACCACTTTACGCAGTGTATTTTTGAAAGTGAACGTTTCCCCTTTTAGAGAAACTTACTACAATTATGTCAAATTCCTTTTCGTTTTGCTCTAAGGGGATCCCCGAAACAACGTAATATTTTTGATACACAAAATTACTTATGGTTGAATCTAATACAATTCCCTACAAAATGAATGAAAACCCTTTTTTATCATATAAATTGTGTTTGAATAGGAGATGGTTAGTTAATAAGAACATTTAAAACGTGTCGGCAATCTATGGACCTGTGGCACGTGGTACAATTCTTAGTGGCACTCAGCACTACTCTACAAATTTATCAATTCTTGAGTGGATGGAAGTTGATAATAGACCTTATTTGACAAACATCTTCTAAGTTATGGACATTTATGGAACTACAAAATAATCTAAAAGATAATTCTAAGGATAAATTTATATACAGCTATTTTGTAAATAATTGAGTGTTATTGCTAGGGGATTTAATTGTTGAAAAAAGAAAATTGCATGTACTCTGCTTTCCACTTATGATTCGGCATATCAAAGTAAAAAATCTTTCCTAATATGAAAAATATTTCGACTCCGCAAAGAAATTGTTTAACAAAACTGAATGCTCAGAATCGTGTCATGCATTATACCCCTGGTTTTGCGATATGAAAGAAGAGTCGTGAAAGAGTTAATTCGCATTACAATTTTTATTTAACTGTAATGAAGGGAATCATTTATATTTCACTTTGTCTATTTCTTATTTAAGTAAATATGTTGGAAACATACATTTTTAATTTTTTTATCTTTGTTGAAGAAATAGTAACATTTTATATTGTTTATTTTTATGTTAATAAATGTATTTTATTGATCCATAATTAATATAAAATATGAAACTGTAAATTTAAATTATTTACCTCTATTCTTTAAATCTGCAAATATTACCGTAAGAATCGAAGGATTTCAAAAATTTCCTACTATGTGGCACGCTGAATCATACTGACAGATTGGTTCGGCACGTCTTAGCTACACAGTTGCCGCCCCTGATTTAAAATGTTGGGTAAGATAACCATTATATTTTTAAAATTTTATAAATATACAAAAGGAGAGTAATTTGTCAATACATGTTTTAAATGGAGTAAAGTTTTGAGAACGAAATATAAAATTGCGTTAAAATTATTGGTACTCTATCAACCGTACTTTTATATATATATATATATATATATATATATATATGTATATATATATATATATATATATATATAAATATATATATAATATATATATAAATATATATATAATATATATATAACCATATATGTATAATATATATGTAACCATGTTGGCTAATTCACGCATGAATTCTTCTATGTATATTATTCTGTTCATAGAAAAATGGCAATCAAACAAATGTTGGGTAGTGTTTTTCTAAATTTAAAACCTTAGGAAAATTGTAAAAATTCTCTTTATTGAAATATCTTTGTAATTTTAAAAATCTTCTGTGTGTGATATACAATTATAATGGTTAGAAATATGTTTTGCATCACAATAGCTTTCTTTTTAATTTTAATCAAAAATAATTCAAATGAATCCCTTAATTGCTGATTAAATATCACCATTTTTTAACATAGGTACGCGTGTTCAGTGTATTGGAGAAAAGGAAAAGGCACAAATAAGCAAATTTTTCTCTAAAATAAGTAAATTCTTCGCAAAAACTGTCAAGGTTATTTTATTGCATTCAAAAGCCTTCAGAATAGTTTTACTGATAGCAGCACAAAGAAAATTATATCACAGAACATCGTATATATATATGTCTTGCGTACTCAACACACCGGTTGAGCTAGATGGTTGCGTACGTCGATGGCAGTTAAGAGATTAATAATCAAACACAAATAAAATAAAGGCCGTGTAATACTTCCCCTCCCTTTTAAAGTTTGCATGTTAATTGATTTTTGAGAACTATGATTCTATACATACCCCATTTGATTTCTTCCCCAAATAGGTATTCATATTGAATCCTTTAGTTCCTTATAATGTTTTTGTGGACCAGGTGGTAATTATAAAATATTATTTTGGTATATTTTTAGTAACGATAATTTAATGTACGTTTTAAATCTTGATCTTTTCAACAAAAAGGCTATCTAAAAGCCAACTAAACTTGCCTGATATCAAAATAAAATTTCTTGGACGATTCTTCATTTTATGGTAAACTGTGATATCCAGCCAAATTTTCTTCATAAATTTTAATGTAAATTAAAAATTTTGCTTGCATATTCAACAAGATATTCAATAACACATTTTTTTTCTTTTGCAGAATTGTAATTTGATATTCTGAACAAGAGTACAAGACCCATTGTCTTCATTGTAGATTTTAAAGAGACATTTATGTAGTCTCATCTGAGAAAAATCTTGTATTTGTGAAATTATCAAAATGGCCTCTCTCTATGATAAATCAAGACTATTTATTTCTAATAAAGAGCCTTATGTTTGTGAAATATGTAACAAGGCTTTCACTCAAAACAGTACTTTGAAAATCCATTTACTACTTCATACCAAAGAAAAGCCCCATGTTTGTGACATATGCAACAAGGCTTTCTCTCAAAGCAGTAATTTAAAAGCACATATGCTTGTTCATACCAAGGAAAAGCGTTATTCTTGTGAAATATGCAACAAGACTTTCACTCTAAATTGTGCTTTAAAAGCACATTTATGCATTCATACAAAGGAAAAGCCTTATGCATGTGAAATGTGCAACAAGTCTTTTTCTCGAAGTTACGATTTAAAAACACATTCAAGTGTTCATACAAAGGAAAAGCCTTACGTTTGTGAAATGTGCAACGTGGCTTTCTCTCGAAGCAGTAATTTAAAAGCACATTTACATGTTCATACAAAGGAAAAGCCTCATGTTTGTGAAATATGCAGCAAGGCTTTCTCTCGAAGTGATACTTTAAAAAACCATTTACATATTCATACCAAGGAAAAGCCTCATGTTTGTCAAATATGCAGCAAGGCATTCTCTCAAACTTACCATTTAAAAGAACATATTTGTATTCATACAAAGGAAAAGCCGTATGTTTGTGAAATATGCAACAAGCCTTTCTCTCGAAGCAGTGATTTAAAAACACATTTACGTGTTCATACAAAAGAAAAGCCTTATGTTTGTGAAATGTGCAACAAGGCTTTCTCTCGAAGCAGTGATTTAAAAACTCATTTACGTGTTCATACAAAGGAAAAGCCTTACGTTTGTGTAATGTGCAACAAGGCTTTCTCTCAAAGCAGTCATTTAAAAGCACATTTACGTTTTCATACAAAGGAAAAGCCTCATGTTTGTGAAATATGCAGCAAGGCTTTCTCTCAAAGTCGTACTTTAAAAAACCATTTGCCTATTCATACAAAGGAAAATCTGCATATTTGAGAAATATGCAACAAGTCTTTCTATCAAAGTACTGATTCAAAAAAGCATTTGTGTATTCAAATGGAGGAAAAGCTTTATGTTTGTTCAATATACAACAAGGGCTTTTCAATAACAATATACAATAAAGGCAACAATACTTTAGAACTCTTAACTTAGAAACAACATTTACGTATTCATGTAAAGGAAAACATTTACGTATTCATGTAAAGGAAAAACCTTATATTTGTGAAATACGGAACAACACTTTCTCTCTTAGTTGGTATTTTAAATGTACATTTGCATATATATGCCAAGGAAAAGCATTACGTTTGTGAAATATGCAACAAGACTTTCTCTGTAAAAAGTAATTTAAAGGTACATTTATATATTCATACTAATGGAAAAGCTTTATGTTTGTGAAGCCTATGAGTTTTCTGAAACTGCTCATTTAATGTACATTTTTGTATTCATAGGAAATGTCGGATGTATGTGAAATGTACAATATTGCGTTCTCTGCATTGTTAAAACATGTTTCTTATTTTTAAAACCAATGAAGAATCTCAGTTGTGGACTTATAGTAGTGACTTATGCTTTTGTAAAAAATTATTAAAACAAACCCTTGCAAATGCATTAGTCCAAAAGTCAGTATATAACTGGATATTTTACAGTATTTTAATAGTGATATTTTTTTCATATCCTTAGATTTGTATTCTTGTAATAAGATAATTAGGAAAATTAAATTTTTTGTTTATTTGATTATGACTGATTTATTTTCAAATGAGGAAACAAAATATAGTAAAATATGGATTTATTTGTTTTTAAAGGAATAAAGTTGAACTATTTTTAAAGTTTTATGCACTATATATTTTTGTGTAACATTAAATGTAAAATGAATGTAAGTTTATGTAAAAAAATCTAAAAATTATTCATAAATCAGGTTAAAATCTTTTAAATATGAATATTTAGGGATTTGTCTGTGTTTCTAAAAGGTGTTTTGAAACAAGTGTAAAAAAAGAGGTATAATTGTTTTTGTGTTAAAGATATATATTTTTATTTCGATAATTCATTAGTTTTTTTTTATATTCTGGTTTCTTCCAGATGTTTTCATACAGAGCCGTGTGAATTGAAATGTATGACTACCTTTCATTGTGCTACTTTAAAAGATATTTTGATAGTGAAATGTGAGGAAAATCTTTTAAATTTTTGAAAGCTAAATATTTTGCTACATCATAAGTTGTTTGCAAACAGGAAGTCAGAAACTGAAATTTGCATGAAAACTTCAGACTTAAAAGTTTGTTTTATTGAATTGTAAAATACATTTCATCAAATTAACATTTTCATTTTGGGACTATTTAATGTGTAAAATCATGAATAACATGTTTCGTTAAATGTCAGTTGTTTAATTTCTTCCTTTTTGTACAGACTGAAAAACTTATTCAATTACTTTTAATATACATATACTGTAGGAAAACGATGTTTTTTTTTAAATAAGAAACTGGGTGTGTCACCTTTATCATCCATTAATGGGCCATTTAAATATTTCTTTAGGAAGGTTGTTTTTTTGGAACTACAACTCACTCCCAAAATTTAAGTACAAAGAAGTTAAATCTGAAAAAAGATCTTGCTGAGTTTACTGTGTGTGACAATGCTTTTCTTGAGGTAATCAACCATCACAGAGCATTTTAGTATGAACCACCTTGAGAATGTTAGTGAGATTAAGTTAGGGGGAGAAAACAATGGCCAATCCATGGGTGTAATCCCTTCACTCCAGCTGATAATTCATGATTTTAGTTGTGAGTCCAAGTATTAACCTTAAATTAAAATCAAAACCAATTGCATGTAACCTCCCATTGGCTTTGGGAATTCATCCCAATACAAAAGGCAGTTATCAGAGAATCTCATCTACAAATGTGGAGTTTTGAGAGTTATCCTTTAAACCAGAGAGAGAGAGTGCTCAACATTTTTACCACTGGGCCGCATACATATGACAACTATTTCATGCGGGCTGCAACATGAGAAATAATGGGGTTGGGGACACTAAGATCAAGGACATAAAAAATAGAGAAAATTTTAGAAACAGTAACAATTTCTGTATCCATGTATGTCTATCCTTTACAAATTCATATGGTTATCAATATATATAATTAACAAATGTTATAGGATGCTTTTGTTAACTTCGCATTTTCTGACATCACCACTGACAAAATATTTTGCTGTTATTGCAAAGATTTTTCTAAGAAATCCAAATTATCTAGCTTTGAAAAAGATTGTCAAAAAAAGAACTATTGAAACATTTGTGCTAAGTGGTAAAGTGACGCACAAAATTATATATTTTAAATATAACATTTTCACCCAAATCAAGCAAATTCTTAATCCATGTTTTTTTTTTCGAAAAAAATAGGCTATACTCTCGAAACAATATATATTCTAAACATATTTTCGCATGAGGGTTAATTAAAAAATTAGTTTCAACTGTTAAATGGTAGCCGCTTCACTGTTATTTGTCACTATCTGCCACAGTTACAAAAAGAAAAACAAATGTTACCTCGCATTTTGTGCCAACATTACATTGTCAATAAAATTTATATATTTGATTTCTGGATTGATAGAATTTCTTGGTAAATTTTTTTATTGCATTGTTCTAAAATAATCGATTTTGTTAATGCAACGAACCACTCAGAAACATCAGGTCTAGTATCGCTGCCTTAAACGATGAGGCTGATAAAGCTTCAATGTCTTTCTCTCACTGAGTGTGTGTGGCCGCGGTAACCTAGTAGTCAAGGAAACGGGCTCGGGATCAGCGTGTCATGAGTTCGAGCCTAGTACCGCTGAAGACCCGCCGTGTAAGGGGCGTGATGCGTGTTAAAACTGTCAAGAACTGAAATGTCCTCCCATTGATGTGTTACGTCGTTAGGAGAGTAGGGGCTAGCTCAGGTTTAAGCCATATTATTTAGCATTGAAAAAGATTGTCAAAATAAAGAACTATTCAAAGATTTGTGGTTAGTGTCGAGCAAAATTACATTTTTTTAAATATGACACTTTCACACAAATCAAACAAGTTTTTAATCCATGTTTTCTTCCAACAAAATAGGCAAGTTCTCAATCCTCTCAAAAACAACATATATGCTAAACATATTTTCGAATGAGGGTTAATTAAAAAATTAGTTTCACCTGTGAAATGGTAGCTACTTTACTGTTATTTGTCCTTAACACATTTCAGTGCTGAACTAAACTTGTGGATTTCATTTCGTATGGCCAGACTGTGACATTACAGTGGGTCCCAAGTCATGCTGGGATCCTTGGCAGTGAGAGAGCTGATTAAAAAGCCTAACAGGGAGCCGTGACTTCTCAACCCTTGACCCTCAAAAGAACATTATTGACCTTAAAAGACCATAAATTGACAAATATACTGCCTTGACTCACAAACACCAAGAGCCCTGGAAATCCACGCAAGTGTAGGTCCAATCTTGAAACACCTGGAGACAGCTGAGGCGGTTATTAGCTTTCGCCACACCACCGGACATGACTTTTTTGGGAGTACACGTCCACTGGATTAGCCTTGCTGCTGACGAGGCCTGCTCTCTGTGGCCATGACAGGATGGGTGGCGACGGTCTGCTCCAATACACTTAATTCGATGAATACACGACTAATGATGTTGTAAGTTGGTGCTGGGAGGCTCTCCGTCAAATGGTCAAGAAGCCAAGCATGGTCATTGGATAAATAAATAATAATTTATAGTCTATTGCGTTCACACTATTCGTGATGACAAGTCTGCACGGGGACATTTTTGAAACAGAACATTGCTTTATAGTTAAATCTTTGCAAAAAGAAAATGCGCCTTCGCATTTTAGAACATTGTGGTGTATTTTTCGTTAGAAATGGGAGCAGATTATGCTATGTGTAAAACTCGATTCAAGTTCCAGACAATTTCTAGAATTTCAGCTCATTGGTTGATCAAGCTTGCTGGGTTTTGGTCAACCTCTGACTTTGTTTCGGGTAAGTCTTATTTTCAAACTTTTAGGATAAACATGTGGCAAAGCTTACAGACGGGAGTGTAAGAAACAGTGATGTACGGCGGTCGCAAGAATATTACAAGGGAATGAGTAATAGCAGCTCTCTCATTTCAATTTTTTGAACATGATTATCAGCTTACAAAATTTTGTTGCGAAAAATTCTTTTTCGTTAACTTTGTGAAGGAATACATAAACTCACACACAAATATTAGTAAACGTAAGTATAGAGTAATTTTTGAACAGCCAAAGATTTGTAAATATCAACGATTGTGTCACAATATTAACCCTCTGACTGGATGACCCGCTAATTGAATTTCACTTCGAAAACGATCTACTTTTCCAAGCTAGCTTATCCGAAAATGTTCCGATAAATTTCGCGAACTGCTTCAAAAACGAATGGCAATTTAATGCCTTCCCCTGTTAAAACCGCAGGAGGTCCTAATTGGTTTTGCAGGGGATGATTTTATGGCTTTTCGGTCTCTGTGTTCTTCGAAACGGGAGGTTTCTCATTCACAGCTGTGGCCTAGGGCGAGGATTGTGAAATGTGGACATTTTCTACACTTCACGGCCAACAGAGAGTTCACCCAATTTATTGCAAATATATATTTCATATATTTGGAAAACTTGCTCAATTTCTGATCTAAAAACCAATTAGGTTTTAAGAAATTTTAATTTTCTGAGTTTTGATTTTAAATTCGGTTTCATTTTAAAGCATTTTTGCATTCCTAGATTGAATTAATTAAAAATATTTTTTAACACAATCCAATATTTCGTGCGAAACGGCAATTAACTACAATTTTAGTTTCTAAAATCATTTCTGTTTGCTCATGTTTTTGAGTTTTCTCACATTTACTTAATTAAGATTGATTTAAAGACCAATATATTTTTTGACACATAGTTTATATAATTTAAAAGCTCTTTACTTTGTTTTGATTATTTTTTTTTCCTTTTGAAAAATGCCATGACCAAAATGTACGCAGGCTACTGTGATAAATAATACTTGAAAGGGATGGAATATGACTGAAAATGGTAAATCTAAAATTCAGCTTTTTCAGGTAATATTACAATTAGAGTACAGAATACAAATGTTGCAGAATGAACTAAATATTTCCCTGATGTGTGTGTACCACAAACTACATTATAATAAATCTATTGTAGTTCTACATTGCAGTATTTGAAAGTCATGCTACAAAAACTTAAACTTGCTTAACTACCACGATGGGGAACTGAGAAAAAAATTGCTTAACTACCACGATGGGGAACTGAGAAAAAATAGATATTGTTTACAAACTTGGTGATTTCTGGATTACGTTTGTATAACTACTAATTTCTATATAAATATTTTGCATTTAAAACTCTTGTGAATATATAAGGTTCTGATAAAAGTGAATAATTGATCAAATTAACAGTTGTTATCAATGTTATGTCTTAGAATATTTTGAATTAAAAAGATATTTCAGTCATATATTTATTTCAAGTAGAATTTTCATATAGAGCATAAGTTGGATAGTAACATTGAAAAATTAAAGCTTTACAGGCAATGGAATTTTTTATGCCTTTACAAATTTTAAATATGTTTTTCTCAGATTTTTAATTTTGAAGATGAGAGTGTTTTCTAATCCCTAAGGCGTTTTTCCTGTTCAAGATAGAGTCTTGAAATATCTTGTAAATGTTCCCTTACATATGTTCTATAAAAGTTCATATGGATTTAGGTCTGAGAGCTCTAGTTATTTTTTAAAAATATCTTAATGTTAATATTTAAAAAAAGTTGGGTTTTTTCCAGGTTTAGCCATAAAAATAATTATTAAAATTCAACAAAGAGATATATTTTAAATTTTATACTTTTTGTTTCCAATAATCTAAGAAATATTAATCACTTACAATAATTAAATATTTTTAATAATTTAACATTTTAGAAAAGTTTTAAAAATTTCAAAACTGTTCAATGCTTTAAAATTGTGAAATAATGGCTTGTCAAACTAACCTATTATTTTCAGAATCAATATAATAGTACAATTTGAATATAAAACAAATTAATTTTACTGTGACAAACTGTTTACGACTTCTACTCATATTGTAAAAAGAATGAAAGATAAATATATAACATAGTGGCAGTCAAAAACACATTCATAATATGTTAAAATCCTGTCTCGATACAAATTTCAATGCATTTTCCAAACTGTAGCTAAAAACAATTATATGTTTATTAGGACATAAATTATTTATATTTAGATATATATTAAGTACATAATGAATAATGGCTAGACAATTTGTAAAATCCTGAAAGATTTTAATGAAGAAAAAAGCCAGACATAATTTTAGATAGTTAGAAATTTAATTATATAATACACAAATATGCATGTTTTAAAAGAAATAAGTTGGCTAAAAAAATGAAATTTACTAAAAATTTCCTGAATAAAGTAAATCAGATTTCATCCTCAAATACATATAATTGTAAGAAAAGCTTTTATTCAATTTACAATTAGTTACAAAAAACCTTTAATAAAAAATAATTTTAACTGGTATAAATTGCAAAAAAAATCAAAGTAGTATGAGAAAGACACATACATGTCGTTTACAGAAATGTCACAGTGTGATATTTTTCGAAACACGGCACTGCACACAGTCCAACATTACAGTCTTTACATTGAAAACGAGTTTCTTTTCAAATGCGTTTTTTCCATTATCATTCATCTTAAGGTTGCATACCACACATTTTCGCGATGTTTTTCTTTTTTTTTTGAACAGTCACTTTCTACATATGAAGGGAAGTGCCTTCCAACTAAGCAGACTACATTTTCAGAAATGTTAGGGGAAGCAAAGTTTCGAGAACTAGAATCACTACCTCCTTCTTCTATCAATCGTTCTATCAGTTTCATTCGAAAACCAATATGATTTAAAATCCCGCCATTTTTTTCAAGATAACGAAGGAATTCCACACAATTTGATTTAACAAATGTCGAAAAATCTTCTTGTAGTATTTTCGCTGTAGATTTCGGGCAACAGGATAGTAAGATAGACACTGATCTGATCTATCAACACCCCCCATGCTGTTATTATAAAACACCACGGCTTTTGGTTTCAGCTTCACAGAATCCCCCTTCTTAGCTTTCACTTCCATCATGTCAGCGTTATGAAAAGTGCTAAGCATATGGAAGGGTTTTTTATCCTTCCACTTTAAAACACACATTTTACCCTTTTGGAAGGCTATAATCTCCCCTTTCTTCAGTGTAGAACTTTTAAATGAAACAGGTAAACCTTTTCGGTTTGGTCGTAAAGTTCCACAGATATCCGTTTTACTGTCAATCAGTATTTCTGCTAATTCAGGTGATGTATAGAAATTATCAGTGGATAAACAATAGAGCCTTTCCCCTTCAATTCGTGGATAAGAGTCAGGACACTTTTCGTCGAAAGACCATAATCGTTATAGTTTTCGTTGAAGGCAGTACCTTTTCCCGTGTATATCAACGAGTTCCAAATGTAGCCACTTTCTGATTCGCATAACTGAAACAATTTAATTCCAAAACGAGCTCGTTTTTGAGGAATATATTGTTTCCAACTTAATCGACCTTTATATGCTATCAGCGATTCATCCACTGATATATCCGGTTTCGGTACATACACAGATTTGAACTTATGTACTATTAGATTGTGAAACTCTCTTATTTTTTTAGCTTCGTGTTATGATCTAAATCGCTACTGGACTCATTATTTGCAAAGTGCAGGAACTTCATCAAAAGTCCATAGCGCACCTCACCCATCACTTTTCCAAAAAATGGAGTGGATAGAATTGGTCTTTTCGACCAAAACCACTGTTCCACAGGTTTTTGTACTACGCCTTGTAGGAGCAACAGAGCGATAAATCTTTTCATCTCTTTCTTGTTCGTATTTTTCCATTTTAGAGCCCTAGAACCAGGTGTCAATTCTGCATTTTCAAAGAATGATTCGGCGTATCTATTTGTTTCCTCTACAATAAATGAGAACATTTCATCGTCAAGGAACAGGTTGAAATATTCAAAAGGATCTCCAGAATCCCCGATACATACTTTTATTCTTGGATTTCCAGTAAATGGAAATTTAGGATAACTCGGTAGAGGAGAGGTAACATCTATTTGACACCAGTCTCTAGCACTATCCAAGCAATCATCATCAGACTCACTTTCAGAGGATGAAAATTCTTCATCCTAACTTCTCTCTTCAATCAAACATTCATTTTTAGAATCACTATTCATTTTTAAGATAAACCAAAAAGCCCTTCTTAAAAGGATTCGAAAAGCAAATGGTAGCTATATATATATTTATTTAAGCTTTTATACGAGGAGCTTTCCAATGAAATTTGGGAGAGATTTTGGTAAGAAGCAGTAAGACCGACCAATAGAAATGGAGATTATTGTTTGGAATAGACTATTCACGAAAAATAGTGGTGATTCAGGAAAGAACGGGCATCACCGCTTCAAAAGAAAAAGATAAACTAATTGGAAAACGGCTTTTCCTTTCTTGGAAATTCCGTTGAAAGGAGCTCTGGACGACCACCCACTTCCTCAAGAGTTGCCGAATTGTTTTCCAAATGGAAGATATTATCGGTGTAAATGACGTGTTTCGGATACTGACAGATACAAATGTCTGTGTTTGTGCCGTGTACATTTTTCAGTTAAAATTTACACATCAGATAAAACGTCAATAAAACTTTTATGTTCAAAGCTTATCTATCTCGACGTTCAAATCTTTGAATACGCAATGATACTGGATAATATTTGTTTCATAGTAATAATTTTATGTAAATTTTCTAGTAATTTACTTCTAAAATCTAAGTTTTTCAATTTCCTTAATTTCTTATACAAATATTTTATCCAAGTTTTTGATGTTTAACGACTAAATCGTAAAAATATAAGAAAATATAAGAAACAATTGTCAAATATCACGAGTGCAGACGGTGCTCGCTGATATTTGAGTGAGAAAATTACAGCAGCATAAAATGCGACCTCGTTTGAATTATATCTAATGTGCATATTTGGAACTGTTTAGCGTACTCGGATTAACTCAAGTGCACACGTCAAGGGTTTATATTGCATTCTAAGTCAACAAGGTGGCTACTGACGAGCGACTACGTAATTTTGAGCCGCGGTTAAGTGACGAGGACGATACCTGAGCTGATAACTCCCCTTCCAAACTTCCACATCATACCAACGTGAGGACTTTTGACCTCGACGTGTTTAACGTGCATCAGCTCCTCTTCAACGCTAAACTTTTGTGGTACCAGGGCTCGAACACTGGACACGAGTTCATAACCATGACCATCAGGATACCGTGGCCGCAAAAGAAAATAGCAAGTTTGAAAGAAATGTAATGGAGAAGTATATTTGAAGAAATAACTTCAAAACTTAACGAAAAACCAAAATATCAAAATTTATTGTAGGAATAATAGTGAATATAACTTCGTACACCTAAAACCACTTTACGCAGTGTATTTTGAAAGTGAACGTTTCCCCTTTTAGAGAAACTTACTACAATTATGTCAAATTCCTTTCGTTTTGCTCTAAGGGGATCCTCGAAACAACGTAATTTTTTGATACACAAAATTACTTATGGTTGAATCTAATACAATTCCCTACAAAATGAATGAAAACCCTTTTTATCATATAAATTGTGTTTGAATAGGAGATGGTTAGTTAATAAGAACATTTAAAACGTGTCGGCAATCTATGGACCTGTGGGCACGTGGTACAATTCTTAGTGGCACTCAGCACTACTCTACAAATTTGTCAATTCTTGAGTGGGTGGAAGTTGATAATAGACCTTATTTGACAAACATCTTCTGAGTTATGGACATTTATGGAACTACAAAATAATCTGAAAGATAATTCTAAGGATAAATTTACAGCTATTTTGTAAATAATTGAGTGTTATTGCTAGGGGATTTAATTGTTGAAAAAAGAAAATTGCATGTACTCTGCTTTCCACTTATGATTCGGCATATCAAAGTAAAAAATCTTTCCTAATATGAAAAATATTTCGACTCCGCAAAGAAATTGTTTAACAAAACTGAATGCTCAGATTCGTGTCATGCATTATACCCCTGGTTTTGCGATATGAAAGAAGAGTCGTGAAAGAGTTAATTCGCATTACAATTTTTATTTAACTGTAATGAAGGGAATCATTTATATTTCACTTTGTCTATTTCTTATTTAAGTAAATATGTTGGAAACATACATTTTTAATTTTTTTTTATCTTTGTTGAAGAAATAGTAACATTTTATATTGTTTATTTTTATGTTAATAAATGTATTTTATTGATCCATAATTAATATAAAATATGAAACTGTAAATTTAAATTATTTACCTCTATTCTTTAAATCTGCTATCGTCTTAGCTACACAGTTGCCGCCCCTGATTTAAAATGTTGGGTAAGATAACCATTATATTTTTAAAATTTTATAAATATACAAAAGGAGAGTAATTTGTCAATACATGTTTTAAATGGAGTAAAGTTTACGAGAACGAAATATAAAATTGCGTTAAAATTATTGGTACTCTATCAACCGTACTTCTTATATATATATGCATAAGAAGTACGTCGATAGTGTTCCGTAGTTACTGCCAACTCGTGACAATGAATTGGAAACTAAGTTCACAATTCATTGTTATTAAAATATATAAAATTTTACATGACTTATTTTTGTATTTGTTATTTTTTTACTCCTTATTGAAAGCAACAAATGGGAGTTCATTACCTGCCAAAACTGCAGAGGCCTGGTTGTTTACTCCACAAGCTCCTACCTTATGCTTACTCTGCCCTACTAAGTAAAAATGCCGTCTTCTGCTCGTCAAGATCATGGAATTGCAGATATTGTTTTCCATATATTTTAAATATTAGTTTTCTAACTTCTACATCAGCCTTTTAATATTCTACACTCCTGCAAAGAAGTCTGAATTCAAAACTATAAAAACATATTATTCCCCAACAATGTCATTTATACCTTTATTTTTTATAATCTATGAATGCGTTAAACTATTAATTTGTTATCGCGACTATTTAATATTAAATGCAAAAAAAAAAAAAAAAACGAATAAGTTTCAGACTGAAACTTAAATTGAATTTTTCAAAAATTGTCATCGATATTCTCTCATAACTTTTACATATTGTCATTTTAGCATATCACACATCTATCTTCTATGCAAAAATCTATTATAAGTTCATCAAATGTTTCAGCATATTTTTACTCATAACATGCAGTTTTCAACCACATTGTGAGGCCGCGGTAGCCTAATGGTCAAAGTAACGGACTCGTAGCTGACGTGTCATGAGTTCGACCCCAGCACCACTGAAGATCCGCCGTGCGGGAGCGATGCTCAAGCGTCATCCTCGTCACTTGACCATGGTTTAAAAATTACGAGGTCCGTCGCCAAGTGAGTGAATATTAACGTCGCACTGTTCAGCTACACGAGGGCTTTTAGTGATGGACCTCGTAATTTTGAAAAATGGTCAAATGACGAGGGCGACACCTGAGCTGGCACCGCCTCTCCTAACTACCACACCAACGAGAGGACATTTCAGCTCGATAGATTTAACGTGCATCGCTGCCCTACACGGCGGGTCTTTTTTGTGGCACTGGGCTCGAACTCGAGACATGCCAACCATGGTTCGATACCTTGACCACCTGATACCCCGGCCACAGGACCGTCGCCAAAAGCCCTCAAGAAGTTGAGTAGAGAAGAGAGAGAGTGCGACTTTAATATCCCCTCACTTAATTAAATTATATGAAATTTAAGGAATACTTGAAAAAATATTAGAATTATATATATATATATATATATATATATATATATATATATATATATATATATATATATATTAAAAAAATTAATCATATGATAATTTTAAATATCCAAAGAATTATTAGTATTTATGGTAAATATATGTTTTTCAACTGAGTATGTGAGACACGCATAAATATCTTTTTCGAAATTCCAATGCAGAATTTTAGTGGAGCTAATACAAAATTCTAGTTTTGCATGGTTAAGATTATAAAAATTTCCAAATTTTAATAACCTTTTCTTCAGTCAACCATTAATGGAACATGAATGATGAGGGGATTATGCATAAATATATATTTTTTAACTTCAATTTAAAAAGGATCTTTATATTTATTTATATGCGCAAATGTTAACTCTAAATTTGTCCAAATGCTTTTAAATACTCTTTATTTGAAGATTCAAGTTAAAAAATATAAACTTGAAATTAAAATTCTCTTTGAATGAAATTAATGTTCAGACATTCAAAATTCAAATATAATTTGTTATCTGAACAATACAAAACAAGGGATTCTATGTAAGTTGCCCTGAATATCTGGCTTTAAAATTATGAAAAACTAAAAGATTTAAATAGGGTTTTTTAACAATACATATAAATTTTTTGCAAATAATGTAATACAGAAGCTTAAAAATTATTCATGCTTAGAAGTGTCCGAAATTTTAAAAGATTTTAAATTTTGAACCTTTTTTTTTATTTTTTTTGACACATAACAAAATAATCATTTTTAAAAAAAATCCCTGAAAGTATTGATTAAAGTAAGAAAAATGAAACAGTAAATTATCCTCAATGTGTTTTAATATATAATTTGAATTTAAATACTACAGATATTTTTTTAAAACTTAGACATACATTATAAAAACTTAATTCCATTTGAGAATTTTAAGGTAAAGAAAAAAATGAGAATTCTCAAATCGTTGACTCGCTATTTGTGTAAACTTTAGGTTGAAGATTTTAGGATTGCCACAGGAACCGGTCTCCCCGTCGTGACCATAAAAGTTTCCCCTCAATGCCCATTTTGTCTCCCCGACCGTCTCTAATTATCTTCCAAGATCGTAAACCTTTAATAAAGCTACTGTTTTTAAACTTGTTTGTCTTTTTTTTTTGCTTTGAAAAAAATACCTACTTTATTAGCTAAATGAATTACATTTTTATATATGGGTGTATTATATTTTCTCTCTCTATAAATACATTTATTTCAGGTATATATCTATGCTTTAATATATGTACAATTTATCTAAAATATGTATTTTAAACTTATTTTACGATAACCTGTTATATTGTTATTTATGGGAACTTTATTTTTTGGTAATTTTTAATGTTGTTATTCAGGAGAGTGAAGAATTTTTGCTTGTTACTGTGCATGATACCAATTGTTTTAAAACATTTAATCTACATTTTTAACAATGCATAATTGAGTAACTATTGTTGGAGGAAAAATATAGAAATATTTTAAGCAATGAAAAGTAACTGACAAATAGCAAAATAAACTGTAATCTGTTTCTGTGTACATATTTAATTTCATGTATGTATCTGTAATCATATATGTATGGATTTAGTAAAAAATATTTTTGTCAACTTATTTTATGGTAATTTTTCATGCTGTTATACAGACAGCAAACTTTTGTTTATTAATTTGATACCAATAAAGTTTTAAAACATATTTAACTACTTTTGAGAGAAAAAGTACTAAAAATTTAATGAAAGAAAAGTGACAGACAAACAGCTAAATAAACTGTGTAATCTATTTTTAAGTATATATTTATTTTCCTGTATATATCTATAATTATACAGGTGTAGATTTATCTACAAATATATTTGAAATTTATTTAATACTAATACTTGATGTGCAGTACCAATAAAGTTACTGCTTTTAAATTTGTATGTCGTTTTTTTTGTTTTGAAAACTATTTCTAATTTTATTTTCCTCTTTGTAACTATTCTGAAAAAAAATAAGGAGATAAATTTTAAAATTAAGAAATAATCATAGTTACGTAAAAAAAGAAACATACGAATGCAAAAGGCTCTTATAATTTGCTACAATGTAATAAATGTGTTTATGTTCAACGCAATGTGTTCGTAGTAAGGGATAATCATATACTTGCAATTATTATTTAAATAGGAAAACTAATATTTACTCATGTTTTATGTACATGAGATACAATTTAATGATTAATTTATTAATTTTTTTTAATCTGTAAAAAAAAAGAATATAATTAGTTTATAACAAAAAGTATTCAAAAAAATGCATCAGAGAAGCTCCGTAGGCGATGGGCGATTTATCCCTACTAGTAGTGACGTCACAAATCAGTGGCCAGGCCTTGTATCTAGGAGGTGCTGGTTTAGCTCGTCCGCATACGAATTCCTGTGTTGCACTGCGACATTTCTAAAATTTTCTTTTAAAATCCATTTTAGCCCTTTTTAGGGCTTTCGTCGTTTGAATAATGAGTGACATTGAAATGGATCCACCATCTCCAGCTCCTTCTTACAAAGCCTACGAAGAGCAGCTCATCTCCAGACCTTCCACTCCTTTACCTCCAGAACCTACCACAGCCTGTGGTAAACGCAGGGCAGCCATGACCAGACTAAAAAAACCAAGATACAATGATTGAAGTGTATCAGAAATTCCTGGCTACCTTCAACAAAGGAAAAGATGAACACGGAGTGTATAGGCAATTGCAAGAAAGCCTGAAAGAGACAATAGAAGCAAGAGATTCACTGGTAAGTGAGCTCAGGACCATGCCCCCATGTTTAGACCAAAATTGCCCAGACCATACTGAAATTAAATCTAAAACCAAAGCAGAATTAAATACCCCCAGAAAAAAGAGGAAAACGCAAAGAACAATACGGATGACTTTGTCTTTCCGAGCAAGACTGCTCGACCAACCACTCCAACGCCAGTACTTCAACCAATTGCAGTACAAAATTCCTTCGTCAATCTTGACCAAGGCCCCGAAATCCCTGCCGATAACGCTGAAGAAATTCTCACTATCAAACCTCCACTGCCAGTCTTCTTAAAAATTAATAACAACTACAGAAAACAACTTGACCAATTAAAAGAAAAATTCCCCGATCTTAAATCAAAAACCTCCGGAAAGGATCTTAAACTCAACCTAGACTCCCACGACGACCATAGAGATCTTGTAAACTTTATGGACGAAAATAAAGATTTTCAATTCTATGTACTGCCTCCTAAAGACAAAAAGCCAATCAAAATCGTAATCAAAGGACTTCCAGGATGCACCAAACCAGAGGAAATAATCAATGACTTAGAACACCAGGGTTACAGCGATTGTAGCTGTAACCAATTAATATCAAAAAGAACCAAACTCCCACTCCCATTTTACTTAATTACATTGCCCCGAAATACTGAAAACCAGACAATTTTTGACATCAAACATGTTGGTCACATGCAAGTAAAGATAGAAGGATACTCTGTCAAGGGTACCACTCAATGTTTTAACTGCAACTTCTTCCACACAGCAGCCAATTGCCATATGCTCCCCAGATGTTTAAAGTGTGGAAAAGAACATCTGACAAAAGACTGCGAAATCAAAGACCGTCAGGAAAACCCATATTGCATCAACTGCGAAGCGTACGGGCATACTGCCTGCTACACAAAATGCCCCAAATTCCCCAAGCCCAAAAAAGACACCCCAATAGCAAATCGTAACAACAAAGTATTCACCAGCAACAATGTTGTTGAAGGAATTTCCTTCGCCAACATGGTTTCTGGAAAACCCAAAAATAACGACCCCCAAACCACTAATACCAACAAAACTACCTCGGAAAGACAAAGTCACCCAATTACTCCCCCCACAGATGAAATTAGCTTATCTGATTTCCAAGATCTTATAACTTTATTCAAAATAGTTTCAAATATTTTTAAACAATTTCCAAAGCTCAAACAAATAATCCCTGAACTAAAGAAAACCAAAGATTTTCAAAAACAGGCATGTATGTTATTAGAAGCGATCTGGGATTAAATTTTTAATTTACTTCCAGCTCAATCCTATTAAAATACATGTTTACTTCCATGACTATTAACTTTTTCTTTCTTTCGGGCAATTTTTAATTTCAATTCTTAACTTTAAATGCAATTTCACATTCATTTCCAAAGTCCTGAGCTCGCAAACCAATCGGAATTCTCCTCCACAGTCGACGAAGTGCGCCTTCACGCCATTGGTCCCTCCTCCTAGTGGCCACACCTCCTCTCCACCCAAACCAAGCGAACAACGCAATTCTCCTATCATGCCAGATATAGACGGAGGAATCGGACCAGATTCCAGTTCCCTTTAAGAAATGCTTAGTAGAAGAGGAACTTTTTTGGAGAACTTTGTCGGCATTATCCTATGTCCGACAATTTAACAGAAAAGGAAATTCCCTTTCCAAAGATTTATTACGGCAATAAGAGGAAGAATAGTTTTCCGGCTATTTGAAAGTAACCTTAGAAGATTTACAAGAAGGCAGATGTGCATTTCTAGGTTTTCTTACACCAAATAGGCATATGATAATCAACAATGACCAAAAACTGAAGAATCAACGGGGAGAATCATTTTTTGTTGATATAAAAGAATTTACGACTTGCTTTCCATATTCATTTACAAGAACTATCTTATTCTGTATTCAGAGTTTCAAATGTTCAATAGCCTTAGAGCGCCCCCGAACACTCCTTTCTTTATACTATTGTACATAAAATGCGTGACTCACGAATAAATAGGCGAAAAAAAAAAGAGAACGAACATATTATTTTAATTTAGATGTAACTATATCTGTTAGGCTATGTTCTGATTATATTTATTTTTTCAGATATTTTGGATTGGATAATTTTTTTATAAAAAAAATTGTCGAATACTGTAGAACTTTCTAAGTTTGAAAGTCCCCATTTTTTCCTTTTTTAGAGAAACTTGTGTTTGGAAATCGCATGTGATAATTACTACTGATTTCAGTTCAAACAATTTCTTTTCCTTTTAAAGGAGACATTTCCTACGAATTTAAACCACATTCCACCAAGATTTCTTTTTCAGTATTATTAAAGGCATTGAATGAAATAGTATAAAGCATTGATTGTTATATGAAACACTAATCACAATGTAAACTATTGCACAAAAAAGGAAACGCTTATTTCATTTCAGTCAAAGGTATAATAACCTAAAGCAAATTTAAATTAATTTATCAGGGTAAAATTTATTTATATTTTGATTTTCAGTAAATGTTTTAAAATGTTGAAAATTTTATAGATTTATTTTTATTCTGTTAAAAGGAGTAATTTCGTACATACAAACTCAAATTATCGTGTTAACTCTTAAATTAATTAATTTTGAAAAACAAATAATAATATAATTATTTGAACATTTAGATACATACAATGAATTTAAAAAATGGAAAGAAAAAGCAAAATTTCTGCCTGTCTCTCTATGTCATAATGTAAAATTTCAAATCGATAATGGGCTATTTTATAATCATATAGTACTCTGAAGCTCTCTGTCTTTTTATAATGGAAAATATTTGGTTTTAAGACACATGCATAATTCTTTAACAAATAACAAAATTACATTAACTATATGTGAGTTTAAAAAATCTTATAACTATTGAACATCTGTGTACCAATAGACATGCAAATATTCAACTGAGCTATATTGTGGTTAATCAATTTATAATTGCTTCTCTGAGAATTAATTAGTTATTTATGTAACACACTCTGTTAAGAATTTTTGTATACTTTCTTTCTTAAAAGAATAAAACATTGATAAAAGTCATTTTTTTATTGCCTCGATAATTCATTCTGCTTTGATGCATTAGATTTCATAATAATTATTGAATCGTAAGATTAAGTTTAGATTTTTTTACACCAAGCATTTTTCAAGGATTAAAATTATATGATAATGTTCATCTTTGATCTAATTGTTCCTATGTATGCTGAAAATTATGACAATCGATTAACAATGACAGTTAAATGTGATAAATGGCATGAATGTGGCATTAACTTAATACTATATCTCAAAATCATAAATAAATGTCATTTGTTAAACAATATCACATTGTAGATTCCACATGTTTTTACAGCTGTGGTAGCCGAGTGATCACAAGTGAGGATTCCATCCTCTAGCAAGGCTCTAATACACGTTAACTTTCTAAAGGCTTAAAGTACTTTCATTGCCGTCATAACATAATCGACGGGGTTCCAGGTAGGATATCATCCTCGTTACTTGATTGTTATGCAAATAATGAGGTCCGTCTCATTGCGATGTCCCTCATGTTTCCTCTGAATGAGACATTAATAAACTATCGAATTACTTGCATGTTCTTAAAAATAAATCCTTTAAATACACAAATGAATAAATGTAAAATTTATATTTTTTCCAACTGACATAAGACAAAATTATGACTACACATATCTTTAAGTCAGCAAGGATCAAATCATTCATGTATCTTGGTAAACTTATTTATATAAGGAAAAAACTATTCTTATTCGTATTTAATTGTTCTTTTATGACTAATTACAATACACTTATTTCTTGCTTTTTCATCTTTCATATAAAAAGGTTATTTTATTAGTTTTATGGATAGAAGTTAAACTTGTTAGATTTTTATTTTTAAGTTACAATAAATTATAATTTTTTTGATGTATCAGTTAGTATAACATTGCTGAAATTCTAAGATAAATGCTCTGATCTCTGTGTGATAAAAATAAATAAACTTCAAAAATATTTTAAGAAATATAATGCACGCGTCATTCTAATTCTAAACACAATCTTCCCTTTTAGCACGTATGGTAATACAATAGTTTCCAAATGTGCAGCTCAGAAAAAAAATTAGCCCCAGTCCAAAAATAAATCGAAAAATTCACACACACAATAACTGAATATTCTTAATTAACATAGCAATATATAAAAACCATTACATTAGGAAATCAATGTAAGATCAATCCCCTCTCCCAATAATTTACACTCAAAACGTGTAATAGGCCTCCACAGGTACCTGCCGTATGCAAAATCTAAATAAGTTTTTGAAAATTATAATTTAATGGCTAATTTTTATTTTTGCTCGAAAACGTATAATTTTATGTCATATTTTCGTATAAATTTTCGAGCAGTAGCTTTACAGGAGGAAACATACTTTAGGAAAGGAGAAAATTTATGTGCTTCGAGTGACACAACACCGATCAGCAGTGGCGCACACAAGGGAGGGGGGGGTCCTGAACCCCCCAAAGCCCTTGATATTTTTTCCGATTGATTATAATTATAAGTATATAGTAAGTAAAATTTAATTAATTACTTGTTATTAATGATTAATTTTATTAATTAATGCTAATTATTTATTCAAAAATTAGTTTTTTACTGTGTTTTGTTTCCGAAAATCGACAAAATCAAAAGGAGCATGATACAAGAATGGTGAACTTTCGACCCCGGACCCCCCTTGAAAAATTCCTGTGTGCGCTACTGCAGAACAGTAAATACTTCTTAAGATGAATCCAAATTCCAATAATGACCATTTCTTCATCATACTTGCCTCTTTGTTATAATAGAATAGTTTGTTATAAAAACAAACTATTCTCTATAATAAACCACTGATGAAGGGATTCAAGTGGTACTCTATTTCAGGACTTTTGATTGAAACCCTGAATGAAGATTTATATGTGTGAGCATGTTAGAAGAGAAAACATCTAACATAATTGCAAAAATTGAGAATTATGTGAATAAATGTATCGATGATAACTTGAACGAATAATACGGATGTGATGTGGAAGTTAGAACAATGAGGTGTTTCTTATACAATAGCCAGGAATCTCTTTATTTATAGTATTTTACTAAAGATAGAAAATAAAAATTTAAGTATGAGTTTATTTATATAGTTAAGTTTATAATAGCTAAAACTTTTGCAGTAAATTTAATTCTAAAATTTAAAAGGAAACAGAGTATTAGACGAATTTTTTTATAAATGTGAATAAATGAGTCTTTCACACACAAACACACACATATATATTGTTGCGTTTTCGAGGGTTCGAAATGATTGAAGCCGAAGAGCGGGATCCAAAACAATTTTATTCTTTGCCAAAACAATCCTCCACAAATTGTAGAACAGTTCGAGAAATTCACGTACAATCGATGAAAATACTGATAACACAGATGCAATACACTAACAAAAACAATAGTAAACACTCAGCACAAAAATAATAACTCAATAAAAGCAATAACACACGCACTATGCAATCGTCTCTCTCAAGCAGAGAGGTATCACTTGCATGAAAGCTGAGATCTGACTAACTGACTAGCCGGCCCGGGCCCTTTTATACCTTTCGGTCAGAAACCTCTTGCACTTGCCAGAATAATCTAGAAATAGAAAGGTCTAGAAAAATCCGGAGCGTACGAGAAAAGCTCAATACAGTAATACATTCAATACAATAGGGTTACAATACCGCGATAGGGTTGCCAGACAGGGTTATTAGGAGCAGGGTTGCCATGGTCGCCAAGCTTATCGCCCACATTTGGCGACATATCGCCATATTTGGCGATATATCGCCAAATTTGGCGCCAAAAATTAAGTCGCCAAATCCGTCGCCAACTTGGCGCTAGCTGCAATATTTGGCGAGTTTACCATTTAAACCAATGTTAAAGCATGGGGGCCGTGCAATGCAGTGGAAATGATATTACAGGTAAACAGGGTTGAAATCACATTAGATACGACAAATTAAACTGTAGAAATGAACACAAATGAGTAGAAACAATTAGAATAAGACTAAATTCGTAACATTATATTCACAAAAAACAAATCACTAATTCCAAAAATGAAATTAAGCTAATAATTTAAAGTATCACTTGCCTGTACAAATTCATTCTGATATAAGAACGAATTCATTTACCTATAAAATGTACATTAATATTAACAATAAATATATATTATAAAAAAAAACATACATTTTCTTTATTTATATGGGACTTCTTTTTTCGTACATAAGGATAAAACTCGAAACATGTAATTCATTTTCAAAGTATTATTAATCACTGTAAATGGATTATTAAAAACTTATATAACAATTTTTTTATTTGTAATTGAGTTCCTCATTTACTAAGCTCAAATATATATTTCTTCTACAAAATTGAATCCATTAAAAATATTTTGATTTACGTGAATGAAAAAAAAGAACAGATTGTTATTTTTACAGAGAAAATTTCATACGCAAGGGAATTTAACTATTATACTCAAGACACGGAAGAAAAAACTGCCTGAAAAACAATCTCCCAAATGGGGACAAAACTTTTATGTTTCAATGAACCACTAGTGCATAGAAAAATGCTATAACGCCAAACCAGGCAACCCAGAATAATGACGTCATTGCACATCTACAATGACAAGCAACCTCTTTTCCTTTGACCGTGCCGAAGAGGAATGCCCGAGGTGTGAGGAACTCAACAAGTGCTCTTTATTTAACGTATTTAACGTTACGCGTAATATGTGCGGCACCATTTTACTTTATTTTTAGCATGGTGAGAAGCATTGTAAGTATTGAAGAACAAAAGTTTTTTATTAACGAGGTTGATTCACAGACATTGAAACGCCTAGGCGAAATTACGTGACGAGGATAGCAACATATCCCCGCGTTTTGAATCAGTGTGTAAAATGTTTACTTCTTGTGTGTGAAGCTTATTTCTGAAATTTTATTATATTTTTGCATTATCCTTGTTTAATAATTATGTATGAAGTATTTTTCGTAATTTTTTAGCATAAATTTTGTTTCAGTTTAGTATATTTGTCATTAGGTGTTAGTGTGCGAAGCCGGTAGCTTCTTGCAGTGTTTGTTTATATATTTATTAATAGCTCTAGATTATTTTTAGCATCCTAATAATCAGTCCTTTGTTTTCATGTAGTTTATTATGTTTATTTACGCACGAAAATGATTTACAGTATAGAATTGAGACCATTGAATTTGGAAAAACTTCTCATATGTGTACAATTACTTATTTGTACATATAGTGTATCACTCCTCATAAACTCATAAAATAGTGTAATTTATTAGAAACATGCAGATATGAAATGGTCCCATTTTGAAATGTTAATGTTTATACCTTTCATTCTCTGATTCCCTTAGTAAAAACCAGCTACAAATATTTAATGTTTTTAGAAATACTATCTATAATTTCTCATAGAAGAGTATGGAACATTCAGAAACAGGAAATGAAAGTAAATATAATTTTGGAAATGAATTTATAATAAAATTTGTTAATGACATGGATATATTTTTGTTTATTTAAAATTTTTCATACCTATTTCTAATGTTTAACAAGAGATTTATACTTTTTGAGAGCAGAGTGTATAAAATAATAGTTGGTTAATAATGAAAGTTTTTAATTAATAATTAGGAATTCTTCTGTGATGGAAATAAAATTGTTTATAACATTTAAAGGTTTGGGATATCTGAAATAATCTCATTATAAACAAACTTTTGATATGTGTTATAGTTTGACTTCCTTTGTAATTATTACCCTTCAAAAGGTTTGAATTTTTTTAGAAATGCCTGTCTCCAACATTCAGAAAGAAATGAACTTGACTTTTAAAACACAAATAAGAAACATGCTTAAAGAAATAGGCTTTTTAATAAAATTATTTTAAAGTAGAACACATTAAATTGTTTTCATGAAAATTTCTCATATAATAAAGCAGAAAATTCTTCTCGGACAGTTTTATTCAATAATCATACTCATTTTAATATCCATTTTTTATTGACACTTAATTTTAACATTACACGAATACACTATAAGTAAATAAAGCAGACTATGAATGTAACACTATACTATAAGGACAAATAGAGGATCTAACTGACTAACCAGATTAAATGAAATATCCTAAGAATTTTAAAATTTCGGATCTTAAATCTATACAATCAACTTTCTAAATTTACATAAAACAAATTAGAATACTTAAATCATTCAACTTATAGAAAGAAGTTTCGAATAAAAAAAACAAATACACATATAAAATGGCAATGTAACTATTTTTTGTAAAATATCTCGATACAATTTTTTTCATGTCCAATACAATTTCAAGTACAATAAATCTTTGTATAACATTTGTTTATCATGCCTGTAAAATTACGTATTAAATACTAAAGCTTATTATATTTATTTTTAAACCACTCTAATTTTCCTTACATTAATTTTTATTAATAAATCTTTACATTGCATCATCAAAATAAAATTGACAAATGATTTTCTTTTTTTTTTAATTTCACACTAATTACAAAATTCCTACAATCTGTTCCTTTAAAATATACGAAGCATTATATTCTGTTTTAGTGGGAATATTCGATTTTTTTACACTGAACATACCAACACTTAATGCATACCTATTTCTACCAGTTATTGTATGTATAGTGTTAAATATACTTCAGTTCATCCAAAGTTAAACTTATTTGGATTAATGTATTTACATGTTATTTTGTTATCACTGATTATGCATCTTAAGTATCCTTTTATACATAATTATATTTATATTAAAAAAAATTGAAAATGAAACAACATTAAGAAAATAGATTCAGAATTCTTGCTCTAAAGTTTCATGTTTGAAAACATATTAACTTCAAATATAAAATTAATTACTTCAAAGCTTGTCTAAGAAATGCTAAATCAGTACTTATACCATTCCAAAATTTGGAACATACATATTAAACTGCCAACTAATTTCGCCAATCAAAAAGACATCTGAATTTTAAAAAAAATTATATCACACTATAATTACTGTGTTCAAACATGACCATGAACAGTTTCTACTATTGGTTGTATATCGTAGCATTTGGCGATTTTATGATTTTAAGAAATTAGAGAGTCTATATTATAATAAACAAGTGCTCCAAATTTGCCCTCTCAATACACGTCACACAAAAATATCAGTGATTTTGGACAATTAACCCATTAAAAATAATTTTGAAATTTTTCTGATATTACCTTTTTTTTTTACTGAATTTTGCATTATTGTAGATTATTGCGAACAGCAATTTGTCAAGTTATTCCTTTAAGGGTTAATAGAGAAATGAAAAGGTTATATTAAAATTTCGAATACTTCTATAGCTTTTAGAAATTAAATATCCTACAGAATCAAATGTTAATATGTAAAATCATATTTGGTTTCATGATCTTAATTACTGATAAATATCATAGAACTGATCTAAGAACACTTCTTGGGCCAATATTTGTAAATAACTCAATGCAACAAATTTATTCAGGACTTAAATTTATAAGCAGGATAGTATCAATACAGATGAACCTTTTAGACTTTAATACTTATGTATAAATTAAAATCCAGAGTATTCTTATGCTTAATACATTTCAGCTGGAGTTGCATAGATTTCTTCAACAAACTGTGTTATACTTCAATAATATGCGTATAGTCTATATGTAAAACTGATAATCAAAATGAATGAATTTCACATTTTGATAACCCTTCTGCAAATACCAATAAATGTTATCCATAGCAAAAAAAAATTGTATACACACACACACACACACATTTACAAAAGGTAAATGGTAATTTGCATTTCTAATGTTTGAAAATGGTTTTTAATTTATCTTCAAGTATGAACAAAAATGAGCCTGTATTAAATTAAGTTATTTTTTCAATTTTGTAGTGAATGCTTTTCGAAATTTGTTTCTCAAAAGAATAAAATTATATAGTAATACATATTTGTCTATATATATATAATACATTATATATATATACATATTTGTCTCTCTATATATAATACGTTATATATAGAGAGAGAGACAAAAACTTGTTTTAATAAATGACATGTAGGGTTACGTATTAGATTCTTGTGTTTTTATTTTAGATAATTTAATACAGAAATATGTATTAACTACTCTGAAGATGAGTAAAATAATTAAAATTTAAGTTAACTAAATATATATTATCTTTTTAGGTATGTTCTCTATATAATTTAAAATTAACAAAAAATATTTACATTCCTGTAGATATCTATCCAAATTCCTTTTAGCAGAAGTTTCTTTTGTGAACACAAAAATAGTATAGGAATGGAGCTGGCGAAGATTTCTAAAAATGTTTGGTATTGAAAACAAGATTATTCAAAGTGGTCAGAGCATAATAAGTGAGGAGATGGTTTAAAATCCTTACGCTTCATCACGTTAACTAAACACTCGAATTTTTTTACCGGGATATTAAAAGCAAATTTTATTCCTATACAATTATCTGATCTTTTACTGTAATCGAGTTATAATGTAAAAGAGCAAGAGCAAAATAGTACACAAAGAATTATTAGGTTAGAGTTAAGCGGGAGACAAACCGAAACATATTCAAGTGCTCTCCTCATGACGTGATCATGACGTCACATGAATCAACCTCATTAACAACTTCGCAATAATTGAAATTGATAAAATCTCAGTACTAAATAGTAATATCAAGCTGGTGTGTTTTTTTGTGATTATATACTGTACTCGCTGGTGTACCCGTTTTTCGTATGGGTGAATTGAAAAATTAAGCAATTCAGACTGAAGGATAAAGAAGTTTTAAAAGAGTTAATTTTACGTGAATTGTAAATTAAACAAAACGCTTTTTGCATATCTCAGCTGAACAAAGAGCCATGTTTGCTAAATTTTTTGTAGACATAATAGCTGATAAAAAAGATTTTTTTTCTATTTATAACGCCCCGTAACTCTAGTGGGTCGATTTTTGAAAACACCTTCCTTCTGCTCAGCAAAAGAAACACATTGTTACAAATCTTGTGTAATAAATGCTTACAATAGTGTAAATAATTTGTATCTGGATGTGTAATATGTTAATATTACTTTCTGATGCATTTATTTTATGTTAAATAGCTGTTACCCGCAACTTCGTCCATGTGGAATTTAACAAAGTGTTTATTCAATTTGCAGAGTTTTTGAAAACTTAATAATTATGTATTCCATGTAAAGAAATACCTATGCTATAAGTATGTCATTCTTCTACTTTGTGAATTGATGTTTCTTTTTCTGTTTTATTTTTTTCCCCTTTATTTTTTGGTTTTTTGTATTAAATTTATTGAACAATCTCTCTATACAATATTAAAGTTAATGAAAAAAGCTTTCTGTATACAATATTAAGTTTATTGAAAAAGCTCTATGTACAATATTAAATTTTTATTGAAAAATCTCTATGTACAATATTAAATTTTTATTGAAAAATCTCTATGTACAATATTAAATTTTTATTGAAAAATCTCTGTGTACAATATTAAATTTAATGAACAATCTCTCTATATACCATATTAAATTTAATGAACAATCTCTCTACATACAATATTAAATTTAATGAAAAATCTCTGTATACAATATTAAATTTATTGAAAAATCTCTTCATATACAATATTTGGTGTACGATTTTCTTGGACTAAAACACCGCTGGTGGCATCCCTCGCACATGAACATGCAACATATAGTTGCCAATGGGAAAAGATAAATCTGTGCTAGCTTTGCTTAATGTTTGCCCTTGTGACTTGTTAATTGTCATAGCAAAGCTGACATTGATAGGGAATTGCAGTCTTCTGAATTCAAAGGGGAAATTCGATGATATAATGGGAATTCGTGGTATAAATACTATCTCACCTTTTTCACATCCGTATATTATATCACCTTCTATAACATTTTTTTCAATGACGCTACTTGCAGCCTAGTGCCATTGCGAAGTTTTGGTGTGTTTAAATTTTGGAGTAGTATGACAGGCACACCAATCTTAAGTTCTAGTTTGTGAGGGGGTAAACAAGACACAATTATACACTGTTTAAAAATTCTGTTGGATAATTAACCGTTTTTGGTGTGTTTAAATTTCGGAGTAGTATGACAGGCACACCAATCTTAAGTTCAGTTTGTGAGGGGGTAAACCAGACACAATTATACACTTTTTCAAAATTCTGTTGGATAATTAACCGTTTCATCCGGATTGTAAACTGCATTGATCGTTGGAGTGATGATAAGCGTTGAATGCCACAGGTCTAAGTAGCAGTAGGGTGAAACAGACACAAACGAAGACGCAAGCAAGGGGCGAGAGGGATGCATCACCTTTGACACTGTCAATGGGGTGAGGACAGTAAAATCATTAGGATCAGAGGAAATGTTGCGAGTGGCAGCAACCTAATCAAGCAAAAAGTTTGATATAACTGCTAGAAATCATTGAGAGTGAAGGCTCGCAAAATAAAATAATCCCTATTGAAATAAATAATCTATTTGAATCTGATATTGTTCACTAATTCATTGGTTTTAATTTTATTTTCACGGAACCCTAATTTTTTCTAAAATAAAAGTAGCCTAACTTAATCCTTATGACATTAGCTATCTGCCAGTGAAAGTTCCATCAAAATTGGTCCAGCCGTTTCGAAAATTAGACGGAATAAACAGACAGACAAAAAATTTAAAAATTGATTTTTTCTTATAAGTACCATATACACTTTGAAATGCATTTAGTAAAATGCTGTTAATTTCAAATTACAAACAGAAACTTTATTTTTATTTATATGTATAGATTGTGAAATCTTCTTCAGGTACACTTGGATAAAAAAATATTTTATTGATATTTTTGAAAAAGTTTCAGTTGCATCATATTAAGGAGAAGTAGGTTTAGTAGATATGTTCTTTTTTCATTTTTGCTATTTTTCTGAAACCTGTAACCCAGTGTCACAAAAGTTTGCTTTGTTTTGAGAATATTGTTGAATCTGGATTCTGTTGAGTGCAAAGTCACTTGTGTCGAACTTTATGAAAGCTCACTGTATATGGTATCTTTAATGCATGACTTGGTCACATTTGGCTATGATTTAAAATCGTGTGACATTTTAACTATTCTAATTATAAAGGTTAATATTGCATGGAATTAAGAAAAAAATTGAAACACAATTTAAGAAAAAAATTGAAACACAATTTGCATAAATATTCTATGCAGAGATTAATATTCTTTAGAGCAGAGGTAGTCAACTCTTTTTAGTAAGAATGCCACTATCTGATATCCGATCATTATGTGTGCCACTCCTAACTTTACCAACAAAAAAAGATATATAATGGGGAAAAAATGTTACTTATTAGCTTATGGGATTTTTATGCAAATAACATTTTTTATGCAAGTCTTTAAGTAGTGAAAAAATTTAAAAATAATATAATAAATACTACCGCTTAAGTTTTATTTTTTGTTATTAAACTTTTTACTGAATTTTTATAAAATTTTTTAGGTATACAATGAAGAAGAGTAACTTTAAGCATTTAATTCAAATTTATTATTAAACAGTCGGTACTTGCTTCATATGGCTTTTGAATTTGTAGATTTTTTACCAAGTTATCTATATTAGGATTAGTTCTTGAAGATGCTAACAAATTAGGTTGATTTAGATGTATATCACATAATTTTGAGCAATATTGGAATTTTACATTTATTATGTTTGTAATAATAAACATTTATTCACTAACATATGTTGATCAAAAACTACAACATCGTCTGACAGCCAAATGGTGTAAATTTGGAAAATTGCCTGTCACTTCAAATTTACAACATTCAGCATAATTTGGATCACTTGAGTTGAAATAAATTCCTTATATTTGCATTCAAGTCTAGTGTGGAGCTGTAGGTTTATAATTCTGATTTGACCTTCAGGTGGGTAATAATTAACATCTTGTAGAGAAATTGAAAAAGGATTTATGAAATGAATAGCACTTTTTCGTCATTTTGAAAATTATCCATCCTAGCTCTGAATGAAACCTGCAAAATATGAATGTTAAATTTTCAAATCTGTTATAGCTTGCAGCATTATTAACTTAGGTAGATAGTTAGAATGCCTGTTTTTTCTTCCAAATAAAGATAGAGGTGTAAAAGTTAGTTAACAAAAGATATATGACCTACTAGGGTAGGAGTAAAAAGCAGTCTTTTTCCCTGTAAGCTTAAATTTAAATTATTTAAATGTCCTATATTATTAGTGAAAAAAGCTAATCTAGGAATGTCTTCATTCTTGAGTAGCAAACACTTACTGGTCAATTTATTGTTTTCTTTCAGATATTTTAAAACAAGCTTCCTCAAATTATAAAATCTTGCAAGTGCACTTCCTTTGGAAAGCTGGCACACACAAGGGAGGAGTATTCATTACTTGGTAATTTGCTATTGCAATTCAATTAATTGTGTTTAAAATAAATTTTGAGTTTTTTTTTTTATCTGAAATGATCACATTTTAATAAAATCGAAAAAAAGTTATTTTTAATTTTATTTTCAAATTTTTCAATAAGTCTTCACATGCCACCATCATAACTCTGCGAAGCCACACTGTGGCACATGAGCCGGGGGTTGGCCACCTTGGCTTTAGAGTATATTGTATATTTTTGAACTTAAATAACTTATAAAAGTATGTATGTAACCACAGAAACTCTTCTGTTTTTACAAAACATGCAAAATAAAATATTGTTTTGGCTATATGTTTCTTGTTACAGGATCCTCAGCCTGTTATTCTAAAATGAAAATTTCCCCTTAGGTTAATAATCTATCTTAGCTGTGGATGTTGGTAGTGCAATGGGAACTATATATTTATTAAAAATGGGTCCTGAGGCTTGTGAGGAATTGTAGTCTTGGAGAAAATGGTAAATGCTAATACATGCGATCTTGATAATTATTAGATGTGTGAAATATACATTATGTATTCCTATAAGTAATTCATCTAATATATCTTTTTAAATTTGAAATGTTTGTGAAAATTTTACAAATTGATATTTTTAAATGTTTGCTCAAAAAATGACTAATATTTAATCAGTGTTTAAGAAATGGTTATTAAAATATCTATTCAACCACAATAAGTGGAAAACATGCTGTTGTGTCATGTTAGTATTTTATTATGTATTAGAGTAGTGAGCAGTAGCGCACACAGGAATTTTTCAAGGGGGGGGGGGGTCGAAAGTTCACCATTTTTGTATCGTGCTCCTATTGATTTTGTCGATTTTCGGGAACAAAACATAGTAAAAAACTAATTATTGAATAAATAATTAGCATTAATTAATAAAATTAATCATTAATAACAAATATTTAATTAAATTTTTTGTACTATATACTTAGAATTATAATCAATCGGAAAAAATCGAGGGCTTTGGGGGGTCCGGACCTCCAGGACCCTTCCCTTGTGTGCGCCACTGGTTGTGAGTGCTCAGTTTATTGTTACTAATGCCACCTCATAAGTATGACCCAGATCATGGTCTATGAAGTTAATCATAACAAAGGGTTAGATTGTACACCTGTCATTAGCTGTAGCCTTGAACACCATGCAGGGGACAGTATGTTTTGGCTCTTTTCCATCCCAGTTTTGAATACCCACATGCTGCAAAGGCACTATATCTTTACAAACATCCATGTCATCTGGATTCAAAGTTCTCAGTTTAGTCTTCATTATTATAAAAAGTATAATTTGATGGTGAGATACTCGTTTATTTTGTCTTGCCTTGTTTCAACTATCAGGAGTTAAGATTCTATGAAATAGTTTAGTAATGAAATTTCAAACATTGAAGTTAACAGGTAAATTATTCATATTTAAAATCCTTTTCTTCCTACAAAGAAAAAGAAAATAGACTGAATATAAATTGGTCACTGAAATCCTAATCGTAAAAGGAATGGAATTACTCAGTAATAAAATAAGGTGACTGTTACTTAATTCTTACAGACCATATTTTATGTCTGAATTTAATTGAAAAAAGGAGCAGTTTCTGTTAAGGCAGTTTATACCAGCAGAGCATTGAAAAAATACTGCATAATTTTCATTTCTGTTTTAAATTAAATCGATTTTAACAAAAGAAAAAAATTATTTAACTTGCATTTCTCTCTCAAATGTGGCAATCATTTAAATATTTTGTTGAAGGTTGTCTGAGCCTACCCCTATTTTTGCACCTTAGAATTAGTTTGAATCATAGCTATATCACGCAGTGGTGTACATAAAGGGAAGAATTAGGGGTTCAACCTCCCCTTCTCATTGACCAACAGATTTTTAATTTTCACCACAGAAATTACCTCTTTGCACTTTTGTCTACATGCTTTTTCAAAGTAACCCCTTTACCCCATAAGAGTACACCAGGGGTGTCATGCCGCCCACTGCGAACATTTTTGAGGTCCGGCCAGTATATAGGTACACAATAATACGTAATAAAATAATTTCTTCCAAAATAGGAAAGATAGTTGCTGACAATGGATGTCAAGTGTCAGGGCATAAGCATTAAATTTTTGTGTTTTTATTTATGTTTATTATAATGTATTATTGGAAGTAAAATTACATTTCTATAAGTATTGAATTTTTTTTTTGCAGCCCACCTACAATGTTTAGCCCAAGTTAGCCTTTGAGTTTGATATCCTTGGTATACGCCATTGATTTTGAGCCAATACGTTAATGTTAAATTGTGAAGATAATGAAATAATTAAAAAAATTTAATGAATCCAGGGATTTAAAGATATTTTCTGCTCTTTGTATTTTTTTTACTACTGAAATTCTGCCTTTCAGGATTTTTTCTGAAAAGCATAGTTCAATATTTGGCTAAAATGATTTTAAAAAAAACTATTTAACCACTGGCGTAGCTAGTTATGAGTGGGCCCCGTATCAAAACTCCTTCGGGGGCCGTTTTTTTGGAAAGAAGCCCCTGTTAGTGGTACTGTAGTTACACATTTTGGGGCCCCAGTAGCTTGGGGGTCCCGTATCATTGATACGGCAGTAGCTACGCCTCTGTCACCAACGTATCATCAGGAATGAATTAATGTAATTTTTGTCAAATCAAATATATGAACAATAAAAACAAGTTTTTTTTAATGTAATAATGCATTTTTTGAAAGTTGTTATTGCAAAGTGAAAGAAGTAATTTGTACATAGATGTAATATTTTAACTGTGAGGGTTGGTAGATTGTGAATTTAAATCACGCCGTTCTTATATATATTTTTTATTGTTAGCAGGTTTTTAGGGGTTTCCATATCATAACCCTTTCTGAAGTAGAATAAATTTACCCTTTGAGTTAAATTAACTAAATCTACAACCATCTCAAAGGTTTTGAATTACTTTTTGTGGCAAGCAAGAGATATAAAGCTTTAAAAAGTGCTTATGATATTAATATGAATTAAATATGTGAGCTTTATTGAAATTCTTGTTTGGTAATGAAACAAATGGAGAACATTTTAAAGTGCATTATGTTTATTGAAATTATTTTTATGTATAAACAAATATATAATATCTACTTTTTTTATATAACAGCAACACATATAATGCAATATAAATGTGAATTTGGAAGCATCCTCTGCTCACTTTTACTAAAAAGAGAAGAATATGTACTACAATTTCAATGTTAGAGGTATGTCTTATTTTGCTTGTTTTTTGACTTTCAATTTACTTTAAAAAATTAATTTTAGAACAGTATGTGTCTAAGAAAGGAAAAACTGTTTATTCTCTATTCATCTGTTTTTCATTTTCTTTCTTTTTTCATGACAGGTGCACTAATTCTGAGTTATGTTTATTATTAGTTGTTGTGTTAATATTGAAAAGAGTTTATCAATTTATTTGGCTAATACATTGTAATTGACCTGAAAGTGTTGTGTGTGCAAAAAAAGAACATATATTTTTCAGCTTGTTTCTTAAACTTAGTAATTCAAAAAACATTTTTTTCATACATATTTTTAAGAAAGCACTGTCCTACATTATACCAAGTGATAACATTAACATACCTTTGATCTAGACCAGGGGTGTCCAACCCAAATGACCTTACGGGCCACTTCAGAAAAACATTATAATCTTGCGGGATACACATAAAAATATGTATATTTATATCAGATTTGGAAACAAAAAAACATTTATTGGAGTGAAAATTTAAAACAAAATGAATTATTATTGTTTTCATTATTTTTCATGTATACACACATAGATAATATAATGTTTATATAATATAATAATAAAATGAACAAATAATGTTTAAAATATTACAGTTGCAATTTTCTTGAAAATTATGGAGTTCCTTTTGAATTGATCTTTTGTTATTCATTGTTGAAATTTGATTGTGCTGTCATTCTCAAACAATTAAGTATACATTGCCTTTTATCTTAACCGTCCTGAATATTTTTTTTAAACTTTAAAAAGCATCTCAAACTGCTTCTTGCTTTTTGGGCATTTCAAACAGAAAAGGAGCAGATGAAAGTCGCACCCACAGAGAATCATGTACCATCCATAGTAAAGGATATGCATAATGCAATTCAGAATTTATTAAAAAAGTAATTTATTATAGTAAAATCAAACGTAACTGTTTGATAAAATATAAATCTATTTTAATCTAAAGAACGTTTCTATTATCAAAAAGGATTTATTTTAAAACAAGAACAGTTAACAGCAAATACGTTCTAGATTTATCTGTCTATATATAAATTTCCCCTTAAATAAATTTCAAAATGAAAAAACTTTAAAAACCTGATATTTAAAATTTTAAAACGAAAATAAAAATTTCAACAACTCTTGCCACACACAACTCAAGACTTTATTTTTCAAACTGAATATTTTCTCTCATATTTAAAAAAAATTTAAAGAGTCGGCGGGCTGCAACTTATGTACTGGCGGGCCACATGCGGTTCACGCGTTGGACACCCCTTATCTAGACATTGAAGTTAATATATAATCTTGAAAAGTGTGAGGAAGCATAAGTAGACTTGATTGTCTTTCTTCTTTAGGAAGAAAGTGGGAATCTTTTGCAGTATTCTTTATATTTTTACAAATTTCTGTCTTTTGATGCTTTTTCTGAAATATTAGACATCCATTTTGTTCAACATGTTACTTTTTAAAAGGGAATCAAGAATACCGTAGAAAAAAACAATTTCTTTGAATGTCGTTCTACCTCCCTTCAGTACTTAATAAGCAATGGTACAAGATAAATGATTTCAGTCTTGTTAGTCAGATTGTAAAAGAACATTTCTTTCTGCTGGAGAAATATAAAGAAAAATACATACCAGCAAAGTGAAGCACTGGGCTTAACATGAATGGATATATTGCTTCAAAGGGCAGGCTGGTCAATGCACATTCCACAATTGTTTTACGTTCCAAACCCTTTCCTTACACTCTGAGAAACATGATGATTCTCCTCTTTCACAGTGGACCGATTTCTGCACAACCATTCAAAACCATCATTCAATTTTTTGCCTGTTTATTTTCTCAAATTCAAAACCATCATTCAATTTTTTGCCTGTTCTTTCTCTCAATTCCATAGGTTTCCCACATTTCGGGCAAACATATGAAGAAGCAATCAAACCTTTCATGCACCATTCTAACACCACTTTTTTTCCAAACACAGGCAACAAGGCAGAAAACCTTTCTGAACTCTCATCATACTTTTGCATGCATTCATTCAAATTAATCCTAACAGCATTGCTGGACATCATGGAAATCTTTTCAAATTTATCTGGAGAAAAAAAAATAAAAATATTACCTGTAAAAGTAATTCCCAAAACGAAATCGAAAGAAAACAGCTGACCCAACCGGAGCAAAATAAATGAACGTTTCCTCATTAACGGCCATTATAAAAAAGTTACGAATGTGCAGAAATTAACAATTGTTAATTTTTAAAGTAACAAAAGCTTTCTGCCCATGCACAAGAAAATATCGTTGGTTAAAGTTAAAGTACTCTAACTTGCAGCAATATCGTTAAAACTGTTAAAATTAAGGAAATCTGCGCATGTGCCAAATTTTGCCAAAAAACAGACTTCTTCACTGGAGAACAAATTCAGAAGGGTTACCAGATTTGCTGCATTTATCGATTTTGCGAGAAAACACTTGGCACGAGAGGCGGCTGATTCGACAAATCAACCAATTAATGATTCCATGCATAATTTTGATAATTTTCGTGTTTATTTTTCAGAATATGCCATTGTTATTGAGAGTTTGTCTAATTCAGAGGTGTCAATCCAGAATTGTAAAGAAAAATTTAAACATTAATTTTTATGAAATTTAAACAATTTTTTTATTGGGATGTTTTTTCTCATGTACACAAATAAGCTTATAGTTTTCCACGTTATTTAGAAGTTCTTGAAAAATGTGACTTACTTAGCATTTACGTGACAAGTTAGAATCCTGTATGATCAATCAATTTATGAATAAAAAATTTATATAAGACAAACAGTGGGGCAAACACAAAGGGGACCACCCTCCCATAGCACTTGTTTTTCTCCCCCTCTATTGTTTATAATCCTATGTATATAGTATATAAAGTTTAATTTGTTATTAACAATTAGTTTTATTAATCAATGCTAATTATGGATTCAATAATTTATTTTTTATTTTTTTTCGCGATAACTGACAAAATCAAAAAAATATGTTTGGCGGCATAGAGTGGTATGATATGGATGGAGGACTTTCGACCCTGGATCCCCCACTCCTTGAAAAATTCCTGTGTGTGCCACTTTTTGAAGACAAATTATGTACTCTATTTTCCTGTATATAATCCACAGTGGGTTATTATCCGCAAAGCCTTTTTTTTCGAGTAAAAAAGAAAACGTTTCATCTGCAGCAATTTTTACGGCAACTGATCCAAAATATATACTGCTTATAATGTAGTGTCAGATTTAAAAAAAATACACAATATGATTAAAATTATAAGTAATAAATTGTACATTTTTTTTTTTTTTTTGTAAAATTCTTTATCGGACATCTGTTGCTGTAATTTCTGAGCTTAGTATTTAAATATCTCTTGTAAAAAGTTTGTAATTTCTTTGTCGGTCCTGCCGGTATTAGTTACAGATGTGGACTTCAGGGTATTTTTAACATTCTCATTGAGATGTGCTTTATCCAGCCCATAATTAAAAAGCTTTGGGTCGCATTTTTCAAAATTAGCGTCATTTTTTTTCATCCACAATTGAAAATATGATTCGTCAACTTTTAACAATCTTGCTGTTTCCCAATTTCCTACTTCATTAGTTTTCTTTATAATGTTTAATTTAAAGTCAGTCGTGTAATTTATATGCTTCCGCTTCAACGTGATGATGTACGAACTTGAACATTTTCAGACCGAAACAGCTCAGTTCAAGACAGAGTGCAAAATGACGCTGGCGACTAGCAGCTGTAATATCTTTCCAATGAACCAAATTCGTTCTTGAACGTAATTGGACAAAACTAATTATGGCTGAAATACGTCAACCTAGTGGTAAGAGTTTTCAGCGCCATCTGTTATTTATTTTGTAAAACATAAATGATATTTCTTTCAAAACTTTAATGTAAGTTTTTCTGATGGAGAATGTTTTTAGCACATTATCCACGGCAGCGAAGTTTTAAACTTTTTTCTCACATAATCCACAGATTATATACAGGAAAATATGGTACCTTACATGTATTTTTATGCATTGTGTTCTAATTTCCATTAAGTGATAGAAATGAGAGCATATGTTGGAATATTTGCTGCTGTACTTTCTTTTGTTACAGTTAGACCAATGATTGCACCAAAGATATTTTAGGTAAAGTTTTTAAAAGGAATATTATGAAACACACATTTTCTTTGAATAGTTTTAATAAAATACTAGCTGCATGACCCGGCGTTGCGCGGGCTATCACTACTGTTATAAATTTTCCCTTTCTTTCACAAAATCAGAGCTTCTAATGCTCATTTTCAAAATGACTTCCACCCCCCTCCCCTCCACCGCTTAGCCCGGTGTTGCAGGGCTTTCTCTACTTTTATAAATTTTCCCTTTTCTTCACAAAATCAGCACTTCTTATACTCTTTTTCAAAATGCTTCACCCCCTCAGGGGGCTCATCTCCTTTAGGTGAGTGCGGGTTTTACGCTCCCGAGGTACCCCAGTGATCTTTTCCTTCTCCCTAGGGGTTTACTGTCTTTGGTAAACACGGGCTTCACGAACCCGGGGAACCCTAGTGAACCTTCTCTATTTTTGGCCCTTTTTCTTGCCATCCTAATTTCCCTTTTCTTCTTTTCCCGTCCAGATCACAGACCCACATTGGACAATGAACTTTGTTTTCTTCTGTTAAAAAATTTGATATTTTTTACTACTGTATTATGGTTTATATTTTATATTATGTTCTTTTCATTTGATTTGCTTAAATTTCTTTCAATATTTTGATTTTGTTGCTTCTTTTATGTTCGATTATTGAATTTTTTATGTTCGATTATTGAATTTTTTATGTTCAACTTATTATCTTTATTTTTCTGCCACGAAGTCCTGTGGCAGACCAGGACTGAGTGGAATGAAGTTGTGTCTGATGGTTTTTCACTTTTGGTATGATGACACAACGGACTGCTCCCTGGGAAAACTGGCACTTGGAGCGGGGTTTTGAACTAGTGAGGTGGGGTCTTGGAGGAAGCGACCATGTAGAGGGTGCCGGAGAAAAGCTGAGTTTTGCATCTCAGGCCGCCAGATAGTACAGGAGCCCGGGACAGCCTAACCAGCATGTCCTGGCTGCTCTATCAGCTAGTGTATAATCCCGCCTGTCTTGTAGCTCCAGGTGGTGCCTGGATGGGGTCCTGCATTGCAGAGCGGGGGGCTCTCCCGAGGCCACTACTGGTTGCTGAATCTAGGGCTAGCCCTGCCAAACTGGTTCTCTGAAAATCACAAGGAATTCTCCTCCTCCTTTCTCAAAAAAAAAACAGACAAAATAAATCTAAATAAGGAAAAAACTAAAAACGCATCTATTAAAACCCCCATTCTACCGTACTCAACTCATGATGATCAGGGCATGGATTCTTTAAATCCATGCCCTGATAAAGAACCTGTGTTACCTAGATCTAACGTTAATGAAATTGCTGCTAATTCCAGATTTTTAATATTGTCCTTAACAAACAATGATATGTCGAAAAAATCGCCTTTCGCTATCCACAAAGCATTAATAGGAATAGGTGGCGAACCTAAATCTGTCAAACGCTTACGATCCGGTGATTTACTCATAGAAACAAATTCTGCTCTACAGACTAAATCTTTTTTACTTGCCAAATCCTTTTTAGATTCTCCAATAACCATAAGTCCGCACAAAACGCTAAATTCCTGCAGAGGTGTCATTTCAGAATCTGATCTGTTGACCACCCCAGACGCAGAAATCCTCGATGGATTTTCTGATCAGGGTGTGATCCAGGTCAGAAGAATAACAAAAAAAAGATAATTCGGTCATTCCAACAAAACACTTGATTCTAACCTTTAATAGACCTAAACTACCCACAACAATTAAAGCCGGTTACCTAAACTGTAAGATTCGCCCTTATATTCCGAATCCTCTGCGCTGTTTCAGGTGCCAGAGGTTCGGACATTCACAAACTTCTTGCCGTGGACAACTGACTTGCTCTAGATGTGCGTCTGCTGGACACTCTTCTACAGACTGTACTCTAGATCCAAAATGCATTAACTGTTCTCAGTCCCATCCATCGAATTCTTAATTATGCCCAAAATGGAAACTTGAAAAACAAATACAAGAAATCAGAACAAACAATAATATTTCTTATATAGAAGCTAAAAAATTATTACCTCCTCAGCTACCTCAAACATATGCCCAAGCTACTAAACCTTCGCCAATATCCGTTACGACGCAGACAGATGAAAACATCACTACAATAAAATGTCCACCTTTAAAATTACTTGCACCACTATCATCCAAACAAAGAACACATATTCCTACTGCTATTACCACATCATCCTCAGCCTAAGCGCGACTCTTACCCTCCGTCTCTTCAAAAACATCTACAACATCGGATCCTCAGCCACCCACTCTCATGTCTAAGACTAAAGGGAAAATTAAAGAACAACCATCTCAATTACATCGTCCCCGAAAAGATAGCAAAACAATAGACTTATTAAGTATAAAACCTACACCAAATTTAAAGAAAAATCCTGCCAAAAACACAACCTTAAAAACTGCGAGGGAACAAGATTCCCCCAATGATTCAACTCCTGTCTCCAAAAGATCCCGGAGATGGAAAACTTCTAAAACCTCGGATGCCATGGACACAGACGCTAATCCTTCGGACTCTGATTGCGTCATAGGTCTGGCATCCGAAGAAGATGAGAGCCTTTTAGAGGCTGATTTTAAAAAAATGGCAGATAATCCCTTGAAAGGGCCCATTCCACCAATTTCGCCCAAAAAATAACTTCCCTGGTTTCTTGGAACTGTCGTGGCTATATAGATCGCATACAGATGAGATAAAAGACATCATACAGATGACGTAATAGACATCATATGTCAGTACCATCCAATATGCGTAGCACTTCAAGAGACTTTCTTGAAGTCTTGTCACACAACAAAGATACGTCGGTATGGTTGTGTGCGGAAAGACACGGAGGGACCCTCTGTGTCCGGAGGCGTATGTATTTTTATGTCCCTCGATGTTCCATCTAGTGCTTTGTCACTCCATACCTCGTTGCAGGCTGTAGCCGTGAGAATCCACTCCACGAGGCTAATCACAATCTGCTGTCTTTACTTGCCACCAAATACTGTTATCCACCAACATGACTTGAACAACCTGGTTGATCAGTTGCCAACCCCTTTATCATACTTGGTGACTTCAATGGACATAGCACTCTGTGGGGTAGTGCGAAGACGAACCCTCGTGGCAGACAGATTGAACAGGTGCTTTCTGATCACTGTCTCTGTCTGCTTAATCACGAGGAGCCAACGTACTTTCATGAACCCACACGATCCTTTCACACAATAGATTTGGCCATCTGCTCACCATCACTCTTACCTCATTTAAATTTGTCCGTTGAGAAGGACCTCTATAATAGTGACCACTTCCTGCAGAAACTAGCTGAAGGCACCAAAATTTCGGGAATGATCCCAGGAATCCGTTTTGATCACTTATATTCCGAAATTCTAATTAGTTAAAAAGACATTAATTAAAAACCTTAAAACGCATATTTAGTATTTTATTATGCACGTGGCGTCATCTGCAGAGAATTGGAAAGATAATTTACTTCACCCCTTAAATTAACATTTTTTTTAGTGGTATGAAAAAGGTTAAAATTAAAATGAAATAAATTAATTCTTTGTTAATTAAAAAGTACATCGTGTATTATTTTGGATCAAAATACATTTTAGAGACATCTTTAAGCTAACTATATGTAACGATTTATTGATTCATGAAAATCTGAAATCTATTTTATTATTTTAGATTCTTAGAAACTAACTATTATTAAAAAATGAAACTTTTTTTCCGCGTGTAGAGTAATATTATGCATTATCTGTACAAAGATTGATAAAATATCTTAAAAATTATGGTTTAAGAAAAACGGTGTTTTTCAATTTTTTCCCCTTTTGCGATAATTATGTAAACATTACTTTTTTTTACAGTTTTTTGTTTAAAAATTACCGTTGTTTGCAATCGATACATGAAGTTTGAAAGCATTAACTTAAAAATGAAGCCCGCAATTTTTTTTTACTTTAACGAAATGGCGTACTGAAAAAAAATATACCTTTATTTTAAAGCTCAATTCAATGCTGTTCTTCGAAGTAAGTGACAGCTTAGATGGTTAAAGCGCCGCTTTATTAAACGGAAGCAACTTTCAATTGAGCAATTGAGCAACTTTCAATTGCAACTTCAACCGAAATTGAAGAGGAAGCAACTTTCAATTTTGCATTACGCTACTTTTTAAAGTTTAAAATTTTTTTAGGGGAATGAAAAAGGTTAAAAATTAAAATGAAATATCAAAATGTTTTCTTTTTATTGCTTCACATTAAGAAATTTTAAAATTCTAACGCAATATTTTTTTTTATAAGTCATACATCGAAATTTGAAGCTATATCTTATCTGTGAGATGGAGGGGAAGCTAGAACAATAATTTTACACTAAAAAAAAACGGGTTCGGGCTATAAAGAGGTGAAAGTCTGTCTTAAATCAAAAATAAGTGGAATGGAACAAATTTCGAAAAAGGGAAATTTTTTGACAATTTTAGATATCAATCACCTTGTGCATGTACAAACACACACACAGAAATGCTGGTGTTACGGGGAAAAGAGAAAGCCTGAGCAATGCTGGACTACGCGGTGGAGGGGGAGTCATTTTGAAAGTGAGTATTTGAAGTCCTGATTTTGTCAAAGGGAAAATTTATAAAAGTAGAGATAGCCGTGCAACGCCGGGCCATGCAGCTATTTCGAAAAAGGGAAATTTTTTGACACAATATTAGAAATCACTCACATTGTGTGTGCGTGCACAAACACACACACACAGAAGTGTTGATGTCATGAGGAAAAGAGAAGGCCTGAGCAACGCCGGGCTAATCGGTGGAGGGGGGAGGGGTCATTTTGAAAATGAGTATTAGAAACTCTGATTTTGTAAAAGAAAGGAAAAATTTATAAAAGTAGAGACAGCCCGTGAAACGCCGGGCTAAGCTGTGGAGGAGGGGGGGTGAAGCATTTTGATGATGATGATGATTGTTAATTTTAATGGCGCAAGGGCCAACTTTGGCCAAGCTGCGCTAAACACTTGTTAAAATAAGAATAAAAATATATATATAAAAGTATATTTACACATTATATTATGCATGCATGCATACGTAAAATATATTAAAAATACAAAGAAACATACAAATCAAATTAAATGTAAAAATCCAATCTTTAAAAGGAAGGCAAAAAGGTTTTGGTGGGGAGTTTGCCCCACCAAGTCAGATAAGGTTAAAACAGATGTATGAAAGAAGGTGATGCGATGATGGTTAAAAACGGGACAATCTATTAAAATGTGATAAACCGAATATGGCACTTTACACGAGGGACATTCTGGGGCATTTTCACCCAACAGAAGGTGCCTGTGCGTGAAACGAGTGTGACCAATGCGAAGTCGAGTCAAGCAGACATCATGTCTTCGCACTGGTAGTGCTGCCCAATGAGAAGTGGAAGGATGAATGTTATGTAGTTTGTTGAGGATCTGTTGATCCCAAGTCTCTTGCCATACACGATGGATATAGTTCTTTGCAGAAGTTTTTAAATCTTGGCAACAGACAGGCCGCTGCATTTGATCAGAAATGGAACGTGCAGTGGTATCAGCCTGTTCATTACCAAGTATACCATGTGTCCAGGTACCCAGGAAAAAATTATATCGAAACCCTTCCTTTCCAATTTTCGCAGAAGTATTTCTATCACAGTGGGGTGTCTATGCTCTGTTGAAAAGTGTAAAGACTCTAGAGCACTCATGCTGTCAGTGTACACACAAAAATGACGGTGGTCAGAAATTAATATGTGTTGAAGTGGGACAAGGATGGCAATCAATTCAGCACTAAAGACAGACATGGAATTGTGTAAGGAAAAACTAAGAATGGTATTGTTAAAAACAACACCACACCCAACATGTCCTGCAGACTTCGACCCGTCCGTGTAGACCGGTATGTACTTAGAATATTTATTGCGATGGAAAGAAAAGAGTTGCTGATAAATAACAGCAGCAGTGTCTGCTTTGTCATAGCCCGAAAAGGGGTTGTTATAGTTAAAAATTTGGATGTCCAGGGTGGAAAAGCAAGAATATTATTTTCCTGGATATTTATGTTATTTAAGTGGGCGTCATTTAGAACAGTCTTTGCTCTTTCCGAAAAAGGTTTGATGTTAAATGAACAGGCCTCATAGAGTTGGTTGAGACCAATGGCAAGAGCAAAGGGTTTTAATGGATGAGAAGGAATAGACATGGCATGAATAAAATAATTTGCACTTAATTGCCTCCGCCTTAGTTCTAAAGGTGGTTGATGGCATACCACATACAAGCTGGTAACAGGCGAAGTTCTGAAGGCACCAGAGCAGATTCTCAGAGCAGAATGATGTACTGTGTCCAGTCGTTTTAATACAGATGCACAAGCAGAACCGTACACTACACAACCATAATCCAAATGTGAAAGTATTAGTGCTTGGTACACTCGGAGTAACGAGACTCTATCCGCTTCCAATAAGGTGTTGGATAGTACTTTTAAGATGTTGAGGGATCGTTCACACTTCTTCTGCAAGTAAAGGACATGCGGAAGGAAAGTCAATTTACAGTCAAAGATTACTCCGAGGAAGCGCACCTCACTAACTACAGGTATTTGCACATTTCCTATATGTATAAGGTAATCTGGATGTAGGTTACGCTTTCTGCAAAAATGGACACAGCTGCTCTTGAAAGGAGAGATCGTGTGACCATTCTGATCGCACCATTTAACTAATCGATTGACAGTTGTTTGCAGCTGTCTCTCAATTAGTCACATATCTGAACCTTGACAAGAAATTTGCAGATCATCAACGTAAAGAATTCCTCGCATTGATGGTGGGAAGGGATGAAGTATGCTACTCATATGAATATTAAAATGGTAACGCTCAAAACGCTACCCTGAGGAACCCCTTGATCTTGAATGAATTTATGAGAAGATGAGTGACCAATGCGTACATTAAAATAACGAACAGCTAAAAAGTTAAAAATAAAAATAGGAAGATTTCCCCTTAGGCCAAAATCATACATATTACGGAGAATCCCATAATGCCAAGTTCGGTTGTATCCTTTTCTATATCAAAGAAAAGGGAAACCAAGTGGTTTCTTCTAACAAAGGCATCCCTGATTTGCGACTCTAGGAAAACGAGGTTATCAAGAGTGGATCGGCCCTTGCGGAATCCACTCTGTAGAGGAGAAATACTTTTCTTTCTCTAAAATATACACCAATCGAGTATTAACCATACGTTCAAAGGTCTTACAGAAGCAGCTCATCAGAGCAATGGGACGGTAACTCAGAGGATCTGTTGCCTCCTTTCCTGGCTTAAGGATTGGAATCACAATGGCTTCTCTCCAGCTGGAGGGAAAGCAATGCTCCTTCCAAACTCTGTTGTACGAAAAAGAATGTTGGTTAGAGAGTTAGGATTTAGATGACGTAGCATCGTGTAAGTGATTCTATCCAGTCCAGGGCTTGTATTGTGCGCTTGTAAGAGTGCCTTTTTTAACTCAGTCATCGTAAAATCACAATTATATGGAAAAAGGAGCGAGTGGAAAAATTCATTGGAGTACGTTCTGCACGCCTCTTAATCTCGAGAAAACGAGAATTATAAGAGGCTGCACTCGATACACTCTGAAAAGTTTCACCCAGAATGTTAGCAATTTCGACTGGGGAAGAAAAGACAGAGCTCAAGGTTTGTAAAATAGGGAAGGAAAATTCCCGATATATCCCGTTAGCAGCCTTAACCTTTTTCCATAATTGTTTACTGGACGTTGACGAAGTGAGTGAGGACACATATCGGATCCAGGATTGCCTCTGACTCTGACGCCTTACTCTGCGAGCATTTGCTTTTGCCTTTTTGAACGCCAAGAGATTCTCCGTAGTGGGATATCTGCGAAAGATTCCCCATAACTTCCGCTGGTTCTTATACGCTGTCTGACAATCAGCATTCCACCAATGTTTGTAATGTTGGAATGAATGACTTGAACTCTTTGGTATTGATAAATCAGCAGCAGCAATCAAAACATTGGTGACTTCTTGTACAGCAGTATCAATACTTTCTGTCTTGACCATTGCATCAGTTATCACAGCCAACTGTGTGAAAAGGGCTATGTCTGCACGACAATAAGAATACGTATATAGGTGGGAAGGTTTTTCCACCCGGATCAGAATCATGAGAAAGGATAAGCGTCTTGTGGTTCGTGAGAAAATTGGGCGACATTCCTATCTATATACATACATACATACCTACGTAGATACATTTGTTTACCTACGAATTTTAATAGTGTAGATAAGGTTCACAAACAGTTATTGTAAGGATGCTGCACAAAAATTTAAGGTTATCTTTCCTTTGAAAGAAGGCAAGGCTTTCACAAATTTTTGAAAGATTGTGTTCAAGTTTCTTGCAAAAATCAACTGCCTTTCGCTTTTATATGGGAATAGTCAAAAATTTTTGAAAAAAGTTTAATTGAAATTTGTTTTACCCCGAGTTTGATACCAAATATTCCCCCATATAATAAAACAATTAAAAAAAAAGGAAAAAGGGAATGCATTTAAACTCTAATTCAGCTCGAAAATAGGTTAAATTTTATTCTATTAAAATAAAGTGACAATTTTGACTGAATTGGATTAAGAATTTTTTAAAATTAAAATGTAATAAGGTGGAATGGCAAATTTAAAATAATTCGACAAATAATTAACTTAATATATTATTATTTATGTTTTAAGCAGATGAAAAAATACTGAGAATAAGTAGTTTTATAAACATGGTTTTTCAAGACCTGATTTCACATGTACTTAAAATAAATATTATAACAGAATTTACTTGTTATAAGAAAAAAAAAGTATATATGTGTATTTAAATTCAGTGTTAAATGAATTCACCAATAAGACTTTAGGTATTTACTAATAAAATATCACAGAATACAAAGACACTTTAAAATAAAAGTTCGTATTCTGGTGAAAAATATTATTTTGTCAGCTGTTTTTAAATCGTTATTTAATTAAGATAACTGGTATACCCGTTTTTTACACGTGTGAATTTAAAAATTAAAAAATACAGATTGAAGGATAAAGAAGTTTATAATGAGTTAATTTTATGTGATTTGTATAAATTAAACAAAAAAAAAGCTTTTTACGTAACTCAGCTGAACGAAAAAACCATGTTTGCTAAATTTTAAATCTTTAGATATAATTGCTGATTTTTTTATTAATGTTTTTATTATTTATGACACCCCGTAAATTTCTTGTGGGTCGATTTTTGAAAACACCTTAATTCTGCTGAGCAGAAGGAACACATTGTTACAAATTTTGTGTAATAATCGCATTAAAATAATGTAAATAATTTGTATCTGGATGTGTAATAGGTTCATATTACTCTCTGGTGCATTTATTTTATGTTAAATAGCTGTTACCTGCAACTTCGTCCATGTGGAATTTAAGAAAAAAGTGTTTATTCACTTTGCAGAGTTTACGAAATCTTTTCTTCTACTTTGTGAATCTGTTTGTTTTTTGTTTTATTTTTTTCTTTGCTTTTTGTTGAGCAAGGGGTGAAAGGGACGCATGACCTTTGGCACTGTCGATGGGGTGAGGACTAAAATCTTTAGAATCAAAATAGGTCTAAGTAGCAAGTAGGGTGAAACTCGAACACAAACTAAGCCACAAAGAAGGGTGTGAAAGGGACGCAGGGTCTTTGACAATGCAGTTAAGGACTGTAAAATCATTAGGATCAAGACATGAACAGGAAATGTCGCAAATGGCAGCAACCTTATCATAGAAAAAAGTTTGATATAACTGCTAGCAATCGTTGAGACAGAAGGCTCGCGAAATAAAGTAATTCCTATTAAATAAAAATAGTCCTTATTGAAATAAATAATCCCTTTTTGAATCCGATATTGCTCACTTTTTCATTGGTTTCAATTTTATTTTCTCGGAATCCTAATTTTTTTTTCTAAAATAAATGTAGTCTAAGTTATTTCTTATAACATTAGCTATCTGTCAGTGAAAGTTTCGTCAAAATTGGTCCAGCCATCTCAGACATTAGCCGGAACAAACAGACAGACAAAATTTTTAAAAATTGATTTTTTCATGTAAGTACCGCTTATATAGTTTTAAATGCATTTAGTAAAATGCTGTTAATTTCAAATTACAAACAGACACTTCATTTTTATTTATATGTATAGATATTTGAAACACAATATTTTAATATTTGGATTTCACACATTTTTTTAAAAATGTTGAATTGGTGCATATTTTTTAATTATTTTTATGTTTGTATATATACATGCTTTTCTAAGATATATAATCTATATCCATCATTCCTTTGATTTATTATATATAGTGTTTTAAACTCATTTTTATTAAAGGGAATTGCACTAATTGTACACAATATGAACTATGAGAGTCTCTCTTCCATAATCTGAAGTACATGTGTATAATACTACATAAAATTAGATAAATATGCTTAATTCTTATTTACATAAAAATAAAAGAAATCTTAATTTATTTTGAAAATTTTTGTTCTTTAAGGAAGACAGTTAACACTTTTGAACAACAGAATAAAAAAACAGAGTTTAACTCAGTGTTAGAAGTTAAATTCTACATTTTTAAATGAAATTTCAGAAGATTTCTAATAATTTATTTCCAACATTTGCAGATTTTTTAAATAAAATTTAGTAACTTTCAGAACGGTCAGTTGTTGATGAGTCATGTTTATGAAATATGTGTGGTATTATTTTTTTGTAGAATTTTCCAGTATATAATATAGAAAGCAATAAAAATAAATTTTTAAACCTTTTTAAATATAAACCTTTATATAGATATAACAATTAGCAAAGATTGGATTTCAATGACTAAAAAATTACCTTAAGTATAAAAGATGTTAGGAAATACTCTTGAAAACTCTTAAGAAATTATCCTGAATAGGTATTAAAAAAATGAAATGACATGACATATATGCATATATTTTGATCTTTACTTAGTTAACTTGTACATTACAATATACATTCATTCTCAAATGTTATTTGATGAAGGCAAGGTGAAAATTACCACCTATTATTTTTCTGAATGCTCAGACATCATTTTAAATTTGGCAACAAAAAAAGACAATTTTTGTATGAGAAGAGCATTTTATGCTATTCAAATAATATGCAGATACAGATGAAGTTTGGTTATTAAAATTTGAAGTACTGCAAAAACCGGTGTATAAACGTGCATTTTTTTCACCAAAAATAAGATCTAAGTTTACGATTTCGCATCATATGTTGGGTATGTGAATGAGAGCTTTAATAATAGAAGAAAGACGTGCATAGAAAAAAATTTGACTTCTGCATACATAGAGATGCTCTTTATTTACAGGAAATGACATTCCTTATGAATTTAAAGGGTTGTTGCTCTAGAAGTTACTATTCTTTTTTCTAAAGCTTTGAATAATTGACTTCAAAACATTAGAGCATTACATTCATTCATTTCAGGTTTCTTCCTAAAAAAGGGTAGGTGTAGATGTTACAGAGTATATACCTAAAAATTAAAAATTGCAGCTTGAAAGTTTAGATGCACGTTTTATGCAGGATGTTATGGCACATTTCTTTTAGAAAATTATTATCACTGTAATTTTTGGATTGGTGAACCAAACTATAATTGCAAGAAATATTAAAGATTTTTAGCTGCTCGATAATTTGCAAAAAAAAAGGTTATTGTCCATTTGGATAGTGAAATGAACATTGTGAAAGCCATTTTGAAAAACTTTGTTTTACATTCACGTTTAAAGTTAGAGTTTGAGGAGTATCAGATTTAAATTGTATCTTATATAACTTTAATAGGGCACCCATTGGGTGCTAAATTCAGAACTTGATCTCCGTTGTAAAAAAAAACTGAGGATATAAAATTAAAATTCTTTTCACAATTAGAATATTATTTAGAAAAATGTCAACTTATATAAATATACTATTAGTATTGTCAAATGATTTTTTAAAATAAGCAATCAAATGCTTATCATGACCTCAATCTTGGACCAATTCCTCTTCAGTATATTTAAATTTAAGACTCTGGAATTTGTTTCTTTGCTAAAGGATATGGAAAGAACATTAAACCACAGAGAAGGTATTTGCTTGCTTTTGTTAATGCTCTTAGAATTTTGTACAGTAGGTAATTATTTTAAAATGGATCTCCTTGTGTACTTGCAATTTTTTTATTAATTACAATTAAATGCATCTTGTTAATTAATTAATTTTATCATTTAAGGCTCATTAATTTTCCTGTGTATTTTATTAGTAGTATAGAATCTCTTTTCAAGATATCTCTATTACATGCCTCTTTTATTAGAATATGATGTTCTTTAGCAGTTATTTAAATTAGATACACAGCTTGATTGCTATTTTGTTTATGTTGCACTTGCTTAATAATATTCTTAAAAAAACCCACCAATATGGTTATTTAGCTCAATATGTATGTAATATTATAAAGACACATTTATAAAAAATCTCACTCAGGGCACAGTGTTGGCCCCTGATGTAATGAAATCAATGGAATAATATTCTATATCTTTTACACTGCAGAATTGATATATTGGTAAGTTTAGTGATATTTATTAATAGCATTTAATTCATTAACTAACTAAACTGAAGAAATATTTATTATATTTTTCAAATGAGCGTAAGGAATCCTCTGATTTTTTTTCATTTAAATAATGTTTTGATAATATTTGTTTTTTAAAAATATTTATGTGTATTACCTTGTACCAGGATGATCTCATATGAATCCATTAACATGGTTGATTTTAGCCATAATTAAATGATAAATGCTTGCATTTTTAATTATAGCAAGATTTTTATGAATTTTTGTATTTATAAATATTAGGCTGTGTTTCAGACTTAATATGCAGTGATCTCCCTCTCTATAATTGATTGTTTTTCTTTAAATTTGCACACTTCTAAGTATTGTGTTGTACTTCAGTTTTATAATCTTGCATAAACTATTAAAGTGTTTTGGAATTTTTATTTTTTTCAATAAACATCCATTTGTAATGCTTGTTAGCTATCAAAACTGTAACATGTTACAGTTTAAATCAATTGGTTTCAAAACTAAGGAATCTCATAGTGGCTATTTAAAATATTTTTCTTTTAACTTATTCTGTGAAAAGTGAAATTGTAACTTTTCAAACTCATGCAACTGAGTTGTGTCTGTGGATTGACTGGGTAATTTCTGATAAAAAGGCTTTACTGGCTTCCGTGGAGAAAAAGTTATTCACATTTTGATTTGATAGAAAAACTTGCTCTATTAAAGCATTTCTCCTGCTGCAGAATTTTCTAATGAAAAATGGTGCTAAAGAATGGATTTGATTTTATAATAACTCCATTAAAGTTACATGTATTATTATATAAAATTAATTCTTATTTTTTTATTATTACTTTGATTAAATAAAGGAATTTAAGAGCAGGTATGACTGCACCGTGTCTTAATAGTAAAAAAAGGAATTTGTAGGCTTCCATTAAATTTTCTATTAGAATTGGTTAGGATTTATGGGAGTTGCACTATGTTTTGTAGTGTATGTTCATTATTAGTCATGCTCATTAGTAAGTGGGTCATTTCTCTCATTACCTTTACTGTTTTGTCATTGTTTTATGTGTGTTTATTAGAGAATTGGGTAACTTTTCCCTTTTCATTTGTTTTCTTCTAATAAGTTGCTTTACATTATAATACAATAAAATACATTTCTTGCCACTTTGAAAAACCACTACATAAAAGCTTATTGTAGCAGGATTTTAAAGGAAATCTCTTTCAAAAGGTATTCTGTTCAGAGGCAGTGACATGGTTGGAAGAGTTTGAAACAGTTAATTCAAGCACATCTAAAATTGTCTTTAATCCTCTTCCTAATTTTTCCAAAAACTTGAATTAAATTGCCCATTGTGGAATTTTGAATCTTACTTTGTTTTTTGGAATTGTTTCAAATATAATTAAAGAAATTAGTCCAGAGTGTAAAACATAAGAAACAGGGTTTAAGATTCATCTATAATAGTTAGATAAACGAAATGTAGGAATTCTTGACTCATCCTGTCAGTACAAACTTTATTTTTTTTCAGTTTCATACGTGTTAGATTTAAATTTAGGATATGGATTCCTAAAAAAAATAAAATGAAATAATTTGTTGCAATCACAAAATTTTTCTAGCTTGTGATAATAGCTGGTAAACTTCCAAACCAAATATTTGGATATTGAATTCTGATTCCAGTAATGTGTGATATTGCTTATTGAATGAAGTTGGCCTTTGAATTACAAGTGAGGAACTACATCTTATCATTTGAGCATAGTTATTAGGTCCATCACCATTGACTTCAGTGCTGATCAAGGGTAAAGCTTTTTCTTTTTTTTTTGACAATGCTATAAAAGGGAATTTGAAAAAGCACTGAAGAAAATTTCAGTTTTCCGATCTCAACCCACAACAAGACTAATATGATCAAGTAACAAATTTTATTTTCTGGATTGATAGGTTTCTTATATGCATCACATTTTGAAGCATGACAAGAGTAATATCCAGTGGACCCTGAGATCTTTTCGCTTCGATAAAATTACAATGCATTGGCCCTCCTACATAGTTTGTTTTTAGTTGCCATTGGACTGCAGCCCACTAGAGGGTTAGAATGGTGCATTTCATGAAATTTTAGCAATGACTGTGCATTCCTTGGATACAGTTGTTCAAGTATAAAATATAATTATTTTTTAGTGTTACCATAGTTGAAGCATGGGTCAATTCTTGTGTAATTTCTTATGTATATTACCTTCTTCCTAATATATACATAAGAGGATAATGTTCACACAACCCTTCACATTCCTTTAGTTTATATAGCTTTTGCTAACTTGATCATAATTGTGAAGTATCACTTGAATAATTTTTTAGTCATTCGTATTTATAGTACATATTTTAGATTATGATTGATCTAACAAAAATGCTATCTAAAAGCCAACTCATCTCCAAATATCCGAATAAAATTTCTTGGTTGATTCTTCATTTTATGCTAAGCTGTGATATCCAACTGAATTTTTTCTTCATAAATTTTAATGTGAAATAAAAACTTTGTTTGCATGTTCAAAATTATATAGAAGTAATTTTTTTTCTTTTTTGCAGAAGGATGTTAATGTAAACTGGTATTCAGAACAAGAGTGCAAGAACCATTTGCTTCAATGTTGATTTTAATATAGATTTATGCAGTCCCACCTGGGAAAAAACTTCTACTTGTAAAATTAACAAAATGGCTTTCTCTTCTATTGATAATTCAACACATTTACATGATAGTGAAAGGCCCTATGTTTGTGAAATGTGCAACAAGTCTTTCGCTTTAAATTGTTCTTTAAAAGCACATTTACACATTCATACAAAGGAAAAGCCTTGTGTTTGTGAAATGTGCAACAAGTCTTTCTCTCAAGCTTCCAGTTTAAAAAGACATCTGCGTGTTCATACTGAGGAAAAGCCTTATGCTTGTGAAATATGCAAGAAGTCTTTTTCTCGAAGTTGCGATTTAAAGGCACATTTACGTATTCATACCAAGGAAAAGCCTTATGTTTGTGAAGTGTGCAACAAGTCTTTCTCTCAGATTGGGCATTTAAAAGCTCATTTACATATTCATACCCAGGAAAAGCCTTATGTTTGTGAAATGTGCAACAAGTCTTTCTCTCAGACTACCCATTTAAAAGCACATATGCTTGTTCATACCAAGGAAAAGCATTATACTTGTGAAATATGCAACAAGACTTTCACTCTGAATTGTGCTTTAAAAGCACATTTACGCATTCATACAAAGGAAAAGCCTTATGTTTGTGAAATGTGCAACAAGTCTTTCTCTCAAGCTTCCAGTTTAAAAAGACATCTGCGTGTTCATACTGAGGAAAAGCCTTATGCTTGTGAAATGTGCAACAAGTCTTTTCTCGAAGTTGCGATTTAAAAGCACATTTACGTATTCATACCAAGGAAAAACCTTATGTTTGTGAAGTGTGCTACAAGTCTTTCTCTCAGATGAGCAATTTAAAAGCTCATTTACGTATTCATACCCAGGAAAAGCCTTATGTTTGTGAAATGTGCAACAAGTCTTTCTCTCAGACTACCCATTTAAAAGCACATATGCTTGTTCATACCAAGGAAAAGCGTTATGCTTGTGAAATATGCAACAAGACTTTCACTCTGAATTGTGCTTTAAAAGCACATTTACGTATTCATACAAAGGAAAAGCCTTATGTTTGTGAAATGTGCAACAAGTCTTTCTCTCAAGCTGCCATTTTAAAAAGACATCTGCTTGTTCATACTGAGGAAAAGCCGTATGCTTGTGAAATGTGCAACAAGTCTTTTCTCGAAGATACGATTTGAAAGCACATTTAAGTATTCATACTAAGGAAAAGCCTCATGTTTGTGAAATATGCAGCAAGGTTTTCCGTCAAAAGAGTTATTTAAAAAAACACCTGTTAAGACATACCAAAGAAAAAACGTATGTGTGAAATATGCACCAAGGGTTTTTCTCAAAGTTGCGATTTAAAAGCACATTTACGTTTTCATACCAAGGAAAAGCCTTAAGCTTGTAAAATGTGCAACAAGACTTTCACTGTAAGTTGTTCTTTAACAGCACATTTACGTATTCATACCAAGGAAAAGCCCTATGTTTGTGAAGTGTGCTACAAGTCTTAATCTCAGATTGGCCATTTAAAAACGCATTTACGTATTCATATTGAGGAAAAGCCTTATGCTTGTGAAATGTGTCACAAGTCTTTTTCTCGTACTAGCCATTTAAAAGCACATATGTGTATTCATAGCATGGAAGAAGCTTAATGTTTGTGAACTGTGCAACAAGTCTTTCGCTCTAAATTGTTCTTTAAAAGCACATTTAAGTATTCATATCAAGGAAAAGCAAGGTTTGTGAAATTTGCAACAAGGGTTTTTCTCAAATTGGCCATTTAGAAGCACATTTATGTATTCATACAAAGGAAAAGCCTTATGCTTATGAAATCTGCTGCAAGACCTTTTCCTGGAGTGTAATGCATTCATACTGATCGGAAGCCTCATGTTAAGGAAATATGCTTCCTCTCAGTCATTTAAAAACACATTTGCATTATGTATTTATGTCAAGAAGGTGCATCATGTTTCTGAAATGTGCATCAAGTGCTTTTCTGAAAATGTTAATTTTAATGCACATTTTTGTATTCATACCGAAGAAAAGCCTCATGTTTAAAAAATATGGAAGACTTTCTCTCTCATGATCATTTAAAAGTGTACTGATATATATATGCTAAGGGAAAAGCTTTATGTTTGTGAAATGTGCTATTAGAGGTTTTATGAAAATCGTAATTTTAAGCTCTTCAGGCCGTTTTTGGTTAATGTTAAAGGATAGGGATCAAACGGCAGGTACATATGCGAGCAGGAAACTGCTCGAATAATAAAAATTTCTATGGATATAAAGCAAATAATTGTTTAGAGGATAGTGTTTTTTGATTTTTGTAAAAAATACAGTTTTTAGCCTTCAAAAGGAAATTTGAGTTTTTTATGTTACAGTATTGATGGTGAATAACCATGCACATTTTAAGTGATAATTTTTTTTTGAGTAGAATTAAATAGTACATGTGAAAGTGTGTTTTCTTCTTTTGGCCAGTGTATCTAAAATTCAGTTTTTTGTCTTTATTTAATTTTTTAAGTTCATTCTGAATTACTTTTGACATATGTTAAGACTGTCTCAGACGGTGCAAGCACATTTTATAAAACGAATTCATTTTTGGATATGAATTCTTATTTTTGGAGATATCTTTCTTAAATATAGTCGCCAACTGTAATTATGGTAATTTGTCAATTGTGGACAATTATAGACTTAATCATAGACTTAGCATCTCAACTGATGAACTTTCTCATTTAGTAATGTTTTAAATATTTTCTACAGGTGTACTTAAAAAAAATTCATTTATGTAGATAATTTTTAGTTTAATAATGCTCTGCTGTATATAATTTTTTGCCTGTTGAAGAAATGTCTTTAAAATTGTTACGATTTACTGTGAAGCAACTGAACGAAGAATTGAAAGTAAACTTATTTTATACTTCACTGAAAGTTGTGGATTAATGCCTTACAAACAATTTTTTTCCCCCATTGATTAGATGTTATATTTCATGTAAAATTTTACCATTGAACTATTAGAACATTTATTAACCAGATCTTATTTTCTAATATAACCTTTCGAGCGTTTCTCTCAGTCTCACGTATCTTTTCTAAAGCGTTTCTACTTTTGCAAACTCCATCGAAAGTGCAGCAGATTTCATTCATTCATTCCTTCTTTTAAGACACTGTAGGTTTACAGGTGGCAATTTTATTACTTCGTTCAGCCTCTTTGTTAAGTGAGAACCAGGAGATCATTCGCTCACAGTCGTTACATTGCCTTGGGCAAATGTTTTATGGAAGATGTGGGGTCCACTCGGCTGTTCCTGATCTGTTCAGTCACAGAAAAATTACAAGAAAATGAAATGTGAGAAAAAAAACCTTGGAAAGAAATGGTGTGCTAAACATTGAAAAATATTTGTTTGCTTCAAACTCAACAATATTTATTTTTCTGTCAAATACAGCCATATTGGCAATTCTTTTGACAACTTGTGTCAAAACTTGAAAAGGTTTTTTTCTTACGTTTTGAAGCATTCAGTTGAACTGAAATTTTATATACACGATTGTTTTGATGACAATATGATACTTTAATGATAATTAATAAAAATTAATTACCACTTAATGTTGTGATTCTGTCATGTGTACATACATATTTATATTAATTGTAACTATTTAATAAAAAATAGCTAAAATAAAAATTTTCTTTGTCAATCTAAGTAGGAATTGACTTAAAAAATTTTTTATATTGCTTGTTTGTGTTTAATTTAAAGAGAGATACATTTAGTAGAATTATTATAAATTTATTTTCAAATAAGATTGCATGTGTTAATATTTAACTGTTATCGAAAATGTTCCAAAATGACATTTTTTCAGGAAATTAAAAGATAGAATTTTATTGGAATGAGAAATAAAAAAATATTTTTTAGGTGTAATGATAACCATGAAAATACTTTGAAACACATAAACTGTATAAGATCGTTGCCGAATTAAAGACAAGGCTACAAAAAATTTGCACTATTGACACAGAGCAAAATGTATATAATCGAGAGAGAAAAGCAATGGCGTGCCATCACTGGAAGAATGATTGCTGAAGTACAACTTTTAGCCAGTCAAAATTTGACATTCAGAGAAACTAGTACGAAGTTGAGATAATGGTAATTTTTTAAAGTAAGTTTAGATCAGGGGTACTCAACCTTTTTTCCTGCCGGGCCGCATACGTATGTTAGCTATTTCGTGTGGGCTGCATACATATGTTATCTATTTCATGCGGGTTGCATGCATATGATGGCTCTTACAAGCGGGCCGTAACATGAGGATTAATGGAGGGGGAAGGGAATGCTTTAAGACCAATATAACATAGAAAATTTAAAATGTGCAAATTAATAAAAATGTTAAGAAACTTTTATTTTGCTTTTTAATTATTATTTTTTACATTGTTTTATTTTTTCCTCTGAATTTTTTCAAAATTGGAAGCATTTAAAAATCTTTCTTTCACAATATATGCATTAGTAAATAGTTTCATAGGGTGCCTTTGTTATCGCAGGGATATTACCACTAACAAAACACTTTCTTGATGTTGTAAAGATTATTTAAGTAAACCTATTTATCATCTCTTGAAATAGATATTTGAGGAAAAGTGTCTGATCGATTCCTGTTTATTGGTATTTTTAAATACACTTTCGTGACAAATCAAACAATTACTGAATCATACTTGTTTTTCACTACAAAATAGTCAACTTCCCAATCATTTTGAAACAATCTATTTTCTTCGAACATTTTTCGCTTGCGAGATAGGAAAGATAGTTAAAATCAGTTAACCTTATAAAATAGTCGCTACTCCGCTGTTGTCTATTATCACTAATGAGAAAAATATCAATTCGCACCCATACGACATCCACAGCAAAATTGATATATTTGATTTTTTTAACAAAGAATTTCCCACCAAATTTCATAAAAGAATTTCTCAGAGCCGTTCTCCATGACCGGGCCACATAAAAAGGCTCAGTGGGCCGCAGGTTGAGTATCGCTGGTTTAGATTTTGGCCAAATTTGATCCATTAATTTCAGAACAACTTAAAAATGTCAGTAAATGCAAAAATAACAAAACAAGTATTCCACTCTTAGGGCGGCATTTTCAAAGTGAAATAATAACTATTTTAACCGAATCTATTCGTAATGGGATTACACGCATTGTCTAAAAAGCAAAATATACACTATAACTCTTGACTACACCAGATATTAATCATACAGAACAAATAAAGTTTATTAGATGTGTGAGCACTACTGATGTGTGTCTGGGTAAGGTATCTATTTATAATTTTTTTATACGAGTTTTTTAGGAATCCTACGCGAAATCTTTCAGATATGGACACATTCTCTATTGAAACCGAAATCTGAAAAAATTGATTTCATCAAAAGTATTGACAAATTTCCTTCTCAGAACGCCGGAAAAGTCATTTTATAATTATTTATTAAGTAGTCTTTGTAGAACTGATTTATATACTTTTCGTTTAACGAGATTTATGCTTTAGTACTTTTTTATTAAATTACATTTTCTGAGTAAATACTGTTGTGTGTGTGTATCTTGCTTTTCTAATTATAAAATGTCTATTTTTATTTCAAAGGTAATATTTTTGCTTGTTGATTATTTTGTTAAAGTATTTTGTCACGATCATAACCCATTAGCTGACCAAAAAATAAAGTTTTGTTCTTCAAATTTTATTTTCGTTTTTATTAATGTTTTACGTTTTTCTCTTATACAGGTAGATGAGTTTCTAACCTCAAAATATAAGTATTGCAAAATAAGAGTAATTATATGCATAAGTATTAGTCACACAAAATATGAAAAATTTTCTAGAGGGGCGACACATTAGGTCTTTGCACGTGGGCGGCTGACACCCTAGGATCGGCCCTGCTTATGTGAAATGCCTATGTGAAAATATGACCCTGGGTCCATGGGCACAGTAAGTTTGGTAACCACTAGGTTTGACTAAAGTAGAGTAAATATCTTTCGGGTCGGGATGCGGGGTAGGGGCCTAATAGGTCTAACGTTACAATTTCGTTGGGGTAATTCGATACTATCGGAATTAAACGACCAGCTGGTACCGAGTTTTTGTAATTAAATTTTTGACACATATTCAAATATATATTTCCTCATATATGGAAAATAACGTGTCGCGTAATTTTAAATAGGTCTTCCTCTTTCCTAGATGTCCTGCTAATGGCAGATCATGAAATTATTGCTTCGCGAAGAGATCTAGGAATGTACACTCTTAGTTCTCCGAGAGTTGTAGAATATTTCGTGTAAAAGAGTGGACCATCTATAATTTTAAAATCCTGGGACCAACCCTCGCATACAGTCGCATTAACGGAACCAGCGTCTGGATTTTCTAAATAACGATAAATGTGTCCTAACTCAGGATCTTCCCTTTGCTCTCGAATGAGTTGTTCTCGGGAGTTTAAGGCGAGGGCTCGAAGAGCTGCGCACGAAATTTGTGATCCATCCATATTGCCTACTGGATTCCGAAATAATACGAACGCGACAACGTTTTGGACCCCCGGTCGATATTCCCATACAATGTTGAACTCTGATAACTTGAGTGTCCATCTAATCATCCGACTAGATAAGTTTTTCCCATTCGTTAGCTTTGTTAATGCCTCGTGATCTGTGATTACCTTCACCGGCAGGGATCCGAAATAAATTTAAACTTATTTAATGCCCATATCACCGCCAAACATATGCGTTCAGTTACAGTATAATTTCTTTCCGCTTTATTCAGGGTTCTAGACGCGAATGCAATATGTCTGTGGTTTTGATTAAGCACAGCACCAATTCCGACCCCACTAGCATCAGTAAATAAGTTAAACTGCTCTGTAAAATTCGGCAACTGCAAAACTGGTGTCCCTGTTAATGCCCGTTTTATTTTATCAAAAGCATCCTGTGCTTCTGTTGACCAATTAAATTTAGCCCCCTTTTTCTTTAACCGATATAATGGTTCACATATGTCTGCATAGTGGGGTATAAACTTCTGATACCACCCCGCCATCCCTAAAAACTTCAACACTTCCTTACTATTTTTAGGAGGTTTCATTTCTGCGATTGCCTTGACTTTACTATTGTCGGTTTCGATGCCTTCCTTACTAATTATGAGACCAATTTGTCACGTGCGAAGTGACATTTTTCCTTATTTAGGGTTAGCCCTGCGTCTCGCAACAATGCAAATACCTGATTCAAATTATCTAAGTGTTCATTAAACGATGGAGATGTGTGTGTGATAATAACATCATCCATATAAACCAACACGAAACGCCCAATAACAGGTTTTAATATAATATCTATGGCTTTTTGGAAATTTGGCGCCGCCCCTGAAAGGCCAAAAGGCATTCTGAGGAATGCAAAGGTGCCATTGCGACTTATAAACGCGGTTTTCTTGATATCTTTCGGACTAATCGCCAATTGAAAATAACCACTTTTTAAATCCAATGTCGACATTACACCGGTATGCGTTATGTCGACATTGGATGGCGGAATGTTTGTGATTAGATCATCAATCACCGGTAATGGACATCGGGGGTATTTAGTTATGGCATTAAGTTTGCGATAATCAATCACGAATCGATACGCCTCTGGAGAATCTGGAGGAAGGTCATTATTCTTGCGCGTTAAAACTACCGGTGACGCGTATGGGAATTGAATAGGACGGATTTTACCCTCTCGTAACATTTTCTCAATATGATAATCGATTATTCCTAGTTTGACCCTGTCATATCTGTAGGGTCTTGACACTACCGGTCCCTTGTCCCCAGTATCGATTTCATGGTATAAAACGAGTTAACCACGCCTGATCTGAAAATAGCCCTTTAAAACCATTAAATAAATTCCTGAACTTTTGCTTTTGCCCTTCACCGAGCTTTGTATCTGATAGATCAATCTCGGCCGGTTTTTCCACTTTTGGTGACTGCTTAATTTGGTCATCTGGAATGATCAGAAATTTCTGATCGAAATCTAAAATCAATTTGGACTCCTTCATAAAATCAATGTCTAAAATGCATTGGTACTGCATATTGTTAAGAACGTGAAATTCCCAGGTTTTCTGGAATTCTCGGATCCGAATCTGTAATTCGATCCTACCTAAGTGACAACACGGGGCTCCCTGGGTCGTCACTACTCTATCTTTCGTCTTTTGACGCGGTCGATACGAAAAATACTTGCGATAGACCTCCTCTGATATGAAAGATTTCTCCGCTCCCGTGTCCCAAGGGGCTGCAATGAATGTCTCATTTAAGAGAATGGGGACATACGGTAAATCTACTGGAGTCATTCGTAATGAGGATACCCTAATAGTTCGGTGTTCCGTATCTGGAGGATTTTCTGTACATCGCGATCGATCACCCCCATACTCGCATCGATCGCTTAAAAGTTTAAATATCTGTTTTGATCATTCGGACCCTTGAAAGCACTATTTATCGAACCCTCTTGTCGACCGCCTTGATTGTGGAATCGATGATCCGATTGACCACCTCGGCGTCGACCATCGAATCTCCAATTATCCGCAACACCTTTACTCTCAAATCTATTGAACTCTCTCCGTGGTCTGCTATTGTCCGCGTATCTATTGTTACCTCTCGTTTCTCTCCAATTTTCCTGCCGATTCCTGTTAGGGAAACGATTGTTCTCGCTTGGGTTTGTATCTCGGGATTCCCAACGCGAACCTTTGTTCTTTCTATTTAGAAACATTTCCTCATACTTATCAACTATTTGTAGAAGGTTAGATGTGGTTTGCGGATGCCTAACCTCTACATAATCCAAAATCTGAGGTTCTAACCTACTTATAATATGATCGATCAATTTTTCCTCCGTCATTTCGAGTTTTAAGATTTTGTGGATCTTCAACAAATCATACACAAAATCAGACGGTTTTTGGTTATGCTTTTGAGATGATGCGAAAAAATGAGTTTCTAGTTCCGACCTATTTCGAACCACGGGGAACTGTTCTGACAACGCTTGCTTTAAGTGCGCGTAATCCGTCACCTTATCTTCTACAACCCTATAATCTAGAACCTCAAACCAATCTAGTGCCCGTCCTGTGAGATGACTCTTTAAATATGCACAGACGAGTTGTGTGGGTATCTCGTAATACGTTATCTATATTTTCCAAGAATTCTGCCACGCTCTCCACCCCCGAAAAATACTGCTCAGGAATGATTCGAAAATTAGATCCGACTCTAAACTCGGGATTTACTCATTGGGCGCCACTGTGAAGACCCCCCTGGGTCTCACCTTGAACATCAAGATTAATTTGAGGCAAAGAACCACTAAGAGCCATTTTGAATAATAATAATATTTATTTATTATTATAATTTTCTCAAAAAAAATCTCTGATAACATATAATACTTTTATGTTACGTCCAATAAAGGGATTTACCTTTGTAATAAATTAAATTACGAATGATGCTACCAATTAATAATTACGCTCAAGATCAAGTAAGGTCTGCCGAAATAGGAGGTCCGAGAAATACACGTACTCGAATTCTTAATTCTCATTAACTTTAACTAATTCGATTAAACTAACGCTTCTTTTAAGCGTAAGTAAATTATATTTACCGTTGGCTATATCAGCTTTCTGGTACTTCCTTATAATCACAGCAATTCTTCTACACTATTCAAATATTTTGGAAGCCTCTATAATATTGCGGTTAAAGTTGCTGGCTCAATAGCCTTCCATCATCTCTTTGCTAGCTTACAATACTCGATTTAAATACCTCATCTAATTTGAATATCCCGTTCATCTTTTTGGAGTTGATTGGAAATAAACGGAATTTATATTCCTCAAAAAGACGCCTAAGAAGATTCGTGGAAAGGTTCCGTACAGATTCGTCACAAATTTTGCAAAAGAGTATTGTTTAAAAAATTAATTTTTTATCAACAAGATTTATTATTTCTGTAATTAGGTACTTTATGGGGGTTTTTTAACGTAGGTCTGTTTTAGGTAGTTCATTTTAGTTCTTACTAATTTAATTTTTCCCTATTGTATTACATACGAATTTTATACTAAATGTAATATAGGTGTTAGATAGTATTACTTCCATTCCTCATGTGATATTAATTTAATGCTACAGAAAATTTAATTTAATGCTTTATTACAATGTAGGCTTATTTTATCTATTTTTTACAATTTTAGTTAGTACTAATTTTATTTTTTTCTAGTTGCAGGCTTCCTAATGTATGTTATTTATGTTAATATTTTAAGGAAATAGTTTGTGACATAATTTTTTCTTTTATTTATATTTTCATCCTTTCATTTCTTTTTAGCAAGTTAATTTTCTCTCTTATATTCAAATATGCGTTTTTATGAAATCATTCTTATCTGTGAAGCGAAATTGCAATGAGAACACTCACACATTAAAAAATTATTTTTTACTTTTGGACACACTGCTTTGCAATGGCCATTTTTTAATTTAATAAATGAATTTACATTTGAAAAAACTGTATATTACCCACAGTCATCCACTACAAGTTAAAAAATAAATAAAAGCAATGTCCACATATATTATGGTTCATTATTAATTGCCATCCTTATTTTATATGCCTTTTATGATACTTCAAGCATTCTCTAAAGTTACAAAAGTAATTTTAACCCTCTAACTGGATACCTTCCTCCTGAAAAGTTTTTCCGAAAGCGTTTTACTCTTATATTGCTATTCCCTTCAAAAATGCAACAGACTTCAATTCTTTCCCCCTTTTAAAACTTGGGAGGTCGAAAGGGGACAACTTTATGACATGGTTCGGCGTATTTGATCATTGAGAACCAGGATAGCAATCGTTTACAGCTAGCTGTTAAGTTGCCTTGGGCAATCTTGTATGAAAACCGTAGTTCTTTCTACTATGTCGTTTTCCCCATAGATTCAGTCACAGTAAATTTAAAACAAAATGCAGGGTAAAAAAAACATGAAATAAATGGCGTGTTAAAAGTTGAAAAATAGTTATATTTTCTTCAAACAAAATTTATTTTTCTGCAATTTTTAAAAATTAAAAAAAAAATATTTTGGTATTGCGATTTGAACTAGAAAAAAGCATCCTGTATTCATTTTTGAATATGAGAGTAAGAAAATGCGCTCACTTTCCTGTTTTTAAGAAAGTTATGAGGTAAAAAGAGTAAAGGCCCTATCTTTTTTTTAAACAATAAGACAATTAACGGTGCATATATTTATGAAATAAAACAGATCTTTCTCTATTCAATTATATTTTTAATTTAGAATAACATAAAAAATGATTTTAATACTTTTAATTTATTTAAATTTAAATCATATAAATGATATTTTTATGTTAACTGAATATTTTTCGGAAAAAAATCTAAATTTTCATTCCTAGTGCTCTCCTTTTCGAACTCCTTGTATTAAATAAAAATATCTTTTCTACATCGGCATTTGTGATGGACATAACACACATTCAGTCAATAATTTTTAATTTTAATGGGGGATATACTTCTTCAAAGGCGCATGACAGTACTTCTAACCATTTTCTACTCAAGTTAAATTTCTTATCTTTCTGTTTCTTTTATTACAAGGAAAAATGTCACACATCGATAACTACATTTTCACACAATTCAGTCATTACAAATTCTATTGTGAGAAAATTTCTCCCTAATTATTTTTGTTTTTCAAAACAGTAACAATTTTGTTCAGTGAAGTTAACCGAGAGTTCCACAATGTATCCATACCAAATTTTAAAAACAATGTTAACATTTGGAAATGTATCCTGTATTAAATTTTTTGAGTATACACAAATATTTCCTGCTGTAGGGAAGACATAGTATGAGAGATGTGGTGTGTGGTTTTGAAAGAATGTTTTCGTACATGTAGACTATTTTTGAAAATTTAAATATCACTGAAGCTGATCATATAACTGCAAATGAGCCTTATTTTAATGTGTGCCGGTATCAAAATAAAACACTTTACTATTAAAAAGCCTATGAGTTTATATTCAATATCAAACTATTCGCAAAATGGCTTACAACTTCTATTTAAATTGTAAAGAAACTGAAATATAAAAATATATCTTACTGCTGTCAAAAATATTCATAATATGTAAATATCTTATTCCTCCACTTATTTCAGTACATTTTAAAAACTGTAGCTGAAAGCAATTTTTTATATTTATAAACGAGGCATCACACTGTTATAAAAATGTCTATCATTTTTAAATATACTACTATAAAACGTATATGGATGGTAAGATCAGTTGTAAAATCCTAAAAGCTTTTAGAGGAGCTAAAAACATGTAATTTTGGATTGATCAAATTTTTAATATAATACACAAATATACATGTTATTAAGCAAATACATTTGAAAAATAAAACTTCCTTCTGAAGTAAACATAATTGAAAGAAAAATGTTTAATTGCAAATGAGTGGAAATACATGTTTATCTAAGGGGTATCCCCAAAGTGAGGTAATCCTCAAACTTAAAACTCAAACTCAGAGGCACAACAATCCATGAGGGCCAGGAACTACTGTGCCCATCATAATACACGTGACCATTGGACGCTGAGGTGCATGAACAGATGTCCCGATTTGGTGGTCTGTCTGAAGAGAGACCTTCAGTGTTTAAGACCCGAAGCAAGCTTGGTACTCATTTATCGACCCAATGTAGCGGGGATGAAAGGCAGAGTCGACCTTGCGCAGCCCGTTAATAGAACCCCAGACCTGTGGTGTGGAAGCACTATACACTACCACTCAACCCTTTTCGGTGAAAAATAAAATTTAATGTTAGAATCTTATATAAATCCCTAATGAATGAGGGAGTCCAAACTTTTTTTTTTCATGTAAACTGTTTAGACGGAAATGGTTAATTATGAACATTTCACAAGTTGCATAAATTAAATTTAACCGTTATAGTTAACATAAATTTTTAAGGGTACAAAAGGTGTATTTCGGCTGTACGAATTAATTTTAAAAGGAATACGGTTACGAAAAAGTAGTACAAATCTATCTAAAGTAGGGTTGGTTACCTTAGATATTGTCAAAAACAACAATGTATTGGAAGCCAATTCCACAATTCGTTGTTATAAAAATGTATGGAACATTACAAGATTTATTTTTGCATTTGTAATTTATATATATATAATTTTTCCTGGGAACTTTAAAAGCTAGAGCGGCATCAATCAAAACCGCGGTTCTCTCTCTGTTTTTCCAGATCGCCCCTGACTAAGCCGGCTCTGTCAAAGTAAGTGAAAATGCCGGATTTTGTTTGTCAAGATCATTTTATAGCAGACTGCATTTTTCATGTATTTTAGATGGTCGTTTTATATTTTCTACATCAATATCTTAATGTCTGAATTTAAAATTACATAAAATTCTTGACATTCGCATCAATAAACATTATAATTTTTATTAGTATATGAATGTGTCATCACACGATTACATGACTGTTATTAACATATTATTTTAACCATTTAATTAATATTAAGTATAACATAACGCACACAAATTTTCTGAACTTTAAAATAAATATTTCGAAAACTACTTCAGATATACTCAAAATTTTTCATTCCTACCCTTTAGCTTCTCAGTTTTGCTTCTATGTAAAACTTTATTGTATATTCCTCGGTTTTTAGTATATTTTTTGCTCTTAGCATGCATTTTTCAACTGAATTGTATGAAATCTTCAAAATATATTAAAAAATACCAAAGAAGCTATATAATAAAATTTGAAATTTATATTATACTCAAAGAGTTGCTAGAACTTATGGTAAATAATTTTTAACTTTGCGATACATTTTTTTTTCGAAATTTCAAATGGAATTTCTAACATAAAATTTTTAGCTTTATACGGTCGAGATTTCAAAAAATATCCAGATTTTAATTACTTATTCAGTTAGCCTTTAAAAAAAGATAAATGTTGCATAAATAGATATTTTTGAAGAATAATTCGAAAGTTTTTGAATAGGTCGAATTTAAAAGTGATTTTTATGTTTATTTATATGCATAAATGTCTACTGTAAATGTTTCCGTATATTTTTGATTACCATTTATTCAAACATTCAAGTTATAAAAAAAATGTGGGAAAATCTTCATTCATGTTGTCTTTGATGTAAACTGAAGTTCAAGCACTTAAAATTCAAATATAATTCGGTGTATTTTAACAATATATAACTAGGCACTGTACGTAAACTTCCCTGAACACTTGGGCTTTGAAATCTAAAAAAAAAATTAATAGATCTTAATTAGTTTTTTTTGTTATTATTTTTATCAAAGTGTATTTGATGAAGTTTAAATTTATTCATTTTTAGTGGTTGGAAAGTTGAAAAGATTTTAAATTTTAAAGTGTTTGGTGTTTTATTATTTTTTGGGGGGGCATCTTATAATGAAATAATCATGTTTCAAAAACTGAAAGCATTAAGATAAAAAAAATGAAGCGAAAGAATATACTTTAAAAAAGATAATTTGTCTAACTATATAAAATAGCAGATTGCCCTGACACGCCCCAACTTGTTACAGTTTGAAATTAATATGAAACCAAAAGGGAATTGTAACATATTTTACTTATGCGTTGGGACTTTTGAAAACTTTTAAAATACAAGCTAGCAAACAAACACTTCTTGGGTTCTAAAGAAATTTCTCCCCGAATTTTTACGATTGCCCCAGGGTCAAAACACGGGGTTCCCTGCGAGCCATAAAACTCCTGCTGTGTTGCTTCCTCCGTCCCTCATTATCTTTCAAGATGTTAAACCTTAAAAGGAGGAAAGGATTTCAGAAAAGTGCGGGTAATCCGCTTTTGAAAACGTTATTTGAAGGCAGAAAAATCAGTGCAGTCCATTTTCGAAGCATCTTTCCACTGACGGAATTTTCCGTGCTATCCGGTTAGAGGGTTAATTTCAAAATATTTTTTCATTGGTTTACTAAACATAATATAATTTTATATTATATTTTTCTTTTACATACCACTTATGAAATTCATTTTACACACTTATGAAAATAATAAACAAAACATAATTAGCCATATACACTCAGGAACATTGAAAATAGTGACCCAAGAAGGAAGTTAAGTACAATCGTGAAACTTTGCAAATAAGTACAGCGTAATGTGATATGCAAATGATCCAAGTTTTGTGCCATTACGCATGCTCATACACGCCGAGGTGGCGCAACAATCAGGAAGAGGGTGTTATATAAGCCAGCACAAATTCGAAGACTCATAAACGTGACGATTACCCACCGATTGTAGGAAGACTTTGGTAAACGAAACATGTCTGATGCCGTTGGTTGAGTTCGAATAACAGCCAGAGATGGAGATAATACTTATGTTTATATTACAAGAAAATAAATATTTACAGTTACACTAAAAGGTAATAATGCGGTTAAATGAAAATTACACCCTTAAAGGTGCTGCAGATTGATGCGGACAAGACCTTGCGTCTGTCCGTTGCGTTTCCAGTTTCTAGAATGTCCCGGTACGGGGTTCAAAAGTTTTCGTTGGGGTAGGAAGGCGGGAAAGTATGGCGCACTCAGTTACAGTTAAGTGAGGAGTGTAGGAAACATACTCCCACCCTATATACGAATTAGTTCGGATATATAGGAAGTTTGTGAAGTTTATGAACAGGTCGTTTAAACACTGAGTCTTGGGTTTTCACAGTTGCAACTCGAACCAGTCCGTCGTTGCCTGGATGCACTTGAAGAACTCGAGCCATTGGCCATGTACCAGGAGGACCCTCCTCTTTGATCAATACGATGTCATCTTCCTTCAAGTTTGGTTGTGCGTCCTGCCATTGCTTGCGAGGTTGTAAGGAAGAGATAAATTCGGAGCTCCACTTCTTCCAAAAGCCCCGTTTGATGTTCTGTAGCAACTCCCAACGATCTCTGTGGTTGGAGGTTGAAGGAAGCTCCTCTGGAACTGAAAGAAGAACATCACCTGTAAGAAAATGTGAAGGTGTGAGTGTAGATATGCATTCTATGTCAGAGTCATTAACGTAGGAGAGAGGCCTGGAATTCAGTAATCCTTCGATTTGTGTGAGCAAGGTTGTTAACTCTTCAAAAGTTAATATGGTTTCTCCCAATACTCTCTTCAGATGAAATTTGACGGATCGAATTACTGATTCCCAAATACCTCCAAAATGTGGTGATGAGGGTGGAATAAACTGCCAATCTATTGAAGATTTGGATAAGTAGTAAGAGATGGCTTCATTAGTTGGTAAAGAAAGCCACATAACTTCCGTATTTCGTCAAGTTTTCGACGAGCTCCAACAAAATTGGTTCCATTGTCACTATAAATGTGGCGGGGAGCCCCACGACGAGCACTAAAACGACGAAGTGCAACTATAAAGGAATCAGTTGTTAAGTCTCCGACTGCTTCAATATGAACAGCTTTAGTTGCTAAGCATACAGATGAAGCAATGTAACCCTTTGTAGATTTAGTCCCTCGACCTTTGTTGCATTTAATCACTACAGGACCAGCATAATCAATACCGCAACTGAAGAAAGGTCTCTCCAGCGTGACACGGTGTTTTGGTAAATTGCCCATCAGTTGTGGTGTTGTGGAGGATGTTTTGAATTTGTTACACTTTAAGTATTTTCTAATACATTTGTTAATTAATTTTATACTTCCTACGATCCGATGGGACTGTCGAAGAACGTGAGCTAACAAAGTCGGCCCAGCATGTAAATGAGCAATGTGTTGTTCCTTGATAAGGAGTTCACTAATACTGTGCTGAGAAGGAAGTATGATAGGATGCTTGGAATTGAATCGAAGCTGGGAATTTTGCAATCTCCCTCCCACCCGTACTAAACCATGTTCATCTATGAATGGATGGAGTGAACGTAATGGACTTTTGGGTGGCAGGGAAATCTGTTTCTTAATGCTTCGTATTTCTTCCTGAAAGTAGAAACCTTGAACCCAACGAATGATGGTTTCTTCAGCGGTTTTGGTTTCCGAAAAGGTAAGTGAAGTAGTATTAATATGGGATGAACTGATCGATGATCCTTGAGATGCTATCTTTTTACAGTTTTTAATAAATCTTTGGCAATAAGTAAAAATGCGAATTATTTTTGTGAGTGAAGAGTAATGTTCGAATAAACCATGAATTACATCATTTGATGTGTGAGTAAACAGATTGAAGATGGAGACTGATTTTTGTTCCGCTTTTACCTCATCCGAAGCCTCATCGCAACTGGATTCAGCCTTGGGCCAACTAGAAGTTTCTAGCCTTAGCCAGGGTGGTCCTTGCCACCATAACTTGCAATCAGGTAAGCATTTAGGATCAATACCTCGGGATGCGATATCTGCGGGATTTTCCTTAGAAGGCACATGTCTCCAATGCTTTGTAGGTAGAACTTCCATAATTTCAGATGTTCTATTTGCTACGAAAGTTTTCCATTTGCGAGGTTGACCAGACAGCCAGGAGAGAACTATTTTAGAATCCGTCCAAGCGAATACATCAAAGGTATAATATTTTAATGTCCGTAAGACCGATTTAAATAGCTTGGATAGATGTGCACCGCACAACTCCAATCGAGGAATGGAAACTTGTTTGAGAGGGGCTACTTTAGTTTTTGATACAAGTAGTTGAACCTTTATTTTGCCTTTGTGTTTCTGCCGACAGTAGATTGCAGCAGCATAAGCTAATGAAGAAGCATCTGCAAAACCATGCAATTCTACTGTGTTGTCTGCTGTAAGGATGAACCATCTGGGAACAGTGAGGTAGTTGATGGCATTAAAGGCCTTTTGAAACTTAAGCCAATCCTTTGTTAATTGTTGTGGAATGGGAGAATCCCAATCTGTTTTTGTAAGCCAAAGTTTTTGATAAAAAATCTTCATGAATACTGTACAAGGTGAAAGAAGTCCTAAAGGATCGAAAATTTTGGAAGATTCAGATAAAATACGTCTCTTTGTGAGTGGTGGTGTAAGTTCAAGCGATGGTTGGAAACCAAAAGTGTCATTGGATGAATTCCAAAATAAGCCTAATACTTCGGAACTTTCATTAGAATCTTTGTAAAATTCAACTCGTGCATCATGAGAACTATGTTCTGAAAATTGAGCGAGAAATTCGGTGGAATTAGAATTCCATTTTCTTAAATGAAATCCGCGAGTACTCAGAACATGAGCAATGTCCTTGAAAATGGAGATTGCGTTATTTGGCGTATCTGCTCCTGATAGTTAATCATCCATATACATATCTTCCTGTAAAACTCGGGAGAGGTTGGGATTATCTTTATCATCGAGAGCGATTTGCTTAATACACCTAGTGGCCAAAAAGGAAGCTGAGGCTAAACCGTAGGTGACAGTTTTTAGCTTGTATGTGCGAATGTTTTCATTAGAGTTATTTCTCCAAAGAATTTGTTGGTATTTCTGATCTTCATCAGCTACTAAAATTTGACGGTACATTTTTTCAATGTCCGCTGTAAATACATTTCTAGGAATTCTAAAATTAAGCAATATTTCAAAAATATCCCTTTGTAATTTGGGACCTACTCCTAGCAGAGAATTTAATGACGTACCATTTATAGTTTTGCAAGATGCGTCAAAAATTACTCTTAACTTTGTTGTAGTGCTGGATGGCTTGATAACGGCGTGACGCGGTAAAAGATTCTGATCTTTGGAAGTATAGGATCTGGAATTTACTAAGCTCATGTGACCTAGCGATTCGTATTCGTTCATGAATTCTTTGTATTGTTTTTCAAAATCTGGGTTATTTTTAAATTTCCGCTCCATTGGTAATAAGCGAGAAATTGCTGCGGGTTTTGAGTCTCCCAATTTTGAATTTGATTTATAAAATGGGAGTTTTACAACAAAGCGTCCTTCGGAATTACATGCTTAAGTATTTTGAAAATGTGTTTCCACAAATTGCTCTTCAGAAGTTAATAGTTTATCTTTTACGTTGGGAATTTCTTCTAATTCCCAAAATTGCTTTAATTGATTGTCAATATTTGTACCATTAATGTGAAGATTTAGCATTGAATTTGAGTTTAAAAAATCAGTTAATTTGCCTGAAATTAGGAAACCAAAAATGGAATTTTGAGCGATTAAATTACTTTGAGAGCAAGTAATTTGTCCAGGAAGCAAAGTAGAAAAAAAGTAGTCAGATCCGAGAATCATATCGATATTGTTTGGGATAAAAAAATTTCGGATCTGCTAAGCAGGCATTTTTTAAATGAGAGAAATGTGTTTCATTTATTTTTTCCGTTGGTAAAGGCTGAAGTACACGGGGCGTGTTTACAAGCTACAAGCCGGCGAGTAAGAAGCCGGCGAGTTGGCGAGTGCGCTAGTTGTCAAGTACACATAAACATTCCACTCGCTCAGTAGCCAAGTAGCTGGCACGTGGAAATATACTGTTTTAGTTGATTCGTAGTGGTTCCTGTTGACAAAATGAAGTGGAATGCGAATAACATTTCGTTGTTTTTACAACTGTATCAACAGTTTCCGGCATTGTGGAACATTAAAGATAAAAATTACTGCAACAAATCGTTGAGGGATACGGTGTTTAAACAACTAATGTCTGAACTGGAAGAAAATCAGTTGTTGGGGCAAATGGATAATAAGCAACTTAAGGCAAAAATTAAGTCCATTAAAGATGTCTACAGAACGGAGTTAAATAAAATTGAGAAAAGTAAAAAGAGTGGATGTGGGGTAGATGACGTTTATGTGCCAAAACTAACCTGGTTCAACGAAGCATTTTTCCTGAGTGAGGTTTTGGCAACAAGAAGCAGTCAATCAAATTTGGTAAGTAAATGTATTTACATTTTATTTTTAAATTTGATTACAAAAAATATTTTAAATACATTCTTTAAGGCTTTTTTAGTCCAAGTTTCTCCCATTGCCAGGGTAGAGGATTTTCTTCAGTGAAATATTTCATGAACTGTTGTCTGATCTGTATTGCTGTTCTGTTTGGATTGTTGCTGCCCAGTGAGGTCACTGGTCGTAAGGAGTTGGCATTTAACCTCCACTGACCAGGTGTTACTTCTCCTGTGTTAAAATCTTCTCTGTCCAGTGCATTTTGTGGCATATAGTGGCCTGGGGAAGTCTTTCGCAACCAGTTATGCAAACTGCAAGCAGCCAAAATAACTCTATCGATGGTGCCGGGTTTCAGCTCAATTGCTTTTGAGAACACTCGAAAACGCCAGGCAAGTATGCCAAAAGCATTCTCTGAAACTCTCCTGGCACGGGATGTGCGATAATTGAAAATTTTCTCTTCATCACTTAATCCATGTTTACTGAAAGGCTTCATAAGATCGGGTCTTAGAGGGAAAGCATCATCTCCGATAAAAACATGGTCCTCAGGAAACCCAATTGCTTTATTTTCCATTGCAATGTTCAGAGAACTATTTCTGAACACTGCACTGTCATTGGCTCTTCCATTTCCTCCTACATCAACGTAAGTGAAGCAATAATCAGCATCCACCATAGCAAATAGTATGATGCTGTAGGTTTTCTTATAGTTGTAGTATACTGAACCTGAACCAGGAGGTCTTTTAATAAGAACATGTTTACCATCAATCGCTCCACAGCATCTAGGAAATTCCAACGTTGGAGGAAAACCTTTTCAATTTTTTTCCACTCTTCAACAGTTGTGGGTGCCTGAAAATGAAATATAGTTTATAACAACTTTTTTGATACGGTATTAGTCCAGTCAGTGATGGTTTTTAATTTCCTTCTTTGTAATAGCTAATTATATATTTGTATTATATTAAGGTTTGCTTTTACATTGGGGAATTTTGATTCAGAGGCTAATTACAAATTTTCATGAAAATCAATGCTACTCTAAAACATTAGGAGGTACAGTAGAAATGAGGCTCAAGTACGAATTATAGCATGTTCTTGCCTACATTACTACGAATTATAGAAGTTACGACGAACTGAGCCCATCTGGGCAGCGAAATTACTACGAAGTAAGGAGGGGACCGTAATACAGTATTTTTACTGTCATTGTCAAATAATGAATAAAAATTAAATAAAATTATTAGTAGTTTTTGTCCTTTTTTAGGATGCAAGCCAAACTGATATTGCAGAAAAAGATGAGGAAGGGAACTCTATTGACCAAGATGAGCCTGACATCGGGGGAGAAATCACTCCTCAATCATCTGAAATTATGAAGCCACCTCAGCAGCCGAAAAAAAGGTTAAAAAAATCAGATAGTATACCAGACAAAGAAATAGCTCAAGCTATCCAAAAATTAGATGAGATAGCAAACAAATCTACTGAGGACCAGCCATATGACCTGTTTGGCAGGTATGTCGCATCAGAAATGCGTCAGCTACCTAATCGGGCAGCCATCCTGCTACAGCAGGAGATACAAAATTGTATCACTCGTTGTAAGTTAAACACATTGGACAATGAATCAGTTCAACATCAATATGACAATTTTCCTTCATTGCAATCTCCTCAATCAATAGCGTCCGTTTGTTCTTCAAACGAGGAAGAGGACATATTAAAAAGAGCAATGATAAATACGTTTGCAAACATTTAATTAATATATTATGTATCAAAAGCATTTCATTTTGTTCAAAATAAATTTTTAAATACAAGTTTTGAGATTGAGAAGTGTATATTTACCATCCTTTTCTATATTTCAAACCAACGTTACTTAATACAAGGGCAAAATGTTCATTCATGCAACTTTTGAAAATAAAAATAAGATAAAATATTTACACTTACATTAATAAATGGACGAAGCACGCAACAAATCTCCGTAAGTACATGTGGTAAGAACCTGGATATTGTTGTTTCTGGAACTCGAAACAGGTACTCCAAAGATTTAAACGAATCACTAGTTGCTAAATTATTTCTAATTTTGTGGTTACTGGAATCACCATTCTCATTGTCGTGTTCTGCTTTGACAACTTTCCGCGAACCATTTCCAGTAGCTCATCAAACTGTTCACCTGTAATTCTTAACATATTTCTATAGGCTGTATGGTCATCGTTCTTCAGCTCTTTCAGTAATGTATGTGATGCACCATATTCAGTACGTCTTCCTACCCACGGTTTCACCCACACTTTCCTCTTCTTCCGTTTCGCGTTTTGTCGTCTAATTAACTCTTTTTTAATCACTTTTGATAGAACTAAAACTCCCGATAGAATTAATTCCTCCGACATTTTCAAGACCGTTCTACTCGTTGCTTCTGGACAATCCACAAGCTACTGTCAGTACACTTGGCTAGTTTACAATCTAAATCGCTCAAAAGCCGGCGAGTGGCGTGTAAAGTCGCCGGCAGAGTCAACTTTTTCAAGAGCCTTTTTAAAAGCAGTTTTAAGCGAGTGCGGTGAGTACACTGGGCTAGTTTACGAGCTGCTTGTAAAAAAGCCGGCTTGTAGCTTGTAAACTCGCCCCGTGTACTTGACCCTTAAAGGCTGAAGTACACGGGGCGTGTTTACAAGCTACAAGCCGGCGAGTAAGAAGCCGGCGAGTTGGCGAGTGCGCTAGTTGTCAAGTACACATAAACATTCCACTCGCTCAGTAGCCAAGTAGCTGGCACGTGGAAATATACTGTTTTAGTTGATTCGTAGTGGTTTCCTGTTGACAAAATGAAGTGGAATGCGAATAACAATTCGTTGTTTTTACAACTGTATCAACAGTTTCCGGCATTGTGGAACATTAAAGATAAAAATTACTGCAACAAATCGTTGAGGGATACGGTGTTTAAACAACTAATGCCTGAACTGGAAGAAAATCAGTTGTTGGGGCAAATGGATAATAAGCAACTTAAGGCAAAAATTAAGTCCATTAAAGATGTCTACAGAACGGAGTTAAATAAAATTGAGAAAAGTAAAAAAGAGTGGATGTGGGGTAGATGACGTTTATGTGCCAAAACTAACCTGGTTCAACGAAGCATTTTTCCTGAGTGAGGTTTTGGCAACAAGAAGCAGTCAATCAAATTTGGTAAGTAAATGTATTTACATTTTATTTTTAAATTTGATTACAAAAAATATTTTAAATACATTCTTTAAGGCCTTTTTAGTCCAAGTTTCTCCCATTGCCAGGGTAGAGGATTTTCTTCAGTGAAATATTTCATGAACTGTTGTCTGATCTGTATTGCTGTTCTGTTTGGATTGTTGCTGCCCAGTGAGGTCACTGGTCGTAAGGAGTTGGCATTTAACCTCCACTGACCAGGTGTTACTTCTCCTGTGTTAAAATCTTCTCTGTCCAGTGCATTTTGTGGCATATAGTGGCCTGGGGAAGTCTTTCGCAACCAGTTATGCAAACTGCAAGCAGCCAAAATAACTCTATCGATGGTGCCGGGTTTCAGCTCAATTGCTTTTGAGAACACTCGAAAACGCCAGGCAAGTATGCCAAAAGCATTCTCTGAAACTCTCCTGGCACGGGATGTGCGATAATTGAAAATTTTCTCTTCATCACTTAATCCATGTTTACTGAAAGGCTTCATAAGATCGGGTCTTAGAGGGAAAGCATCATCTCCGATAAAAACATGGTCCTCAGGAAACCCAATTGCTTTATTTTCCATTGCAATGTTCAGAGAACTATTTCTGAACACTGCACTGTCATTGGCTCTTCCATTTCCTCCTACATCAACGTAAGTGAAGCAATAATCAGCATCCACCATAGCAAATAGTATGATGCTGTAGGTTTTCTTATAGTTGTAGTATACTGAACCTGAACCAGGAGGTCTTTTAATAAGAACATGTTTACCATCAATCGCTCCACAGCATCTAGGGAAATTCCAACGTTGGAGGAAAACCTTTTCAATTTTTTTCCACTCTTCAACAGTTGTGGGTGCCTGAAAATGAAATATAGTTTATAACAACTTTTTTGATACGGTATTAGTCCAGTCAGTGATGGTTTTTAATTTCCTTCTTTGTAATAGCTAATTATATATTTGTATTATATTAAGGTTTGCTTTTACATTGGGGAATTTTGATTCAGAGGCTAATTACAAATTTTCATGAAAATCAATGCTACTCTAAAACATTAGGAGGTACAGTAGAAATGAGGCTCAAGTACGAATTATAGCATGTTCTTGCCTACATTACTACGAATTATAGAAGTTACGACGAACTGAGCCCATCTGGGCAGCGAAATTACTACGAAGTAAGGAGGGGACCGTAATACAGTATTTTTACTGTCATTGTCAAATAATGAATAAAAATTAAATAAAATTATTAGTAGTTTTTGTCCTTTTTTAGGATGCAAGCCAAACTGATATTGCAGAAAAAGATGAGGAAGGGAACTCTATTGACCAAGATGAGCCTGACATCGGGGGAGAAATCACTCCTCAATCATCTGAAATTATGAAGCCACCTCAGCAGCCGAAAAAAAGGTTAAAAAAAATCAGATAGTATACCAGACAAAGAAATAGCTCAAGCTATCCAAAAATTAGATGAGATAGCAAACAAATCTACTGAGGACCAGCCATATGACCTGTTTGGCAGGTATGTCGCATCAGAAATGCGTCAGCTACCTAATCGGGCAGCCATCCTGCTACAGCAGGAGATACAAAATTGTATCACTCGTTGTAAGTTAAACACATTGGACAATGAATCAGTTCAACATCAATATGACAATTTTCCTTCATTGCAATCTCCTCAATCAATAGCGTCCGTTTGTTCTTCAAACGAGGAAGAGGACATATTAAAAAGAGCAATGATAAATACGTTTGCAAACATTTAATTAATATATTATGTATCAAAAGCATTTCATTTTGTTCAAAATAAATTTTTAAATACAAGTTTTGAGATTGAGAAGTGTATATTTACCATCCTTTTTCTATATTTCAAACCAACGTTACTTAATACAAGGGCAAAATGTTCATTCATGCAACTTTTGAAAATAAAAATAAGATAAAATATTTACACTTACATTAATAAATGGACGAAGCACGCAACAAATCTCCGTAAGTACATGTGGTAAGAACCTGGATATTGTTGTTTCTGGAACTCGAAACAGGTACTCCAAAGATTTAAACGAATCACTAGTTGCTAAATTATTTCTAATTTTGTGGTTACTGGAATCACCATTCTCATTGTCGTGTTCTGCTTTGACAACTTTCCGCGAACCATTTCCAGTAGCTCATCAAACTGTTCACCTGTAATTCTTAACATATTTCTATAGGCTGTATGGTCATCGTTCTTCAGCTCTTTCAGTAATGTATGTGATGCACCATATTCAGTACGTCTTCCTACCCACGGTTTCACCCACACTTTCCTCTTCTTCCGTTTCGCGTTTTGTCGTCTAATTAACTCTTTTTTAATCACTTTTGATAGAACTAAAACTCCCGATAGAATTAATTCCTCCGACATTTTCAAGACCGTTCTACTCGTTGCTTCTGGACAATCCACAAGCTACTGTCAGTACACTTGGCTAGTTTACAATCTAAATCGCTCAAAGCCGGCGAGTGGCGTGTAAAGTCGCCGGCAGAGTCAACTTTTTCAAGAGCCTTTTAAAAGCAGTTTTAAGCGAGTGCGGTGAGTACACTGGGCTAGTTTACGAGCTGCTTGTAAAAAAGCCGGCTTGTAGCTTGTAAACTCGCCCCGTGTACTTGACCCTTAAAGGCTGAAGTACACGGGGCGTGTTTACAAGCTACAAGCCGGCGAGTAAGAAGCCGGCGAGTTGGCGAGTGCGCTAGTTGTCAAGTACACATAAACATTCCACTCGCTCAGTAGCCAAGTAGCTGGCACGTGGAAATATACTGTTTTAGTTGATTCGTAGTGGTTTCCTGTTGACAAAATGAAGTGGAATGCGAATAACAATTCGTTGTTTTTACAACTGTATCAACAGTTTCCGGCATTGTGGAACATTAAAGATAAAAATTACTGCAACAAATCGTTGAGGGATACGGTGTTTAAACAACTAATGCCTGAACTGGAAGAAAATCAGTTGTTGGGGCAAATGGATAATAAGCAACTTAAGGCAAAAATTAAGTCCATTAAAGATGTCTACAGAACGGAGTTAAATAAAATTGAGAAAAGTAAAAAGAGTGGATGTGGGGTAGATGACGTTTATGTGCCAAAACTAACCTGGTTCAACGAAGCATTTTTCCTGAGTGAGGTTTTGGCAACAAGAAGCAGTCAATCAAATTTGGTAAGTAAATGTATTTACATTTTATTTTTAAATTTGATTACAAAAAATATTTTAAATACATTCTTTAAGGCCTTTTTAGTCCAAGTTTCTCCCATTGCCAGGGTAGAGGATTTTCTTCAGTGAAATATTTCATGAACTGTTGTCTGATCTGTATTGCTGTTCTGTTTGGATTGTTGCTGCCCAGTGAGGTCACTGGTCGTAAGGTGTTGGCATGTAACCTCCACTGACCAGGTGTTACTTCTCCTGTGTTAAAATCTTCTCTGTCCAGTGCATTTTGTGACATATAGTGGCCTGGGGAAGTCTTTCGCAACCAGTTATGCAAACTGCAAGCAGCCAAAATAACTCTATCGATGGTGTCGGGTTTCAGCTCAATTGCTTTTGAGAACACTCGAAAACGCCAGGCAAGTATGCCAAAAGCATTCTCTGAAACTCTCCTGGCACGGGATGTGCGATAATTGAAAATTTTCTCTTCATCACTTAATCCATGTTTACTGAAAGGCTTCATAAGATCGGGTCTTAGAGGGAAAGCATCATCTCCGATAATAACATGGTCCTCAGGAAACCCAATTGCTTTATTTTCCATTGCAATGTTCAGAGAACTATTTCTGAACACTGCACTGTCATTGGCTCTTCCATTTCCTCCTACATCAACGTAAGTGAAGCAATAATCAGCATCCACCATAGCAAATAGTATGATGCTGTAGGTTTTCTTATAGTTGTAGTATACTGAACCTGAACCAGGAGGTCTTTTAATAAGAACATGTTTACCATCAATCGCTCCACAGCATCTAGGGAAATTCCAACGTTGGAGGAAAACCTTTTCAATTTTTTTTCCACTCTTCAACAGTTGTGGGTGCCTGAAAATGAAATATAGTTTATAACAACTTTTTTGATACGGTATTAGTCCAGTCAGTGATGGTTTTTAATTTCCTTCTTTGTAATAGCTAATTATATATTTGTATTATATTAAGGTTTGCTTTTACATTGGGGAATTTTGATTCAGAGGCTAATTACAAATTTTCATGAAAATCAATGCTACTCTAAAACATTAGGAGGTACAGTAGAAATGAGGCTCAAGTACGAATTATAGCATGTTCTTGCCTACATTACTACGAATTATAGAAGTTACGACGAACTGAGCCCATCTGGGCAGAGAAATTACTACGAAGTAAGGAGGGGACCGTAATACAGTATTTTTACTGTCATTGTCAAATAATGAATAAAAATTAAATAAAATTATTAGTAGTTTTTGTCCTTTTTTAGGATGCAAGCCAAACTGATATTGCAGAAAAAGATGAGGAAGGGAACTCTATTGACCAAGATGAGCCTGACATCGGGGAGAAATCACTCCTCAATCATCTGAAATTATGAAGCCACCTCAGCAGCCGAAAAAAGGTTAAAAAAATCAGATAGTATACCAGACAAAGAAATAGCTCAAGCTATCCAAAAATTAGATGAGATAGCAAACAAATCTACTGAGGACCAGCCATATGACCTGTTTGGCAGGTATGTCGCATCAGAAATGCGTCAGCTACCTAATCGGGCAGCCATCCTGCTACAGCAGGAGATACAAAATTGTATCACTCGTTGTAAGTTAAACACATTGGACAATGAATCAGTTCAACATCAATATGACAATTTTCCTTCATTGCAATCTCCTCAATCAATAGCGTCCGTTTGTTCTTCAAACGAGGAAGAGGACATATTAAAAAGAGCAATGATAAATACGTTTGCAAACATTTAATTAATATATTATGTATCAAAAGCATTTCATTTTGTTCAAAATAAATTTTTAAATACAAGTTTTGAGATTGAGAAGTGTATATTTACCATCCTTTTCTATATTTCAAACCAACGTTACTTAATACAAGGGCAAAATGTTCATTCATGCAACTTTTGAAAATAAAAATAAGATAAAATATTTACACTTACATTAATAAATGGACGAAGCACGCAACAAATCTCCGTAAGTACATGTGGTAAGAACCTGGATATTGTTGTTTCTGGAACTCGAAACAGGTACTCCAAAGATTTAAACGAATCACTAGTTGCTAAATTATTTCTAATTTTGTGGTTACTGGAATCACCATTCTCATTGTCGTGTTCTGCTTTGACAACTTTCCGCGAACCATTTCCAGTAGCTCATCAAACTGTTCACCTGTAATTCTTAACATATTTCTATAGGCTGTATGGTCATCGTTCTTCAGCTCTTTCAGTAATGTATGTGATGCACCATATTCAGTACGTCTTCCTACCCACGGTTTCACCCACACTTTCCTCTTCTTCCGTTTCGCGTTTTGTCGTCTAATTAACTCTTTTTTAATCACTTTTGATAGAACTAAAACTCCCGATAGAATTAATTCCTCCGACATTTTCAAGACCGTTCTACTCGTTGCTTCTGGACAATCCACAAGCTACTGTCAGTACACTTGGCTAGTTTACAATCTAAATCGCTCAAAAGCCGGCGAGTGGCGTGTAAAGTCGCCGGCAGAGTCAACTTTTTCAAGAGCCTTTTTAAAAGCAGTTTTAAGCGAGTGCGGTGAGTACACTGGGCTAGTTTACGAGCTGCTTGTAAAAAAGCCGGCTTGTAGCTTGTAAACTCGCCCCGTGTACTTGACCCTTAAAGGCTGAAGTACACGGGGCGTGTTTACAAGCTACAAGCCGGCGAGTAAGAAGCCGGCGAGTTGGCGAGTGCGCTAGTTGTCAAGTACACATAAACATTCCACTCGCTCAGTAGCCAAGTAGCTGGCACGTGGAAATATACTGTTTTAGTTGATTCGTAGTGGTTTCCTGTTGACAAAATGAAGTGGAATGCGAATAACAATTCGTTGTTTTTACAACTGTATCAACAGTTTCCGGCATTGTGGAACATTAAAGATAAAAATTACTGCAACAAATCGTTGAGGGATACGGTGTTTAAACAACTAATGCCTGAACTGGAAGAAAATCAGTTGTTGGGGCAAATGGATAATAAGCAACTTAAGGCAAAAATTAAGTCCATTAAAGATGTCTACAGAACGGAGTTAAATAAAATTGAGAAAAGTAAAAAGAGTGGATGTGGGGTAGATGACGTTTATGTGCCAAAACTAACCTGGTTCAACGAAGCATTTTTCCTGAGTGAGGTTTTGGCAACAAGAAGCAGTCAATCAAATTTGGTAAGTAAATGTATTTACATTTTATTTTTAAATTTGATTACAAAAAATATTTTAAATACATTCTTTAAGGCCTTTTAGTCCAAGTTTCTCCCATTGCCAGGGTAGAGGATTTTCTTCAGTGAAATATTTCATGAACTGTTGTCTGATCTGTATTGCTGTTCTGTTTGGATTGTTGCTGCCCAGTGAGGTCACTGGTCGTAAGGTGTTGGCATGTAACCTCCACTGACCAGGTGTTACTTCTCCTGTGTTAAAATCTTCTCTGTCCAGTGCATTTTGTGACATATAGTGGCCTGGGGAAGTCTTTCGCAACCAGTTATGCAAACTGCAAGCAGCCAAAATAACTCTATCGATGGTGTCGGGTTTCAGCTCAATTGCTTTTGAGAACACTCGAAAACGCCAGGCAAGTATGCCAAAAGCATTCTCTGAAACTCTCCTGGCACGGGATGTGCGATAATTGAAAATTTTCTCTTCATCACTTAATCCATGTTTACTGAAAGGCTTCATAAGATCGGGTCTTAGAGGGAAAGCATCATCTCCGATAATAACATGGTCCTCAGGAAACCCAATTGCTTTATTTTCCATTGCAATGTTCAGAGAACTATTTCTGAACACTGCACTGTCATTGGCTCTTCCATTTCCTCCTACATCAACGTAAGTGAAGCAATAATCAGCATCCACCATAGCAAATAGTATGATGCTGTAGGTTTTCTTATAGTTGTAGTATACTGAACCTGAACCAGGAGGTCTTTTTAATAAGAACATGTTTACCATCAATCGCTCCACAGCATCTAGGGAAATTCCAACGTTGGAGGAAAACCTTTTCAATTTTTTCCACTCTTCAACAGTTGTGGGTGCCTGAAAATGAAATATAGTTTATAACAACTTTTTTGATACGGTATTAGTCCAGTCAGTGATGGTTTTTAATTTCCTTCTTTGTAATAGCTAATTATATATTTGTATTATATTAAGGTTTGCTTTTACATTGGGGAATTTTGATTCAGAGGCTAATTACAAATTTTCATGAAAATCAATGCTACTCTAAAACATTAGGAGGTACAGTAGAAATGAGGCTCAAGTACGAATTATAGCATGTTCTTGCCTACATTACTACGAATTATAGAAGTTACGACGAACTGAGCCCATCTGGGCAGCGAAATTACTACGAAGTAAGGAGGGGACCGTAATACAGTATTTTTACTGTCATTGTCAAATAATGAATAAAAATTAAATAAAATTATTAGTAGTTTTTGTCCTTTTTTAGGATGCAAGCCAAACTGATATTGCAGAAAAAGATGAGGAAGGGAACTCTATTGACCAAGATGAGCCTGACATCGGGGGAGAAATCACTCCTCAATCATCTGAAATTATGAAGCCACCTCAGCAGCCGAAAAAAGGTTAAAAAAAAAAAATCAGATAGTATACCAGACAAAGAAATAGCTCAAGCTATCCAAAAATTAGATGAGATAGCAAACAAATCTACTGAGGACCAGCCATATGACCTGTTTGGCAGGTATGTCGCATCAGAAATGCGTCAGCTACCTAATCGGGCAGCCATCCTGCTACAGCAGGAGATACAAAATTGTATCACTCGTTGTAAGTTAAACACATTGGACAATGAATCAGTTCAACATCAATATGACAATTTTCCTTCATTGCAATCTCCTCAATCAATAGCGTCCGTTTGTTCTTCAAACGAGGAAGAGGACATATTAAAAAGAGCAATGATAAATACGTTTGCAAACATTTAATTAATATATTATGTATCAAAAGCATTTCATTTTGTTCAAAATAAATTTTTAAATACAAGTTTTGAGATTGAGAAGTGTATATTTACCATCCTTTTCTATATTTCAAACCAACGTTACTTAATACAAGGGCAAAATGTTCATTCATGCAACTTTTGAAAATAAAAATAAGATAAAATATTTACACTTACATTAATAAATGGACGAAGCACGCAACAAATCTCCGTAAGTACATGTGGTAAGAACCTGGATATTGTTGTTTCTGGAACTCGAAACAGGTACTCCAAAGATTTAAACGAATCACTAGTTGCTAAATTATTTCTAATTTTGTGGTTACTGGAATCACCATTCTCATTGTCGTGTTCTGCTTTGACAACTTTCCGCGAACCATTTCCAGTAGCTCATCAAACTGTTCACCTGTAATTCTTAACATATTTCTATAGGCTGTATGGTCATCGTTCTTCAGCTCTTTCAGTAATGTATGTGATGCACCATATTCAGTACGTCTTCCTACCCACGGTTTCACCCACACTTTCCTCTTCTTCCGTTTCGCGTTTTGTCGTCTAATTAACTCTTTTTTAATCACTTTTGATAGAACTAAAACTCCCGATAGAATTAATTCCTCCGACATTTTCAAGACCGTTCTACTCGTTGCTTCTGGACAATCCACAAGCTACTGTCAGTACACTTGGCTAGTTTACAATCTAAATCGCTCAAAAGCCGGCGAGTGGCGTGTAAAGTCGCCGGCAGAGTCAACTTTTTCAAGAGCCTTTTTAAAAGCAGTTTTAAGCGAGTGCGGTGAGTACACTGGGCTAGTTTACGAGCTGCTTTGTAAAAAGCCGGCTTGTAGCTTGTAAACTCGCCCCGTGTACTTGACCCTTAAAGGCTGAAGTACACGGGGCGTGTTTACAAGCTACAAGCCGGCGAGTAAGAAGCCGGCGAGTTGGCGAGTGCGCTAGTTGTCAAGTACACATAAACATTCCACTCGCTCAGTAGCCAAGTAGCTGGCACGTGGAAATATACTGTTTTAGTTGATTCGTAGTGGTTTCCTGTTGACAAAATGAAGTGGAATGCGAATAACAATTCGTTGTTTTTACAACTGTATCAACAGTTTCCGGCATTGTGGAACATTAAAGATAAAAATTACTGCAACAAATCGTTGAGGGATACGGTGTTTAAACAACTAATGCCTGAACTGGAAGAAAATCAGTTGTTGGGGCAAATGGATAATAAGCAACTTAAGGCAAAAATTAAGTCCATTAAAGATGTCTACAGAACGGAGTTAAATAAAATTGAGAAAAGTAAAAAGAGTGGATGTGGGGTAGATGACGTTTATGTGCCAAAACTAACCTGGTTCAACGAAGCATTTTTCCTGAGTGAGGTTTTGGCAACAAGAAGCAGTCAATCAAATTTGGTAAGTAAATGTATTTACATTTTATTTTTAAATTTGATTACAAAAAAATATTTTAAATACATTCTTTAAGGCCTTTTTAGTCCAAGTTTCTCCCATTGCCAGGGTAGAGGATTTTCTTCAGTGAAATATTTCATGAACTGTTGTCTGATCTGTATTGCTGTTCTGTTTGGATTGTTGCTGCCCAGTGAGGTCACTGGTCGTAAGGTGTTGGCATGTAACCTCCACTGACCAGGTGTTACTTCTCCTGTGTTAAAATCTTCTCTGTCCAGTGCATTTTGTGACATATAGTGGCCTGGGGAAGTCTTTCGCAACCAGTTATGCAAACTGCAAGCAGCCAAAATAACTCTATCGATGGTGTCGGGTTTCAGCTCAATTGCTTTTGAGAACACTCGAAAACGCCAGGCAAGTATGCCAAAAGCATTCTCTGAAACTCTCCTGGCACGGGATGTGCGATAATTGAAAATTTTCTCTTCATCACTTAATCCATGTTTACTGAAAGGCTTCATAAGATCGGGTCTTAGAGGGAAAGCATCATCTCCGATAATAACATGGTCCTCAGGAAACCCAATTGCTTTATTTTCCATTGCAATGTTCAGAGAACTATTTCTGAACACTGCACTGTCATTGGCTCTTCCATTTCCTCCTACATCAACGTAAGTGAAGCAATAATCAGCATCCACCATAGCAAATAGTATGATGCTGTAGGTTTTCTTATAGTTGTAGTATACTGAACCTGAACCAGGAGGTCTTTTAATAAGAACATGTTTACCATCAATCGCTCCACAGCATCTAGGGAAATTCCAACGTTGGAGGAAAACCTTTTCAATTTTTTCCACTCTTCAACAGTTGTGGGTGCCTGAAAATGAAATATAGTTTATAACAACTTTTTGATACGGTATTAGTCCAGTCAGTGATGGTTTTTAATTTCCTTCTTTGTAATAGCTAATTATATATTTGTATTATATTAAGGTTTGCTTTTACATTGGGGAATTTTGATTCAGAGGCTAATTACAAATTTTCATGAAAATCAATGCTACTCTAAAACATTAGGAGGTACAGTAGAAATGAGGCTCAAGTACGAATTATAGCATGTTCTTGCCTACATTACTACGAATTATAGAAGTTACGACGAACTGAGCCCATCTGGGCAGAGAAATTACTACGAAGTAAGGAGGGGACCGTAATACAGTATTTTTACTGTCATTGTCAAATAATGAATAAAAATTAAATAAAATTATTAGTAGTTTTTGTCCTTTTTAGGATGCAAGCCAAACTGATATTGCAGAAAAAGATGAGGAAGGGAACTCTATTGACCAAGATGAGCCTGACATCGGGGGAGAAATCACTCCTCAATCATCTGAAATTATGAAGCCACCTCAGCAGCCGAAAAAAGGTTAAAAAAAAATCAGATAGTATACCAGACAAAGAAATAGCTCAAGCTATCCAAAAATTAGATGAGATAGCAAACAAATCTACTGAGGACCAGCCATATGACCTGTTTGGCAGGTATGTCGCATCAGAAATGCGTCAGCTACCTAATCGGGCAGCCATCCTGCTACAGCAGGAGATACAAAATTGTATCACTCGTTGTAAGTTAAACACATTGGACAATGAATCAGTTCAACATCAATATGACAATTTTCCTTCATTGCAATCTCCTCAATCAATAGCGTCCGTTTGTTCTTCAAACGAGGAAGAGGACATATTAAAAAGAGCAATGATAAATACGTTTGCAAACATTTAATTAATATATTATGTATCAAAAGCATTTCATTTTGTTCAAAATAAATTTTTAAATACAAGTTTTGAGATTGAGAAGTGTATATTTACCATCCTTTTCTATATTTCAAACCAACGTTACTTAATACAAGGGCAAAATGTTCATTCATGCAACTTTTGAAAATAAAAATAAGATAAAATATTTACACTTACATTAATAAATGGACGAAGCACGCAACAAATCTCCGTAAGTACATGTGGTAAGAACCTGGATATTGTTGTTTCTGGAACTCGAAACAGGTACTCCAAAGATTTAAACGAATCACTAGTTGCTAAATTATTTCTAATTTTGTGGTTACTGGAATCACCATTCTCATTGTCGTGTTCTGCTTTGACAACTTTCCGCGAACCATTTCCAGTAGCTCATCAAACTGTTCACCTGTAATTCTTAACATATTTCTATAGGCTGTATGGTCATCGTTCTTCAGCTCTTTCAGTAATGTATGTGATGCACCATATTCAGTACGTCTTCCTACCCACGGTTTCACCCACACTTTCCTCTTCTTCCGTTTCGCGTTTTGTCGTCTAATTAACTCTTTTTTAATCACTTTTGATAGAACTAAAACTCCCGATAGAATTAATTCCTCCGACATTTTCAAGACCGTTCTACTCGTTGCTTCTGGACAATCCACAAGCTACTGTCAGTACACTTGGCTAGTTTACAATCTAAATCGCTCAAAAGCCGGCGAGTGGCGTGTAAAGTCGCCGGCAGAGTCAACTTTTTCAAGAGCCTTTTTAAAAGCAGTTTTAAGCGAGTGCGGTGAGTACACTGGGCTAGTTTACGAGCTGCTTGTAAAAAGCCGGCTTGTAGCTTGTAAACTCGCCCCGTGTACTTGACCCTTAAAGGCTGAAGTACACGGGGCGTGTTTACAAGCTACAAGCCGGCGAGTAAGAAGCCGGCGAGTTGGCGAGTGCGCTAGTTGTCAAGTACACATAAACATTCCACTCGCTCAGTAGCCAAGTAGCTGGCACGTGGAAATATACTGTTTTAGTTGATTCGTAGTGGTTTCCTGTTGACAAAATGAAGTGGAATGCGAATAACAATTCGTTGTTTTTACAACTGTATCAACAGTTTCCGGCATTGTGGAACATTAAAGATAAAAATTACTGCAACAAATCGTTGAGGGATACGGTGTTTAAACAACTAATGCCTGAACTGGAAGAAAATCAGTTGTTGGGGCAAATGGATAATAAGCAACTTAAGGCAAAAATTAAGTCCATTAAAGATGTCTACAGAACGGAGTTAAATAAAATTGAGAAAAGTAAAAAAGAGTGGATGTGGGGTAGATGACGTTTATGTGCCAAAACTAACCTGGTTCAACGAAGCATTTTTCCTGAGTGAGGTTTTGGCAACAAGAAGCAGTCAATCAAATTTGGTAAGTAAATGTATTTACATTTTATTTTTAAATTTGATTACAAAAAATATTTTAAATACATTCTTTAAGGCCTTTTTAGTCCAAGTTTCTCCCATTGCCAGGGTAGAGGATTTTCTTCAGTGAAATATTTCATGAACTGTTGTCTGATCTGTATTGCTGTTCTGTTTGGATTGTTGCTGCCCAGTGAGGTCACTGGTCGTAAGGTGTTGGCATGTAACCTCCACTGACCAGGTGTTACTTCTCCTGTGTTAAAATCTTCTCTGTCCAGTGCATTTTGTGACATATAGTGGCCTGGGAAGTCTTTCGCAACCAGTTATGCAAACTGCAAGCAGCCAAAATAACTCTATCGATGGTGTCGGGTTTCAGCTCAATTGCTTTTGAGAACACTCGAAAACGCCAGGCAAGTATGCCAAAAGCATTCTCTGAAACTCTCCTGGCACGGGATGTGCGATAATTGAAAATTTTCTCTTCATCACTTAATCCATGTTTACTGAAAGGCTTCATAAGATCGGGTCTTAGAGGGAAAGCATCATCTCCGATAATAACATGGTCCTCAGAAACCCAATTGCTTTATTTTCCATTGCAATGTTCAGAGAACTATTTCTGAACACTGCACTGTCATTGGCTCTTCCATTTCCTCCTACATCAACGTAAGTGAAGCAATAATCAGCATCCACCATAGCAAATAGTATGATGCTGTAGGTTTTCTTATAGTTGTAGTATACTGAACCTGAACCAGGAGGTCTTTTAATAAGAACATGTTTACCATCAATCGCTCCACAGCATCTAGGGAAATTCCAACGTTGGAGGAAAACCTTTTCAATTTTTTTCCACTCTTCAACAGTTGTGGGTGCCTGAAAATGAAATATAGTTTATAACAACTTTTTTGATACGGTATTAGTCCAGTCAGTGATGGTTTTTAATTTCCTTCTTTGTAATAGCTAATTATATATTTGTATTATATTAAGGTTTGCTTTTACATTGGGGAATTTTGATTCAGAGGCTAATTACAAATTTTCATGAAAATCAATGCTACTCTAAAACATTAGGAGGTACAGTAGAAATGAGGCTCAAGTACGAATTATAGCATGTTCTTGCCTACATTACTACGAATTATAGAAGTTACGACGAACTGAGCCCATCTGGGCAGCGAAATTACTACGAAGTAAGGAGGGGGACCGTAATACAGTATTTTTACTGTCATTGTCAAATAATGAATAAAAATTAAATAAAATTATTAGTAGTTTTTGTCCTTTTTTAGGATGCAAGCCAAACTGATATTGCAGAAAAAGATGAGGAAGGGAACTCTATTGACCAAGATGAGCCTGACATCGGGGAGAAATCACTCCTCAATCATCTGAAATTATGAAGCCACCTCAGCAGCCGAAAAAAAGGTTAAAAAAAAAAATCAGATAGTATACCAGACAAAGAAATAGCTCAAGCTATCCAAAATTAGATGAGATAGCAAACAAATCTACTGAGGACCAGCCATATGACCTGTTTGGCAGGTATGTCGCATCAGAAATGCGTCAGCTACCTAATCGGGCAGCCATCCTGCTACAGCAGGAGATACAAAATTGTATCACTCGTTGTAAGTTAAACACATTGGACAATGAATCAGTTCAACATCAATATGACAATTTTCCTTCATTGCAATCTCCTCAATCAATAGCGTCCGTTTGTTCTTCAAACGAGGAAGAGGACATATTAAAAAGAGCAATGATAAATACGTTTGCAAACATTTAATTAATATATTATGTATCAAAAGCATTTCATTTTGTTCAAAATAAATTTTTAAATACAAGTTTTGAGATTGAGAAGTGTATATTTACCATCCTTTTCTATATTTCAAACCAACGTTACTTAATACAAGGGCAAAATGTTCATTCATGCAACTTTTGAAAATAAAAATAAGATAAAATATTTACACTTACATTAATAAATGGACGAAGCACGCAACAAATCTCCGTAAGTACATGTGGTAAGAACCTGGATATTGTTGTTTCTGGAACTCGAAACAGGTACTCCAAAGATTTAAACGAATCACTAGTTGCTAAATTATTTCTAATTTTGTGGTTACTGGAATCACCATTCTCATTGTCGTGTTCTGCTTTGACAACTTTCCGCGAACCATTTCCAGTAGCTCATCAAACTGTTCACCTGTAATTCTTAACATATTTCTATAGGCTGTATGGTCATCGTTCTTCAGCTCTTTCAGTAATGTATGTGATGCACCATATTCAGTACGTCTTCCTACCCACGGTTTCACCCACACTTTCCTCTTCTTCCGTTTCGCGTTTTGTCGTCTAATTAACTCTTTTTTAATCACTTTTGATAGAACTAAAACTCCCGATAGAATTAATTCCTCCGACATTTTCAAGACCGTTCTACTCGTTGCTTCTGGACAATCCACAAGCTACTGTCAGTACACTTGGCTAGTTTACAATCTAAATCGCTCAAAAGCCGGCGAGTGGCGTGTAAAGTCGCCGGCAGAGTCAACTTTTTCAAGAGCCTTTTTAAAAGCAGTTTTAAGCGAGTGCGGTGAGTACACTGGGCTAGTTTACGAGCTGCTTGTAAAAAAAGCCGGCTTGTAGCTTGTAAACTCGCCCCGTGTACTTGACCCTTAAAGGCTGAAGTACACGGGGCGTGTTTACAAGTTACAAGCCGGCGAGTAAGAAGCCGGCGAGTTGGCGAGTGCGCTAGTTGTCAAGTACACATAAACATTCCACTCGCTCAGTAGCCAAGTAGCTGGCACGTGGAAATATACTGTTTTAGTTGATTCGTAGTGGTTTCCTGTTGACAAAATGAAGTGGAATGCGAATAACAATTCGTTGTTTTTACAACTGTATCAACAGTTTCCGGCATTGTGGAACATTAAAGATAAAAATTACTGCAACAAATCGTTGAGGGATACGGTGTTTAAACAACTAATGCCTGAACTGGAAGAAAATCAGTTGTTGGGGCAAATGGATAATAAGCAACTTAAGGCAAAAATTAAGTCCATTAAAGATGTCTACAGAACGGAGTTAAATAAAATTGAGAAAAGTAAAAAGAGTGGATGTGGGGTAGATGACGTTTATGTGCCAAAACTAACCTGGTTCAACGAAGCATTTTTCCTGAGTGAGGTTTTGGCAACAAGAAGCAGTCAATCAAATTTGGTAAGTAAATGTATTTACATTTTATTTTTAAATTTGATTACAAAAAAATATTTTAAATACATTCTTTAAGGCCTTTTTAGTCCAAGTTTCTCCCATTGCCAGGGTAGAGGATTTTCTTCAGTGAAATATTTCATGAACTGTTGTCTGATCTGTATTGCTGTTCTGTTTGGATTGTTGCTGCCCAGTGAGGTCACTGGTCGTAAGGTGTTGGCATGTAACCTCCACTGACCAGGTGTTACTTCTCCTGTGTTAAAATCTTCTCTGTCCAGTGCATTTTGTGACATATAGTGGCCTGGGGAAGTCTTTCGCAACCAGTTATGCAAACTGCAAGCAGCCAAAATAACTCTATCGATGGTGTCGGGTTTCAGCTCAATTGCTTTTGAGAACACTCGAAAACGCCAGGCAAGTATGCCAAAAGCATTCTCTGAAACTCTCCTGGCACGGGATGTGCGATAATTGAAAATTTTCTCTTCATCACTTAATCCATGTTTACTGAAAGGCTTCATAAGATCGGGTCTTAGAGGGAAAGCATCATCTCCGATAATAACATGGTCCTCAGGAAACCCAATTGCTTTATTTTCCATTGCAATGTTCAGAGAACTATTTCTGAACACTGCACTGTCATTGGCTCTTCCATTTCCTCCTACATCAACGTAAGTGAAGCAATAATCAGCATCCACCATAGCAAATAGTATGATGCTGTAGGTTTTCTTATAGTTGTAGTATACTGAACCTGAACCAGGAGGTCTTTTAATAAGAACATGTTTACCATCAATCGCTCCACAGCATCTAGGGAAATTCCAACGTTGGAGGAAAACCTTTTCAATTTTTTTCCACTCTTCAACAGTTGTGGGTGCCTGAAAATGAAATATAGTTTATAACAACTTTTTTGATACGGTATTAGTCCAGTCAGTGATGGTTTTTAATTTCCTTCTTTGTAATAGCTAATTATATATTTGTATTATATTAAGGTTTGCTTTTACATTGGGGAATTTTGATTCAGAGGCTAATTACAAATTTTCATGAAAATCAATGCTACTCTAAAACATTAGGAGGTACAGTAGAAATGAGGCTCAAGTACGAATTATAGCATGTTCTTGCCTACATTACTACGAATTATAGAAGTTACGACGAACTGAGCCCATCTGGGCAGCGAAATTACTACGAAGTAAGGAGGGGACCGTAATACAGTATTTTTACTGTCATTGTCAAATAATGAATAAAAATTAAATAAAATTATTAGTAGTTTTTGTCCTTTTTTAGGATGCAAGCCAAACTGATATTGCAGAAAAAGATGAGGAAGGGAACTCTATTGACCAAGATGAGCCTGACATCGGGGGAGAAATCACTCCTCAATCATCTGAAATTATGAAGCCACCTCAGCAGCCGAAAAAAAGGTTAAAAAAATCAGATAGTATACCAGACAAAGAAATAGCTCAAGCTATCCAAAAATTAGATGAGATAGCAAACAAATCTACTGAGGACAAGCCATATGACCTGTTTGGCAGGTATGTCGCATCAGAAATGCGTCAGCTACCTAATCGGGCAGCCATCCTGCTACAGCAGGAGATACAAAATTGTATCACTCGTTGTAAGTTAAACACATTGGACAATGAATCAGTTCAACATCAATATGACAATTTTCCTTCATTGCAATCTCCTCAATCAATAGCGTCCGTTTGTTCTTCAAACGAGGAAGAGGACATATTAAAAAGAGCAATGATAAATACGTTTGCAAACATTTAATTAATATATTATGTATCAAAAGCATTTCATTTTGTTCAAAATAAATTTTTAAATACAAGTTTTGAGATTGAGAAGTGTATATTTACCATCCTTTTCTATATTTCAAACCAACGTTACTTAATACAAGGGCAAAATGTTCATTCATGCAACTTTTGAAAATAAAAATAAGATAAAATATTTACACTTACATTAATAAATGGACGAAGCACGCAACAAATCTCCGTAAGTACATGTGGTAAGAACCTGGATATTGTTGTTTCTGGAACTCGAAACAGGTACTCCAAAGATTTAAACGAATCACTAGTTGCTAAATTATTTCTAATTTTGTGGTTACTGGAATCACCATTCTCATTGTCGTGTTCTGCTTTGACAACTTTCCGCGAACCATTTCCAGTAGCTCATCAAACTGTTCACCTGTAATTCTTAACATATTTCTATAGGCTGTATGGTCATCGTTCTTCAGCTCTTTCAGTAATGTATGTGATGCACCATATTCAGTACGTCTTCCTACCCACGGTTTCACCCACACTTTCCTCTTCTTCCGTTTCGCGTTTTGTCGTCTAATTAACTCTTTTTTAATCACTTTTGATAGAACTAAAACTCCCGATAGAATTAATTCCTCCGACATTTTCAAGACCGTTCTACTCGTTGCTTCTGGACAATCCACAAGCTACTGTCAGTACACTTGGCTAGTTTACAATCTAAATCGCTCAAAAGCCGGCGAGTGGCGTGTAAAGTCGCCGGCAGAGTCAACTTTTTCAAGAGCCTTTTTAAAAGCAGTTTTAAGCGAGTGCGGTGAGTACACTGGGCTAGTTTACGAGCTGCTTGTAAAAAAGCCGGCTTGTAGCTTGTAAACTCGCCCCGTGTACTTGACCCTTAAAGGCTGAAGTACACGGGGCGTGTTTACAAGCTACAAGCCGGCGAGTAAGAAGCCGGCGAGTTGGCGAGTGCGCTAGTTGTCAAGTACACATAAACATTCCACTCGCTCAGTAGCCAAGTAGCTGGCACGTGGAAATATACTGTTTTAGTTGATTCGTAGTGGTTTCCTGTTGACAAAATGAAGTGGAATGCGAATAACAATTCGTTGTTTTTACAACTGTATCAACAGTTTCCGGCATTGTGGAACATTAAAGATAAAAATTACTGCAACAAATCGTTGAGGGATACGGTGTTTAAACAACTAATGCCTGAACTGGAAGAAAATCAGTTGTTGGGGCAAATGGATAATAAGCAACTTAAGGCAAAAATTAAGTCCATTAAAGATGTCTACAGAACGGAGTTAAATAAAATTGAGAAAAGTAAAAAGAGTGGATGTGGGGTAGATGACGTTTATGTGCCAAAACTAACCTGGTTCAACGAAGCATTTTTCCTGAGTGAGGTTTTGGCAACAAGAAGCAGTCAATCAAATTTGGTAAGTAAATGTATTTACATTTTATTTTTAAATTTGATTACAAAAAATATTTTAAATACATTCTTTAAGGCCTTTTTAGTCCAAGTTTCTCCCATTGCCAGGGTAGAGGATTTTCTTCAGTGAAATATTTCATGAACTGTTGTCTGATCTGTATTGCTGTTCTGTTTGGATTGTTGCTGCCCAGTGAGGTCACTGGTCGTAAGGTGTTGGCATGTAACCTCCACTGACCAGGTGTTACTTCTCCTGTGTTAAAATCTTCTCTGTCCAGTGCATTTTGTGACATATAGTGGCCTGGGGAAGTCTTTCGCAACCAGTTATGCAAACTGCAAGCAGCCAAAATAACTCTATCGATGGTGTCGGGTTTCAGCTCAATTGCTTTTGAGAACACTCGAAAACGCCAGGCAAGTATGCCAAAAGCATTCTCTGAAACTCTCCTGGCACGGGATGTGCGATAATTGAAAATTTTCTCTTCATCACTTAATCCATGTTTACTGAAAGGCTTCATAAGATCGGGTCTTAGAGGGAAAGCATCATCTCCGATAATAACATGGTCCTCAGGAAACCCAATTGCTTTATTTTCCATTGCAATGTTCAGAGAACTATTTCTGAACACTGCACTGTCATTGGCTCTTCCATTTCCTCCTACATCAACGTAAGTGAAGCAATAATCAGCATCCACCATAGCAAATAGTATGATGCTGTAGGTTTTCTTATAGTTGTAGTATACTGAACCTGAACCAGGAGGTCTTTTAATAAGAACATGTTTACCATCAATCGCTCCACAGCATCTAGGGAAATTCCAACGTTGGAGGAAAACCTTTTCAATTTTTTTCCACTCTTCAACAGTTGTGGGTGCCTGAAAATGAAATATAGTTTATAACAACTTTTTTGATACGGTATTAGTCCAGTCAGTGATGGTTTTTAATTTCCTTCTTTGTAATAGCTAATTATATATTTGTATTATATTAAGGTTTGCTTTTACATTGGGGAATTTTGATTCAGAGGCTAATTACAAATTTTCATGAAAATCAATGCTACTCTAAAACATTAGGAGGTACAGTAGAAATGAGGCTCAAGTACGAATTATAGCATGTTCTTGCCTACATTACTACGAATTATAGAAGTTACGACGAACTGAGCCCATCTGGGCAGCGAAATTACTACGAAGTAAGGAGGGGACCGTAATACAGTATTTTTACTGTCATTGTCAAATAATGAATAAAAATTAAATAAAATTATTAGTAGTTTTTGTCCTTTTTTAGGATGCAAGCCAAACTGATATTGCAGAAAAAGATGAGGAAGGGAACTCTATTGACCAAGATGAGCCTGACATCGGGGGAGAAATCACTCCTCAATCATCTGAAATTATGAAGCCACCTCAGCAGCCGAAAAAAAGGTTAAAAAAATCAGATAGTATACCAGACAAAGAAATAGCTCAAGCTATCCAAAAATTAGATGAGATAGCAAACAAATCTACTGAGGACCAGCCATATGACCTGTTTGGCAGGTATGTCGCATCAGAAATGCGTCAGCTACCTAATCGGGCAGCCATCCTGCTACAGCAGGAGATACAAAATTGTATCACTCGTTGTAAGTTAAACACATTGGACAATGAATCAGTTCAACATCAATATGACAATTTTCCTTCATTGCAATCTCCTCAATCAATAGCGTCCGTTTGTTCTTCAAACGAGGAAGAGGACATATTAAAAGAGCAATGATAAATACGTTTGCAAACATTTAATTAATATATTATGTATCAAAAGCATTTCATTTTGTTCAAAATAAATTTTTAAATACAAGTTTTGAGATTGAGAAGTGTATATTTACCATCCTTTTCTATATTTCAAACCAACGTTACTTAATACAAGGGCAAAATGTTCATTCATGCAACTTTTGAAAATAAAAATAAGATAAAATATTTACACTTACATTAATAAATGGACGAAGCACGCAACAAATCTCCGTAAGTACATGTGGTAAGAACCTGGATATTGTTGTTTCTGGAACTCGAAACAGGTACTCCAAAGATTTAAACGAATCACTAGTTGCTAAATTATTTCTAATTTTGTGGTTACTGGAATCACCATTCTCATTGTCGTGTTCTGCTTTGACAACTTTCCGCGAACCATTTCCAGTAGCTCATCAAACTGTTCACCTGTAATTCTTAACATATTTCTATAGGCTGTATGGTCATCGTTCTTCAGCTCTTTCAGTAATGTATGTGATGCACCATATTCAGTACGTCTTCCTACCCACGGTTTCACCCACACTTTCCTCTTCTTCCGTTTCGCGTTTTGTCGTCTAATTAACTCTTTTTTAATCACTTTTGATAGAACTAAAACTCCCGATAGAATTAATTCCTCCGACATTTTCAAGACCGTTCTACTCGTTGCTTCTGGACAATCCACAAGCTACTGTCAGTACACTTGGCTAGTTTACAATCTAAATCGCTCAAAAGCCGGCGAGTGGCGTGTAAAGTCGCCGGCAGAGTCAACTTTTTCAAGAGCCTTTTTAAAAGCAGTTTTAAGCGAGTGCGGTGAGTACACTGGGCTAGTTTACGAGCTGCTTGTAAAAAAGCCGGCTTGTAGCTTGTAAACTCGCCCCGTGTACTTGACCCTTAAAGGCTGAAGTACACGGGGCGTGTTTACAAGCTACAAGCCGGCGAGTAAGAAGCCGGCGAGTTGGCGAGTGCGCTAGTTGTCAAGTACACATAAACATTCCACTCGCTCAGTAGCCAAGTAGCTGGCACGTGGAAATATACTGTTTTAGTTGATTCGTAGTGGTTTCCTGTTGACAAAATGAAGTGGAATGCGAATAACAATTCGTTGTTTTTACAACTGTATCAACAGTTTCCGGCATTGTGGAACATTAAAGATAAAAATTACTGCAACAAATCGTTGAGGGATACGGTGTTTAAACAACTAATGCCTGAACTGGAAGAAAATCAGTTGTTGGGGCAAATGGATAATAAGCAACTTAAGGCAAAAATTAAGTCCATTAAAGATGTCTACAGAACGGAGTTAAATAAAATTGAGAAAAGTAAAAAGAGTGGATGTGGGGTAGATGACGTTTATGTGCCAAAACTAACCTGGTTCAACGAAGCATTTTTCCTGAGTGAGGTTTTGGCAACAAGAAGCAGTCAATCAAATTTGGTAAGTAAATGTATTTACATTTTATTTTTAAATTTGATTACAAAAAATATTTTAAATACATTCTTTAAGGCCTTTTTAGTCCAAGTTTCTCCCATTGCCAGGGTAGAGGATTTTCTTCAGTGAAATATTTCATGAACTGTTGTCTGATCTGTATTGCTGTTCTGTTTGGATTGTTGCTGCCCAGTGAGGTCACTGGTCGTAAGGTGTTGGCATGTAACCTCCACTGACCAGGTGTTACTTCTCCTGTGTTAAAATCTTCTCTGTCCAGTGCATTTTGTGACATATAGTGGCCTGGGGAAGTCTTTCGCAACCAGTTATGCAAACTGCAAGCAGCCAAAATAACTCTATCGATGGTGTCGGGTTTCAGCTCAATTGCTTTTGAGAACACTCGAAAACGCCAGGCAAGTATGCCAAAAGCATTCTCTGAAACTCTCCTGGCACGGGATGTGCGATAATTGAAAATTTTCTCTTCATCACTTAATCCATGTTTACTGAAAGGCTTCATAAGATCGGGTCTTAGAGGGAAAGCATCATCTCCGATAATAACATGGTCCTCAGGAAACCCAATTGCTTTATTTTCCATTGCAATGTTCAGAGAACTATTTCTGAACACTGCACTGTCATTGGCTCTTCCATTTCCTCCTACATCAACGTAAGTGAAGCAATAATCAGCATCCACCATAGCAAATAGTATGATGCTGTAGGTTTTCTTATAGTTGTAGTATACTGAACCTGAACCAGGAGGTCTTTTAATAAGAACATGTTTACCATCAATCGCTCCACAGCATCTAGGGAAATTCCAACGTTGGAGGAAAACCTTTTCAATTTTTTTCCACTCTTCAACAGTTGTGGGTGCCTGAAAATGAAATATAGTTTATAACAACTTTTTTGATACGGTATTAGTCCAGTCAGTGATGGTTTTTAATTTCCTTCTTTGTAATAGCTAATTATATATTTGTATTATATTAAGGTTTGCTTTTACATTGGGGAATTTTGATTCAGAGGCTAATTACAAATTTTCATGAAAATCAATGCTACTCTAAAACATTAGGAGGTACAGTAGAAATGAGGCTCAAGTACGAATTATAGCATGTTCTTGCCTACATTACTACGAATTATAGAAGTTACGACGAACTGAGCCCATCTGGGCAGCGAAATTACTACGAAGTAAGGAGGGGACCGTAATACAGTATTTTTACTGTCATTGTCAAATAATGAATAAAAATTAAATAAAATTATTAGTAGTTTTTGTCCTTTTTTAGGATGCAAGCCAAACTGATATTGCAGAAAAAGATGAGGAAGGGAACTCTATTGACCAAGATGAGCCTGACATCGGGGGAGAAATCACTCCTCAATCATCTGAAATTATGAAGCCACCTCAGCAGCCGAAAAAAAGGTTAAAAAAATCAGATAGTATACCAGACAAAGAAATAGCTCAAGCTATCCAAAAATTAGATGAGATAGCAAACAAATCTACTGAGGACAAGCCATATGACCTGTTTGGCAGGTATGTCGCATCAGAAATGCGTCAGCTACCTAATCGGGCAGCCATCCTGCTACAGCAGGAGATACAAAATTGTATCACTCGTTGTAAGTTAAACACATTGGACAATGAATCAGTTCAACATCAATATGACAATTTTCCTTCATTGCAATCTCCTCAATCAATAGCGTCCGTTTGTTCTTCAAACGAGGAAGAGGACATATTAAAAAGAGCAATGATAAATACGTTTGCAAACATTTAATTAATATATTATGTATCAAAAGCATTTCATTTTGTTCAAAATAAATTTTTAAATACAAGTTTTGAGATTGAGAAGTGTATATTTACCATCCTTTTCTATATTTCAAACCAACGTTACTTAATACAAGGGCAAAATGTTCATTCATGCAACTTTTGAAAATAAAAATAAGATAAAATATTTACACTTACATTAATAAATGGACGAAGCACGCAACAAATCTCCGTAAGTACATGTGGTAAGAACCTGGATATTGTTGTTTCTGGAACTCGAAACAGGTACTCCAAAGATTTAAACGAATCACTAGTTGCTAAATTATTTCTAATTTTGTGGTTACTGGAATCACCATTCTCATTGTCGTGTTCTGCTTTGACAACTTTCCGCGAACCATTTCCAGTAGCTCATCAAACTGTTCACCTGTAATTCTTAACATATTTCTATAGGCTGTATGGTCATCGTTCTTCAGCTCTTTCAGTAATGTATGTGATGCACCATATTCAGTACGTCTTCCTACCCACGGTTTCACCCACACTTTCCTCTTCTTCCGTTTCGCGTTTTGTCGTCTAATTAACTCTTTTTTAATCACTTTTGATAGAACTAAAACTCCCGATAGAATTAATTCCTCCGACATTTTCAAGACCGTTCTACTCGTTGCTTCTGGACAATCCACAAGCTACTGTCAGTACACTTGGCTAGTTTACAATCTAAATCGCTCAAAAGCCGGCGAGTGGCGTGTAAAGTCGCCGGCAGAGTCAACTTTTTCAAGAGCCTTTTTAAAAGCAGTTTTAAGCGAGTGCGGTGAGTACACTGGGCTAGTTTACGAGCTGCTTGTAAAAAAGCCGGCTTGTAGCTTGTAAACTCGCCCCGTGTACTTGACCCTTAAAGGCTGAAGTACACGGGGCGTGTTTACAAGCTACAAGCCGGCGAGTAAGAAGCCGGCGAGTTGGCGAGTGCGCTAGTTGTCAAGTACACATAAACATTCCACTCGCTCAGTAGCCAAGTAGCTGGCACGTGGAAATATACTGTTTTAGTTGATTCGTAGTGGTTTCCTGTTGACAAAATGAAGTGGAATGCGAATAACAATTCGTTGTTTTTACAACTGTATCAACAGTTTCCGGCATTGTGGAACATTAAAGATAAAAATTACTGCAACAAATCGTTGAGGGATACGGTGTTTAAACAACTAATGCCTGAACTGGAAGAAAATCAGTTGTTGGGGCAAATGGATAATAAGCAACTTAAGGCAAAAATTAAGTCCATTAAAGATGTCTACAGAACGGAGTTAAATAAAATTGAGAAAAGTAAAAAGAGTGGATGTGGGGTAGATGACGTTTATGTGCCAAAACTAACCTGGTTCAACGAAGCATTTTTCCTGAGTGAGGTTTTGGCAACAAGAAGCAGTCAATCAAATTTGGTAAGTAAATGTATTTACATTTTATTTTTAAATTTGATTACAAAAATATTTTAAATACATTCTTTAAGGCCTTTTAGTCCAAGTTTCTCCCATTGCCAGGGTAGAGGATTTTCTTCAGTGAAATATTTCATGAACTGTTGTCTGATCTGTATTGCTGTTCTGTTTGGATTGTTGCTGCCCAGTGAGGTCACTGGTCGTAAGGTGTTGGCATGTAACCTCCACTGACCAGGTGTTACTTCTCCTGTGTTAAAATCTTCTCTGTCCAGTGCATTTTGTGACATATAGTGGCCTGGGGAAGTCTTTCGCAACCAGTTATGCAAACTGCAAGCAGCCAAAATAACTCTATCGATGGTGTCGGGTTTCAGCTCAATTGCTTTTGAGAACACTCGAAAACGCCAGGCAAGTATGCCAAAAGCATTCTCTGAAACTCTCCTGGCACGGGATGTGCGATAATTGAAAATTTTCTCTTCATCACTTAATCCATGTTTACTGAAAGGCTTCATAAGATCGGGTCTTAGAGGGAAAGCATCATCTCCGATAATAACATGGTCCTCAGGAAACCCAATTGCTTTATTTTCCATTGCAATGTTCAGAGAACTATTTCTGAACACTGCACTGTCATTGGCTCTTCCATTTCCTCCTACATCAACGTAAGTGAAGCAATAATCAGCATCCACCATAGCAAATAGTATGATGCTGTAGGTTTTCTTATAGTTGTAGTATACTGAACCTGAACCAGGAGGTCTTTTAATAAGAACATGTTTACCATCAATCGCTCCACAGCATCTAGGGAAATTCCAACGTTGGAGGAAAACCTTTTCAATTTTTTTCCACTCTTCAACAGTTGTGGGTGCCTGAAAATGAAATATAGTTTATAACAACTTTTTGATACGGTATTAGTCCAGTCAGTGATGGTTTTTAATTTCCTTCTTTGTAATAGCTAATTATATATTTGTATTATATTAAGGTTTGCTTTTACATTGGGGAATTTTGATTCAGAGGCTAATTACAAATTTTCATGAAAATCAATGCTACTCTAAAACATTAGGAGGTACAGTAGAAATGAGGCTCAAGTACGAATTATAGCATGTTCTTGCCTACATTACTACGAATTATAGAAGTTACGACGAACTGAGCCCATCTGGGCAGCGAAATTACTACGAAGTAAGGAGGGGACCGTAATACAGTATTTTTACTGTCATTGTCAAATAATGAATAAAAATTAAATAAAATTATTAGTAGTTTTTGTCCTTTTTTTAGGATGCAAGCCAAACTGATATTGCAGAAAAAGATGAGGAAGGGAACTCTATTGACCAAGATGAGCCTGACATCGGGGGAGAAATCACTCCTCAATCATCTGAAATTATGAAGCCACCTCAGCAGCCGAAAAAAGGTTAAAAAAAAAAATCAGATAGTATACCAGACAAAGAAATAGCTCAAGCTATCCAAAATTAGATGAGATAGCAAACAAATCTACTGAGGACAAGCCATATGACCTGTTTGGCAGGTATGTCGCATCAGAAATGCGTCAGCTACCTAATCGGGAAGCCATCCTGCTACAGCAGGAGATACAAAATTGTATCACTCGTTGTAAGTTAAACACATTGGACAATGAATCAGTTCAACATCAATATGACAATTTTCCTTCATTGCAATCTCCTCAATCAATAGCGTCCGTTTGTTCTTCAAACGAGGAAGAGGACATATTAAAAAGAGCAATGATAAATACGTTTGCAAACATTTAATTAATATATTATGTATCAAAAGCATTTCATTTTGTTCAAAATAAATTTTTAAATACAAGTTTTGAGATTGAGAAGTGTATATTTACCATCCTTTTCTATATTTCAAACCAACGTTACTTAATACAAGGGCAAAATGTTCATTCATGCAACTTTTGAAAATAAAAATAAGATAAAATATTTACACTTACATTAATAAATGGACGAAGCACGCAACAAATCTCCGTAAGTACATGTGGTAAGAACCTGGATATTGTTGTTTCTGAACTCGAAACAGGTACTCCAAAGATTTAAACGAATCACTAGTTGCTAAATTATTTCTAATTTTGTGGTTACTGGAATCACCATTCTCATTGTCGTGTTCTGCTTTGACAACTTTCCGCGAACCATTTCCAGTAGCTCATCAAACTGTTCACCTGTAATTCTTAACATATTTCTATAGGCTGTATGGTCATCGTTCTTCAGCTCTTTCAGTAATGTATGTGATGCACCATATTCAGTACGTCTTCCTACCCACGGTTTCACCCACACTTTCCTCTTCTTCCGTTTCGCGTTTTGTCGTCTAATTAACTCTTTTTTAATCACTTTTGATAGAACTAAAACTCCCGATAGAATTAATTCCTCCGACATTTTCAAGACCGTTCTACTCGTTGCTTCTGGACAATCCACAAGCTACTGTCAGTACACTTGGCTAGTTTACAATCTAAATCGCTCAAAAGCCGGCGAGTGGCGTGTAAAGTCGCCGGCAGAGTCAACTTTTTCAAGAGCCTTTTTAAAAGCAGTTTTAAGCGAGTGCGGTGAGTACACTGGGCTAGTTTACGAGCTGCTTGTAAAAAAGCCGGCTTGTAGCTTGTAAACTCGCCCCGTGTACTTGACCCTTAAAGGCTGAAGTACACGGGGCGTGTTTACAAGCTACAAGCCGGCGAGTAAGAAGCCGGCGAGTTGGCGAGTGCGCTAGTTGTCAAGTACACATAAACATTCCACTCGCTCAGTAGCCAAGTAGCTGGCACGTGGAAATATACTGTTTTAGTTGATTCGTAGTGGTTTCCTGTTGACAAAATGAAGTGGAATGCGAATAACAATTCGTTGTTTTTACAACTGTATCAACAGTTTCCGGCATTGTGGAACATTAAAGATAAAAATTACTGCAACAAATCGTTGAGGGATACGGTGTTTAAACAACTAATGCCTGAACTGGAAGAAAATCAGTTGTTGGGGCAAATGGATAATAAGCAACTTAAGGCAAAAATTAAGTCCATTAAAGATGTCTACAGAACGGAGTTAAATAAAATTGAGAAAAGTAAAAAAGAGTGGATGTGGGGTAGATGACGTTTATGTGCCAAAACTAACCTGGTTCAACGAAGCATTTTTCCTGAGTGAGGTTTTGGCAACAAGAAGCAGTCAATCAAATTTGGTAAGTAAATGTATTTACATTTTATTTTTAAATTTGATTACAAAAAATATTTTAAATACATTCTTTAAGGCCTTTTAGTCCAAGTTTCTCCCATTGCCAGGGTAGAGGATTTTCTTCAGTGAAATATTTCATGAACTGTTGTCTGATCTGTATTGCTGTTCTGTTTGGATTGTTGCTGCCCAGTGAGGTCACTGGTCGTAAGGTGTTGGCATGTAACCTCCACTGACCAGGTGTTACTTCTCCTGTGTTAAAATCTTCTCTGTCCAGTGCATTTTGTGACATATAGTGGCCTGGGGAAGTCTTTCGCAACCAGTTATGCAAACTGCAAGCAGCCAAAATAACTCTATCGATGGTGTCGGGTTTCAGCTCAATTGCTTTTGAGAACACTCGAAAACGCCAGGCAAGTATGCCAAAAGCATTCTCTGAAACTCTCCTGGCACGGGATGTGCGATAATTGAAAATTTTCTCTTCATCACTTAATCCATGTTTACTGAAAGGCTTCATAAGATCGGGTCTTAGAGGGAAAGCATCATCTCCGATAATAACATGGTCCTCAGGAAACCCAATTGCTTTATTTTCCATTGCAATGTTCAGAGAACTATTTCTGAACACTGCACTGTCATTGGCTCTTCCATTTCCTCCTACATCAACGTAAGTGAAGCAATAATCAGCATCCACCATAGCAAATAGTATGATGCTGTAGGTTTTCTTATAGTTGTAGTATACTGAACCTGAACCAGGAGGTCTTTTAATAAGAACATGTTTACCATCAATCGCTCCACAGCATCTAGGGAAATTCCAACGTTGGAGGAAAACCTTTTCAATTTTTTCCACTCTTCAACAGTTGTGGGTGCCTGAAAATGAAATATAGTTTATAACAACTTTTTGATACGGTATTAGTCCAGTCAGTGATGGTTTTTAATTTCCTTCTTTGTAATAGCTAATTATATATTTGTATTATATTAAGGTTTGCTTTTACATTGGGGAATTTTGATTCAGAGGCTAATTACAAATTTTCATGAAAATCAATGCTACTCTAAAACATTAGGAGGTACAGTAGAAATGAGGCTCAAGTACGAATTATAGCATGTTCTTGCCTACATTACTACGAATTATAGAAGTTACGACGAACTGAGCCCATCTGGGCAGCGAAATTACTACGAAGTAAGGAGGGGACCGTAATACAGTATTTTTACTGTCATTGTCAAATAATGAATAAAAATTAAATAAAATTATTAGTAGTTTTTGTCCTTTTTTAGGATGCAAGCCAAACTGATATTGCAGAAAAAGATGAGGAAGGGAACTCTATTGACCAAGATGAGCCTGACATCGGGGGAGAAATCACTCCTCAATCATCTGAAATTATGAAGCCACCTCAGCAGCCGAAAAAAGGTTAAAAAAAAAATCAGATAGTATACCAGACAAAGAAATAGCTCAAGCTATCCAAAAATTAGATGAGATAGCAAACAAATCTACTGAGGACCAGCCATATGACCTGTTTGGCAGGTATGTCGCATCAGAAATGCGTCAGCTACCTAATCGGGCAGCCATCCTGCTACAGCAGGAGATACAAAATTGTATCACTCGTTGTAAGTTAAACACATTGGACAATGAATCAGTTCAACATCAATATGACAATTTTCCTTCATTGCAATCTCCTCAATCAATAGCGTCCGTTTGTTCTTCAAACGAGGAAGAGGACATATTAAAAGAGCAATGATAAATACGTTTGCAAACATTTAATTAATATATTATGTATCAAAAGCATTTCATTTTGTTCAAAATAAATTTTTAAATACAAGTTTTGAGATTGAGAAGTGTATATTTACCATCCTTTTCTATATTTCAAACCAACGTTACTTAATACAAGGGCAAAATGTTCATTCATGCAACTTTTGAAAATAAAAATAAGATAAAATATTTACACTTACATTAATAAATGGACGAAGCACGCAACAAATCTCCGTAAGTACATGTGGTAAGAACCTGGATATTGTTGTTTCTGGAACTCGAAACAGGTACTCCAAAGATTTAAACGAATCACTAGTTGCTAAATTATTTCTAATTTTGTGGTTACTGGAATCACCATTCTCATTGTCGTGTTCTGCTTTGACAACTTTCCGCGAACCATTTCCAGTAGCTCATCAAACTGTTCACCTGTAATTCTTAACATATTTCTATAGGCTGTATGGTCATCGTTCTTCAGCTCTTTCAGTAATGTATGTGATGCACCATATTCAGTACGTCTTCCTACCCACGGTTTCACCCACACTTTCCTCTTCTTCCGTTTCGCGTTTTGTCGTCTAATTAACTCTTTTTTAATCACTTTTGATAGAACTAAAACTCCCGATAGAATTAATTCCTCCGACATTTTCAAGACCGTTCTACTCGTTGCTTCTGGACAATCCACAAGCTACTGTCAGTACACTTGGCTAGTTTACAATCTAAATCGCTCAAAAGCCGGCGAGTGGCGTGTAAAGTCGCCGGCAGAGTCAACTTTTTCAAGAGCCTTTTAAAAGCAGTTTTAAGCGAGTGCGGTGAGTACACTGGGCTAGTTTACGAGCTGCTTTAAAAGCCGGCTTGTAGCTTGTAAACTCGCCCCGTGTACTTGACCCTTAAAGGCTGAAGTACACGGGGCGTGTTTAGATTACAAGCCGGCGAGTAAGAAGCCGGCGAGTTGGCGAGTGCGCTAGTTGTCAAGTACACATAAACATTCCACTCGCTCAGTAGCCAAGTAGCTGGCACGTGGAAATATACTGTTTTAGTTGATTCGTAGTGGTTTCCTGTTGACAAAATGAAGTGGAATGCGAATAACAATTCGTTGTTTTTACAACTGTATCAACAGTTTCCGGCATTGTGGAACATTAAAGATAAAAATTACTGCAACAAATCGTTGAGGGATACGGTGTTTAAACAACTAATGCCTGAACTGGAAGAAAATCAGTTGTTGGGGCAAATGGATAATAAGCAACTTAAGGCAAAAATTAAGTCCATTAAAGATGTCTACAGAACGGAGTTAAATAAAATTGAGAAAAGTAAAAAGAGTGGATGTGGGGTAGATGACGTTTATGTGCCAAAACTAACCTGGTTCAACGAAGCATTTTTCCTGAGTGAGGTTTTGGCAACAAGAAGCAGTCAATCAAATTTGGTAAGTAAATGTATTTACATTTTATTTTTAAATTTGATTACAAAAAATATTTTAAATACATTCTTTAAGGCCTTTTAGTCCAAGTTTCTCCCATTGCCAGGGTAGAGGATTTTCTTCAGTGAAATATTTCATGAACTGTTGTCTGATCTGTATTGCTGTTCTGTTTGGATTGTTGCTGCCCAGTGAGGTCACTGGTCGTAAGGTGTTGGCATGTAACCTCCACTGACCAGGTGTTACTTCTCCTGTGTTAAAATCTTCTCTGTCCAGTGCATTTTGTGACATATAGTGGCCTGGGGAAGTCTTTCGCAACCAGTTATGCAAACTGCAAGCAGCCAAAATAACTCTATCGATGGTGTCGGGTTTCAGCTCAATTGCTTTTGAGAACACTCGAAAACGCCAGGCAAGTATGCCAAAAGCATTCTCTGAAACTCTCCTGGCACGGGATGTGCGATAATTGAAAATTTTCTCTTCATCACTTAATCCATGTTTACTGAAAGGCTTCATAAGATCGGGTCTTAGAGGGAAAGCATCATCTCCGATAATAACATGGTCCTCAGGAAACCCAATTGCTTTATTTTCCATTGCAATGTTCAGAGAACTATTTCTGAACACTGCACTGTCATTGGCTCTTCCATTTCCTCCTACATCAACGTAAGTGAAGCAATAATCAGCATCCACCATAGCAAATAGTATGATGCTGTAGGTTTTCTTATAGTTGTAGTATACTGAACCTGAACCAGGAGGTCTTTTAATAAGAACATGTTTACCATCAATCGCTCCACAGCATCTAGGGAAATTCCAACGTTGGAGGAAAACCTTTTCAATTTTTTCCACTCTTCAACAGTTGTGGGTGCCTGAAAATGAAATATAGTTTATAACAACTTTTTGATACGGTATTAGTCCAGTCAGTGATGGTTTTTAATTTCCTTCTTTGTAATAGCTAATTATATATTTGTATTATATTAAGGTTTGCTTTTACATTGGGGAATTTTGATTCAGAGGCTAATTACAAATTTTCATGAAAATCAATGCTACTCTAAAACATTAGGAGGTACAGTAGAAATGAGGCTCAAGTACGAATTATAGCATGTTCTTGCCTACATTACTACGAATTATAGAAGTTACGACGAACTGAGCCCATCTGGGCAGCGAAATTACTACGAAGTAAGGAGGGGTACCGTAATACAGTATTTTTACTGTCATTGTCAAATAATGAATAAAAAATTAAATAAAATTATTAGTAGTTTTTGTCCTTTTTTAGGATGCAAGCCAAACTGATATTGCAGAAAAAGATGAGGAAGGGAACTCTATTGACCAAGATGAGCCTGACATCGGGGGAGAAATCACTCCTCAATCATCTGAAATTATGAAGCCACCTCAGCAGCCGAAAAAAAGGTTAAAAAAAATCAGATAGTATACCAGACAAAGAAATAGCTCAAGCTATCCAAAAATTAGATGAGATAGCAAACAAATCTACTGAGGACCAGCCATATGACCTGTTTGGCAGGTATGTCGCATCAGAAATGCGTCAGCTACCTAATCGGGCAGCCATCCTGCTACAGCAGGAGATACAAAATTGTATCACTCGTTGTAAGTTAAACACATTGGACAATGAATCAGTTCAACATCAATATGACAATTTTCCTTCATTGCAATCTCCTCAATCAATAGCGTCCGTTTGTTCTTCAAACGAGGAAGAGGACATATTAAAAAGAGCAATGATAAATACGTTTGCAAACATTTAATTAATATATTATGTATCAAAAGCATTTCATTTTGTTCAAAATAAATTTTTAAATACAAGTTTTGAGATTGAGAAGTGTATATTTACCATCCTTTTCTATATTTCAAACCAACGTTACTTAATACAAGGGCAAAATGTTCATTCATGCAACTTTTGAAAATAAAAATAAGATAAAATATTTACACTTACATTAATAAATGGACGAAGCACGCAACAAATCTCCGTAAGTACATGTGGTAAGAACCTGGATATTGTTGTTTCTGGAACTCGAAACAGGTACTCCAAAGATTTAAACGAATCACTAGTTGCTAAATTATTTCTAATTTTGTGGTTACTGGAATCACCATTCTCATTGTCGTGTTCTGCTTTGACAACTTTCCGCGAACCATTTCCAGTAGCTCATCAAACTGTTCACCTGTAATTCTTAACATATTTCTATAGGCTGTATGGTCTTCGTTCTTCAGCTCTTTCAGTAATGTATGTGATGCACCATATTCAGTACGTCTTCCTACCCACGGTTTCACCCACACTTTCCTCTTCTTCCGTTTCGCGTTTTGTCGTCTAATTAACTCTTTTTTAATCACTTTTGATAGAACTAAAACTCCCGATAGAATTAATTCCTCCGACATTTTCAAGACCGTTCTACTCGTTGCTTCTGGACAATCCACAAGCTACTGTCAGTACAATTTTGGCTAGTTTACAATCTAAATCGCTCAAAAGCCGGCGAGTGGCGTGTAAAGTCGCCGGCAGAGTCAACTTTTTCAAGAGCCTTTTTAAAAGCAGTTTTAAGCGAGTGCGGTGAGTACACTGGGCTAGTTTACGAGCTGCTTTAAAAAAGCCGGCTTGTAGCTTTAAACTCGCCCCGTGTACTTGACCCTTAAAGGCTGAAGTACACGGGGCGTGTTTACAGCTACAAGCCGGCGAGTAAGAAGCCGGCGAGTTGGCGAGTGCGCTAGTTGTCAAGTACACATAAACATTCCACTCGCTCAGTAGCCAAGTAGCTGGCACGTGGAAATATACTGTTTTAGTTGATTCGTAGTGGTTTCCTGTTGACAAAATGAAGTGGAATGCGAATAACAATTCGTTGTTTTTACAACTGTATCAACAGTTTCCGGCATTGTGGAACATTAAAGATAAAAATTACTGCAACAAATCGTTGAGGGATACGGTGTTTAAACAACTAATGCCTGAACTGGAAGAAAATCAGTTGTTGGGGCAAATGGATAATAAGCAACTTAAGGCAAAAATTAAGTCCATTAAAGATGTCTACAGAACGGAGTTAAATAAAATTGAGAAAAGTAAAAAAGAGTGGATGTGGGGTAGATGACGTTTATGTGCCAAAACTAACCTGGTTCAACGAAGCATTTTTCCTGAGTGAGGTTTTGGCAACAAGAAGCAGTCAATCAAATTTGGTAAGTAAATGTATTTACATTTTATTTTTAAATTTGATTACAAAAAAAAATATTTTAAATACATTCTTTAAGGCCTTTTTAGTCCAAGTTTCTCCCATTGCCAGGGTAGAGGATTTTCTTCAGTGAAATATTTCATGAACTGTTGTCTGATCTGTATTGCTGTTCTGTTTGGATTGTTGCTGCCCAGTGAGGTCACTGGTCGTAAGGTGTTGGCATGTAACCTCCACTGACCAGGTGTTACTTCTCCTGTGTTAAAATCTTCTCTGTCCAGTGCATTTTGTGACATATAGTGGCCTGGGGAAGTCTTTCGCAACCAGTTATGCAAACTGCAAGCAGCCAAAATAACTCTATCGATGGTGTCGGGTTTCAGCTCAATTGCTTTTGAGAACACTCGAAAACGCCAGGCAAGTATGCCAAAAGCATTCTCTGAAACTCTCCTGGCACGGGATGTGCGATAATTGAAAATTTTCTCTTCATCACTTAATCCATGTTTACTGAAAGGCTTCATAAGATCGGGTCTTAGAGGGAAAGCATCATCTCCGATAAAAACATGGTCCTCAGGAAACCCAATTGCTTTATTTTCCATTGCAATGTTCAGAGAACTATTTCTGAACACTGCACTGTCATTGGCTCTTCCATTTCCTCCTACATCAACGTAAGTGAAGCAATAATTAGCATCCACCATAGCAAATAGTATGATGCTGTAGGTTTTCTTATAGTTGTAGTATACTGAACCTGAACCAGGAGGTCTTTTAATAAGAACATGTTTACCATCAATCGCTCCACAGCATCTAGGGAAATTCCAACGTTGGAGGAAAACCTTTTCAATTTTTTTTTTTTCCACTCTTCAACAGTTGTGGGTGCCTGAAAATGAAATATAGTTTATAACAACTTTTTGATACGGTATTAGTCCAGTCAGTGATGGTTTTTAATTTCCTTCTTTGTAATAGCTAATTATATATTTGTATTATATTAAGGTTTGCTTTTACATTGGGGAATTTTGATTCAGAGGCTAATTACAAATTTTCATGAAAATCAATGCTACTCTAAAACATTAGGAGGTACAGTAGAAATGAGGCTCAAGTACGAATTATAGCATGTTCTTGCCTACATTACTACGAATTATAGAAGTTACGACGAACTGAGCCCATCTGGGCAGCGAAATTACTACGAAGTAAGGAGGGGACCGTAATACAGTATTTTTACTGTCATTGTCAAATAATGAATAAAAATTAAATAAAATTATTAGTAGTTTTTGTCCTTTTTAGGATGCAAGCCAAACTGATATTGCAGAAAAGATGAGGAAGGGAACTCTATTGACCAAGATGAGCCTGACATCGGGGAGAAATCACTCCTCAATCATCTGAAATTATGAAGCCACCTCAGCAGCCGAAAAAAGGTTAAAAAAAAATCAGATAGTATACCAGACAAAGAAATAGCTCAAGCTATCCAAAAATTAGATGAGATAGCAAACAAATCTACTGAGGACCAGCCATATGACCTGTTTGGCAGGTATGTCGCATCAGAAATGCGTCAGCTACCTAATCGGGCAGCCATCCTGCTACAGCAGGAGATACAAAATTGTATCACTCGTTGTAAGTTAAACACATTGGACAATGAATCAGTTCAACATCAATATGACAATTTTCCTTCATTGCAATCTCCTCAAACAATAGCGTCCGTTTGTTCTTCAAACGAGGAAGAGGACATATTAAAAATAGCAATGATAAATACGTTTGCAAACATTTAATTAATATATTATGTATCAAAAGCATTTCATTTTGTTCAAAATAAATTTTTAAATACAAGTTTTGAGATTGAGAAGTGTATATTTACCATCCTTTTCTATATTTCAAACCAACGTTACTTAATACAAGGGCAAAATGTTCATTCATGCAACTTTTGAAAATAAAAATAAGATAAAATATTTACACTTACATTAATAAATGGACGAAGCACGCAACAAATCTCCGTAAGTACATGTGGTAAGAACCTGGATATTGTTGTTTCTGAACTCGAAACAAGTACTCCAAAGATTTAAACGAATCACCAGTTGCTAAATATCGTAAAGTTATTTCTAATTTTGTGGTTACTGGAATCGCCATTCTCATTGTCGTGTCCTGCTTTGACAACTTTCCGCGAACCATTTCCAGTAGCTCATCAAACTGTTCACCTGTAATTCTTAACATATTTCTATAGGCTGTATGGTCTTCGTTCTTCAGCTCTTTCAGTAATGTATGTGATGCACCATATTCAGTACGTCTTCCTACCCACGGTTTCACCCACACTTTCCTCTTCTTCCGTTTCGCGTTTTGTTGTCTAATTAACTCTTTTTTAATCACTTTTGATAGAACTAAAACTCCCGATAGAACTAATTCCACCGACATTTTCAAGACCGTTCTACTCGTTGCTTCTGGACAATCCACAAGCTACTGTCAGTACACTTGGCTAGTTTACAATCTAAATCGCTCAAAAGCCGGCGAGTGGCGTGTAAAGTCGCCGGCAGAGTCAACTTTTTCAAGAGCTTTTTTAAAAGCAGCTTTTAAGCGAGTGCGGTGAGTACACTGGGCTAGTTTACGAGCTGCTTGTAAAAAAGCCGGCTTGTAGCTTGTAAACTCACCCCGTGTACTTGACCCTTTAACGGAGCAGTTAGTTTTTCCAAAACATATGCTTTAACTGGTAGTTTGACCTTGGGGTCATGTATCGATACTAAATCTATTTCAACACACCCTCTAGTCATCGCGATTTTAGAATCTTGCAATCCTTTAATTTGAAATCTAGCGTTTTTTCTTTTCAGGCATAGCAGTTTTAAACATTTTTCCGAAATGAATGTTGATTCACTTCCGCTGTCCGCAATAACTCGAACTTGACAGTTCTCCCCCAAAATATTTTTAATGTTAACGCTTAAAGTTGGTAATAAAGAAAAATATGTTTGTATAGAGTTCACGGAAACTGCAACTTCTTTGTTTTGATTAGTATCATTTCCTGTCTGGTTTTGACCTTCAGCACGATGAGATTTATTTGCTGACATTGCGTAATTTTTAAAATTATTATCATGTAATAGCGAATGATGCCTTTTCTTACAAATGACTAAGCCGGCTCTGTCATAGTAAGTGAAAATGCCGGATTTTGTTTGTCAAGATCATTTTATAGCAGACTGCATTTTTCATGTATTTTAGATGGTCGTTTTATATTTTCTACATCAATATCTTAATGTCTGAATTTAAAATTACATAAAATTCTTGACATTCGCATCAATAAACATTATAATTTTTATTAGTATATGAATGTGTCATCACACGATTACATGACTGTTATTAACATATTATTTTAACCATTTAATTAATATTAAGTATAACATAACGCACACAAATTTTCTGAACTTTAAAATAAATATTTCGAAAACTACTTCAGATATACTCAAAATTTTTCATTCCTACCCTTTAGCTTCTCAGTTTTGCTTCTATGTAAAACTTTATTGTATATTCCTCGGTTTTTTTAGTATATTTTTTGCTCTTAGCATGCATTTTTCAACTGAATTGTATGAAATCTTCAAAATATATTAAAAAATACCAAAGAAGCTATATAATAAAATTTGAAATTTATATTATACTCAAAGAGTTGCTAGAACTTATGGTAAATAATTTTTAACTTTGCGATACATTTTTTTTTTCGAAATTTCAAATGGAATTTCTAACATAAAATTTTTAGCTTTATACGGTCGAGATTTCAAAAAATATCCAGATTTTACTTACTTATTCAGTTAGCCTTTAAAAAAAGATAAATGTTGCATAAATAGATATTTTTGAAGAATAATTCGAATGTTTTGAATAGGTCGAATTTAAAAGTGATTTTTATGTTTATTTATATGCATAAATGTCTACTGTAAATGTTTCCGTATATTTTTGATTACCATTTATTCAAACATTCAAGTTATAAAAAAAATGTGGGAAAATCTTCATTCATGTTGTCTTTGATGTAAACTGAAGTTCAAGCACTTAAAATTCAAATATAATTCGGTGTATTTTAACAATATATAACTAGGCACTGTACGTAAACTTCCCTGAACACTTGGGCTTTGAAATCTAAAAAAAAATTAATAGATCTTAATTAGTTTTTTTTTTGTTATTATTTTTATCAAAGTGTATTTGATGAAGTTTAAATTTATTCATTTTTAGTGGTTGGAAAGTTGAAAAGATTTTAAATTTTAAAGTGTTTGGTGTTTTATTATTTTTTGGGGGGGCATCTTATAATGAAATAATCATGTTTCAAAAACTGAAAGCATTAAGATAAAAAAAATGAAGCGAAAGAATATACTTTAAAAAAGATAATTTGTCTAACTATATAAAATAGCAGATTGCCCTGACACGCCCCAACTTGTTACAGTTTGAAATTAATATGAAACCAAAAGGGAATTGTAACATATTTTACTTATGCGTTGGGACTTTTTGAAAACTTTTAAAATACAAGCTAGCAAACAAACACTTCTTGGGTTCTAAAGAAATTTCTTCCCGAATTTTTACGATTGCCCCAGGGTCAAACACGGGGTTCCCTGCGAGCCATAAAACTCCTGCTGTGTTGCTTCCTCCGTCCCTCATTATCTTTCAAGATGTTAAACCTTAAAAGGAGGAAAGGATTTCAGAAAAGTGCGGGTAATCCGCTTTTGAAAACGTTATTTGAAGGCAGAAAAATCAGTGCAGTCCATTTTCGAAGCATCTTTCCACTGACGGAATTTTCCGTGCTATCCGGTTAGAGGGTTAATTTCAAAATATTTTTCATTGGTTTACTAAACATAATATAATTTTATATTATATTTTTCTTTTACATACCACTTATGAAATTCATTTTACACACTTTGAAAATAATAAACAAAACATAATTAGCCATATACACTCAGGAACATTGAAAATAGCGACCCAAGAAGGAAGTTAAGTACAATCGTGAAACTTTGCAAATAAGTACAGCGTAATGTGATATGCAAATGATCCAAGTTTTGTGCCATTACGCATGCTCATACACGCCGAGGTGGCGCAACAATCAGGAAGAGGGTGTTGTATAAGCCAGCACAAATTCGAAGACTCATAAACGTGATGATTACCCACCGATTGTAGGAAGACTTTGGTAAACGAAACATGTCTGATGCCGTTGGTTGAGTTCGAATAACAGCCAGAGATGGAGATAATACTTATGTTTATATTACAAGAAAATAAATATTTACAGTTAAAGTTTACACTAAAAGGTAATAATGCGGTTAAATGAAAATTACACCCTTAAAGGTGCTGCAGATTGATGCGGACAAGACCTTGCGTCTGTCCGTTGCGTTTCCAGTTTCTAGAATGTCCCGGTACGGGGTTCAAAAGTTTTCGTTGGGGTAGGAAGGCGGGAAAGTATGGCGCACTCAGTTACATTTAAGTGAGGAGTGTAGGAAACATACTCCCACCCTATATACGAATTAGTTCGGATATATAGGAAGTTTGTGAAGTTTATGAACAGGTCGTTTAAACACTGAGTCTTGGGTTTTCACAGTTGCAACTCGAACCAGTCCGTCGTTGCCTGGATGCACTTGAAGAACTCGAGCCATTGGCCATGTACCAGGAGGACCCTCCTCTTTGATCAATACGATGTCATCTTCCTTCAAGTTTGGTTGTGCGTCCTGCCATTGCTTGCGAGGTTGTAAGGAAGAGATAAATTCGAGCTCCACTTCTTCCAAAAGCCCCGTTTGATGTTCTGTAGCAACTCCCAACGATCTCTGTGGTTGGAGGTTGAAGGAAGCTCCTCTGGAACTGAAAGAAGAACATCACCTGTAAGAAAATGTGAAGGTGTGAGTGTAGATATGCATTCTATGTCAGAGTCATTAACGTAGGAGAGAGGCCTGGAATTCAGTAATCCTTCGATTTGTGTGAGCAAGGTTGTTAACTCTTCAAAAGTTAATATGGTTTCTCCCAATACTCTCTTCAGATGAAATTTGACGGATCGAATTACTGATTCCCAAATACCTCCAAAATGTGGTGATGAGGGTGGAATAAACTGCCAATCTATTGAAGATTTGGATAAGTAGTAAGAGATGGCTTCATTAGTTGGTAAAGAAAGCCACATAACTTCCGTATTTCGTCAAGTTTTCGACGAGCTCCAACAAAATTGGTTCCATTGTCACTATAAATGTGGCGGGGAGCCCCACGACGAGCACTAAAACGACGAAGTGCAACTATAAAGGAATCAGTTGTTAAGTCTCCGACTGCTTCAATATGAACAGCTTTAGTTGCTAAGCATACAGATGAAGCAATGTAACCCTTTGTAGATTTAGTCCCTCGACCTTTGTTGCATTTAATCACTACAGGACCAGCATAATCAATACCGCAACTGAAGAAAGGTCTCTCCAGCGTGACACGGTGTTTTGCAAATTGCCCATCAGTTGTGGTGTTGTGGAGGATGTTTTGAATTTGTTACACTTTAAGTATTTTCTAATACATTTGTTAATTAATTTTATACTTCCTACGATCCGATGGGACTGTCGAAGAACGTGAGCTAACAAAGTCGGCCCAGCATGTAAATGAGCAATGTGTTGTTCCTTGATAAGGAGTTCACTAATACTGTGCTGAGAAGGAAGTATGATAGGATGCTTGGAATTGAACCGAAGCTGGGAATTTTGCAATCTCCCTCCCACCCGTACTAAACCATGTTCATCTATGAATGGATGGAGTGAACGTAATGGACTTTTGGGTGGCAGGGAAATCTGTTTCTTAATGCTTCGTATTTCTTCCTGAAAGTAGAAACCTTGAACCCAACGAATGATGGTTTCTTCAGCGGTTTTGGTTTCCTAATGATGGTAACGTCAATCCAAACGAATTGGGAAGAATGGCCATATTACCGTCTACATTCACGGGGAGTCCACAGCACATGCATGAATACGCGCAAGATGCGACGACATACGTTCGCGCATATGGTCGTCCAGATTTGTTCGTCACCTTTACATGCAATCCAACATGGAATGAAATTAAAGAACTTCTATTAGTTGGACAATCATCTTCGGACCGCCATGACATTACCGCACGCGTATTTAAACAAAAATTGAAATGTTTGATGGATTTTATTAACAAGCATCATGTTTCTGGAGAGACACGCTGCTGGATGCATTCCATTGAATGGCAGAAAAGAGGATTGCCACATGCACATATTTTGGTTTGGTTAATCAACAAAATTACGCCAGATCAAATTGATCAAATCATCTCAGCAGAAATACCAGATAAGCACATTGATCCAAACTTATTCGACGTCGTCACCAAAAATATGATCCATGGCCCATGTGGCGCATTCAACAATAATTCATCATGCATGTCTGATGGGAAATGCACGAAACGATACCCAAGAAAATTGGTTTCTGATACTATCACTGGCAATGACGGATATCCACTGTATCGTCGACGATCAGTTGAGGATGGTGGCAAATCCGTCGTTCTGAAAGTACGAAACATTGATATTGATGTAGATAATCGTTGGATTGTGCCATATTCACCACTGCTTTCAAAGACCTTCAAAGCCCACATTAATGTTGAGTATTGCAATTCAGTGAAGTCGATCAAATACATTTGCAAATATGTCAACAAAGAAAGCGATATGGCAGTCTTCGGAGTAGGGAATGTAGCTGCACCGCTCGATGAAATCAACCAATACCAACTTGGACGCTACATAAGCAGCAATGAAGCAGTATGGCGCATCTTATCATTTCCAATCCATGAACGACATCCAACAGTAATACACTTGGCGGTGCATCTCAAGAATGGACAGCGCGTGTACTTTACAGCAGATAATGTACGTGCAAGAGTATTGGTTCCACCGGCAACAACTTTAACTGCGTTTTACTCATTGTGCCAAGATGATCTTTTTGCTAAAACTTTGCTTTATTCTGAAGTACCGAAATTCTACACGTGGAATACATCGACTAAAAAGTTTCAACGTCGCAAACAAGGTAAAGCAGTTGAAGGACATACCAATTTATATTCCAATGTTGCATTGGGTCGTCTGTACACTGTTCATCCGAACAATACAGAATGCTTCTATCTAAGATTGCTGTTGATCAATATACGTGGACCAATATCCTTCCAAGATTTAAGAACAGTCAACGGTCAGCTGTGCGCTACTTATCGCCAAGCTTGCCAAGAACTAAATCTTCTTGAGAATGATGCACATTGGGACACTGCACTAGCTGATGCATCGAATACTGCTCGACCACAGCAAATACGCACGCTATTTGCCATAATATTAACAACCTGCTTCCCATCTAATCCAAAAGATCTTTGGGAAAAAATACAAGGACTACATGAGTGAAGATATTCTACATCGTTTGCGCGCTGCGAATCAAAATCCGGACATTCAATTCACACCAAACGTGTATAATGAAGCATTGATTTTGATTGAAAACATATGTTTGACAATCGCTAACAAGGCACTGGTGCAAATGGGAATGCCTGCTTCAAACCGACCTGCAAACAACCTTTTTGATCGTGATTTGCAACGAGAAACACACTATGATTCTGATGAACTGGGGACATTCGTTAGGACAAATCTTCCGCAGTTGATTCTAGAACAACGCATTGCGTATGACAGAATTATGCGGGCAATTACAGAACAAAGCGGTGGACTGTTTTTTATAGATGCGCCCGGTGGTACAGGCAAGACTTTTCTTCTTTCACTAATTTTGGCAACCATACGATCACAAAATAATATTGCACTGGCTATTGCATCATCTGGAATGCGGCAACTCTTTTGGATGGTGGCCGAACAACGCATTCAGCATTGAAACTGCCGTTGAATTTGCAAAACACTGAGGCACCAACATGCAACATCAGCAAAACTCTGGAATGGGAAAAGTACTCCAAACGTGTCAAATTATCATATGGGACGAATGTACAATGTCTCACAAGAAAGCATTGAAGCGCGCTTGATCGTACACTGCGAGATTTCAGAGGAAACAGACGGATCTTCGGTGGCGCACTCATTTTATTGTCTGGTGATTTTCGACAAACACTGCCCATTATACCACGATCAACACCCGCTGATGAATTTCATGCATGTCTTAAATCATCAGTTCTATGGCGTCATTTACAGAAATTGACTTTGAAAACTAACATGCGTGTACAACTACAACGGGATGCATCGGCTGGAAATTTTGCAAAACAATTAATGGATATTGGAAATGGGCGAATGGAAATTGATGAATCTACACAATGTATCACCCTGCCAGCAAACTTCTGTAAGATAACAGAAAGCATCGACGAATTGGTGCAAAAAGTTTTCCCAAGCATTGCACAAAACTACAAAAACCATCAGTGGCTCAGTATGCGTGCTATATTAGCAGCCAAAAACATCGATGTCAATACCATCAACTTCACCATTCAGCATGGAATACCCAGTGAAACGACAACATATAAGTCCATCGATACTGTGGAGAATCAAGATGAGGTTGTCAACTATCCAACTGAATTCTTGAATTCGCTTGATTTGCCAGGCATGCCACCGCACGTTCTTACATTGAAAATTGGCGTACCCATCATACTTCTTCGAAACATAAATCCACCACGACTTTGCAACGGAACCAGACTCTCAGTCAAGAAAATGATGAAAAATGTTATCGAGGCAACAATTTTGACTGGAAAATTCAAAGGTGAAGACGTCCGGTTGCCACGTATCCCAATGATCCCGACAGATATGCCATTCGAATTCAAACGTTTACAGTTCCCGGTGCGACTCGCTTTCGCAATGACTATTAAAAAAGCACAAGGACAATCGTACAAGTGTGTGGATTAAATTTGGAGAATCCATGCTTCTCACATGGACAGCTCTATGTGGCTTGCTCACGTGTCGGAAAACCTTTTGATTTATTCGTCTACGCACCAGATGGAAAAACAAGAAATATTGTGTATCCCACAGCACTTCAATAAACATCTAATTGAAACTGAACTTTGTAATCACACAATTTTTTCGAAACGGCTTTGAATGAATTGAATATTTGTGTACTGATTTTCCTTTAAAATAATTTTTCTTAAATTTATTTCAGTTGTTTGCGTAGCAACGCGCGCCGGGTACAGCTAGTATACTAATAAAAATTATCATGGTCATTGATCCGAATGTCAAGAATTTTATGTAATTTTAAATTCAGACATTAAGATATTGATGTAGAAAATATAAAAGGACCATCTAAAATACATGAAAAATGCAGTCTGCTATAAAATGATCTTGACAAACAAAATCCGGCATTTTCACTTACTATGGCAGAGCCGGCTTAGTCAGGGGCGATCTGGAAAAACAGAGAGAGAACCGCGGTTTTGATGGATGCCGCTCCAGCTTTTAAAGCTCCCAGGAAAAATTATATATATATATAAATTACAAATGCAAAAATAAATCTTGTAATTTTCCATACATTTTTATAACAACGAATTGTGGAATTGGCTTCCAATACATTGTTGTGTTTGACAATATCTAAGGTAACCAACCCTACTTTAGATAGATTTGTACTACTTTTCGTAACCGTATTCCTTTTAAAATTAATTCGTGCAGCCGAAGTACACCTTTGTACCCTTAAAAATTTATGTTAACTATAACGGTTAATTTTAATTTATGCAACTTGTGAAATGTTCATAATTAACCATTTCCGTCTAAAACAGTTTACATGAAAAAAAAGTTTGGACTCCCTCATTCATTAGGGATTTATATAAGATTCTAACATTAAATTTTATTTTTCACCGAAAAGGGTTGGAGTGGTAGTGTATAGTGCTTCCACACCACAGGTCTGGGGTTCTATTAACGGGCTGCGCAAGGTCGACTCTGCCTTTCATCCCCGCTACATTGGGTCGATAAATGAGAACCAAGCTTGCTTCGGGTCTTAAACACTGAAGGTCTCTCTTCAGACAGACCACCAAATCGGGACATCTGTTCATGCACCTCAGCGTCCAATGGTCACGTGTATTATGATGGGCACAGTAGTTCCTGGCCCTCATGGATTGTTGTGCCTCTGAGTTTGAGTTTTAAGTTTGAGGATTACCTCACTTTGGGGATACCCCTTAGATAAACATGTATTTCCACTCATTTGCAATTAAACATTTTTCTTTCAATTACGTTTATTTCAGAAGGAAGTTTGATTTTTCAAATGTATTTGCTTAATAACATGTATATTTGTGTATTATATTAAAAATTTGATCAGTCCAAAATTACATGTTTTTAGCTCCTCTAAAAGCTTTTAGGATTTTACAACTGATCTTACAATACATATACGTTGTATAGTAGTATATTTAAAAATGATAAGGACATTTTTACGACTGTGTGAGCTGTTATGCCTCGTTTATAAATATAAAAAATTGCAATCAGCTACAGTTTTTAAAATGTACAGAAATAAGTGGAGCAACAGGATACTTACATATTATGAATATTTTTGACTGCAGTAAGATATATTTATATTTCAGTTTCTTTACAATTTGAATAGAAGTTGTAAGCCATTTTGCGAATAGTTTGATTTTGAGTATAAACCCATAGGCTGTTTAATATTGTAAAGTGTTTTACTTTGATACCAGCACACATTAAAATAAGGCTCATTTGCAGTTATATGATCAGCTTCAGTGATATTTAAATTTTAAAAAATAGTCTACACGCGTACGAAAACATTCTTTCACAACCGCACACCACATCTCTCTCATACTATATCTTCCCTACAGTAGGAAATATTTGTGTATACTGAAAAATTTAATACAGGATACATTTCCAAGTGTTAAATTTGTTTTTAAAATTTGGTATGAATACATTGTGGGAGAACTGTCGGTTAACTTCACTGAACAAAATTGTTTTAAGTGTACTGTTTTGAAAGACAAGATTAATTAGGGAGAACTTTTCTCACAATAGAATTTGTAATGACTGAATTGTGTGAAAATGTAGTTATCGATGTGTGACATTTTTCCTTGTAATAAAAGAAACAGAAAGATAAGAAATTTAACTTGAGTAGAAAATGGTTAGAAGTACTGTCATGCGCATTTGAAGAAGTATATGCCCCATTAAAATTAAAAATTATTGACTGAATGTGTGTTATGTCCATCACAAATGCAGATGTAGAAAAGGAATTTTTATTTAATACAAGAAGTTCGAAAAAGAGAACACTAGGAAGGAAAAAATTTAAATTTTTTCCGAAAAATATTCAGTTAACATAAAAATATCTTTTATATGATTTTAATTAAAATGAATTAAAAAGTATTGAAATCCTTTTTTATGCTATTTTAAATTAAAAATATAACTGAATAGAGAAAGATCGGTTTTATTTCATAAATATAATCATTGTATGTAACATTTATTGTGTTATTGTTTAAAAAATGAGATAGGGCCTTTGCTCTTTTTACCTCATTACTTTTTAAAAACAGGAAAGTGAGCGCGTTTTCTTACTCCTCATATTCAAAAAATGAATACAGGATGCTTTTTTCTGGTTCAAATCGCAATACCATATATATATATTTTAATTTTTAAAAATGACAGAAAAATAAATTTTCTTGAAGAAAAATATAATTATTTTTCAACTTCTAACATACTATTTATTTCATTTTTTTCCCTTTTTTTTTACCTTTCATTTCGTTTTTAATTTTACTGTGACTGAACATATAGGAGAAAGAAACACCCTATCTTTCAAAGAGGATTGATCAAGAGAGGATATCTACGCTTTCAAAGAAGATTGCCCAAGGCAACTTAACAGCTAGCTGTAAACGATTGATCTCTTTGTTCTTACTTTTCAAAAGGGACCGAACTGGGTCGTAAAATTTTCCCCGTTCGACCTCCCAAGTTCTAAAAGGGGAAAGGAAAAAAAGGCAGCTGCATTTTGAGGGGA
>BMAU01019269.1:0-55682 GCA_019973935.1 Trichonephila clavipes
TTTGAAATTCTTGAATTCTTGTATTCGTTCTAATCGATGCCAAAAATTCATGTAAGATTTGAATTTTGAACTGTGTCATCGTCATCCCTTCAAATTGCTTCCTAACATGGTAGCGTGAGAGATCATACAGCTAATTGTTAAAAAGACATTTTATTCTAGATTAAAGAAACAAAAGGAATAGTCATTATTAAAGTATTAAAGTTTATAGCCTTTTCCCTGTAGTAAAGTTCTAGTTCAAAACTCATTCCAGCCGTTGCTCTGCTGACTCGCACTCCACCTTTCACCAGTCGTCAAAGTTCATTTCCCTTGGTCCTTGAGGGGTGGCTGCCTCTGCAAACTCAAAAAATTGAAGAGCGAAGTAATAATCAAGATCGAAAGAAATCGAGAGTCTCACGTCAACCCCCGAGCGACCGTTTAAACGTCTTGTGGGTGGGCCACTTTCCCGTCCCCAATCACGTTTCATTGGCGCGTGTAACTTATCTGCATACGGCTCTCCTTCACTTTAGTCCTACCCATTGAGCTCCATTGGAGCTTGGAGACACAATAGGCCTGCACGTCTGATCCCAACTCCAGCATTGTATCTTGTTCACCATCAGAGTGCTATAAATCGTCTTGTTCCATTAAAACTGAGGGTATGTCTTTGTCACGACCGACTGACCGACATTCCTCTTCATTCAAGTCATTTAATCGACCCACATGTATGAGGGAGAAACCAACACAATAGATGCTGTTCCCCGAAGATTCCTTCCTACAGAACGTTGTGACTAAAGAGCACCTGGATGTCGGTGAAAAAAAGGTGTGGCGACATCAAAGCCGTTTTCCGAACCGGCTCAAGCATGAGGAAATAATAGCTGATCATTTTTTGGAAGACACATGGTCCCATCTGGACAACTTGGTTACCCCGTACGTCAATCTTGACAAGTATTCTACAAATGAGGCGACATTTCAACTCCCTTTGTGCGAAAAAGTACAGCCAAACAGCTGACATTTCAGGGTTATTGAAAATAAAGCACTACACGAAAGAACAACGCATTTTCATTGTTGATTAATATTGGGTGGTTTTTTTTAAAACTGACTATTCGAAGCCACTTTGAGCTAGATCTAATAACCACACTGACGTTTAACTTAACATAGAGACTAATAATGGCATAAAAAGTAAGATTCAGTGAAAAAATAAATAGTCCCGAAATTAGCCGATAGAGGTATTTAAGGCTCTGCTGCAGCTTAGCAAATCAAGAATCAGTATAAAACACGAGTACGAAACTCCAAATTAATGCTTTCATATGCGCCAGTATAAATACATATAAAAACATGTAGACCAGTGGTGTCAAACTCGCGGCCCACAACGAAAATTTTTGCGACCCGGCCAATATATCGGATCCTTAATAATGTAATAAAATAATTTTTTCCCCGAAATAGGAAACATAATAGCTGAGAAGAGATGTCAAGAGTCGGAATGTAAACATTAAAATGTTCTTGATCTTTTATATATGTTTATTATAATATATCATTCGAAATAAATCTACGTTTGTAAGAATATTTTTTGCAGCCCACCTAAAGTTAAACCTTGTTTGTTTGGCCCAAGTTAGCCTTTGATTTTGACATTCCTGATGTAGACCCAGCATGTTTCGATGAATACATTCTCACCTCTTCAGTATCAGAAGTGAGCCACAGCTCAAAAGAATATACGACTCACATTACCAGAATTTGCATAATTCGTTATTTTGTATTATCTTAATCATCCACAACTCCTTTTGAACCTAGAAACCAACAGTAGCTTCGTAAAGGGGTTTTATCATTTAATGCTTTGATTAAGAGAATTAAGAAGTTATTCTCTTAATCAAAGAATTAAGAATGATTAAGAAGCTTGAAGAAATAAAGAATCACTGACAATTCCCTTAGGCAGAGGACGTAAACCTGTGTTAAAAGAGGTGATAACAGATGTTGCAATTGTAACCATCAACGAATCACACAGAACCATTGTTGGTCACACCTACCACAGACAACGGGGAATATTACTCGCTACGTGCTGCGTACCGTCGCAGGAAGTATTGTGCACAGAGAACACGGTGTAGTCTCTGAGAATGACGATCATGCGGAATGTAGTCGAATTCCTCACCGGGGATGTGAATGTAGGAATAAAACTTAACCTTTCACTCTTATATTGTATGTGTTACTTTTTATAAAATTTTTTCTTTATACAGCACCATAGATACCCCTATAGGCGATTTTTAGAACTAATTTTTTTTACGAAATTCTTATGTCATTTGTCTCCATACCAAATTTAGAATAGAAATTGTGTTGATATCTTTATCTCCAGACATATCTTTTATCTTAAAGACACGCGAACTTTGAGATCTACGTTTAATTAAAAGGTAATTACGATAGAAGAATGGTCAAGGCTGAATCATGGATTTGAATTCTGATGCCAATTAAGAGCAGCCATGTAAAGGGAATATGCATCTTAAATCTTTTGAGGTTCCAAGTCCTTACGTTGATGTTGTGTGAAAGAATGGAGAGTGGGATGCAAGATCAGGTGTCACAGTCGTCATTAGAACGAGTCTCATTTCGAGTTCTATCACCGATATATCTTGTGTTTAACAAACATGTGAGATGTTCATAAGCAATCAGCCTCGTAGAAGCATTTTTTCATAGCAGAAAAATCGTTATTAGGATAAGAAATCTATCAAAAGTTATAAGAAAAGTATCAAAAAGTCAACCTTTACCAATTTACAATCGTAATTTTTAATTTATACTTAAATTACTTTTGAAGCTGAGTAATTACCCAATTAGTTGGGTGAATGTTTAAAAATGTACAGTTAAAATGGCCATGAGAAATACACCACTCAAAATTGAATAATAAGATTGATATATGCATCATATTTTAAGATTCTTGTTAAATTCGAATCAAGTTATTCAGAAGTTTATTTATACACTTTCTTTTTGTTACTAAGTGAGGCCTTCACTTATGTGGAAGTTGTATTTTTAAGAAATGTTGTTGTTCGGAAAGTTTATTATGACATTGTTATTGCCTAGTAAGAGCGGCAAAAATCATTAATTTCTTTAGCGAAATTCTCCTGCTTCAATAGTAAAAATAAAATGAAAATTACGAAGTTCCCTTACAATTTCATTTTCAAGGAAAAATTTTTTGTGCATTTTCTAGTGGTCCATATAATTGAGAAGCTTGCCACGAAATTTCAGATCTGTTAGCAAATTAGTTTTTAAGATATTTGAAGTCTTATGAGCTATGGTTTTGGTTTCATTTTAAAGCATTTTTCAACTCTCTCTGTTAAATTGATTTAATAAAAAATATTTTTCAGCTTTTTTAGTTTGAAATGGTTATTACTTCCAATTATCATTACTAAAATAATTTCTGCTTGATTAGGTTGAGTTCTTATAAATAATTAAGATTAATTTCATGGCCAATTTTTGCTTTAAAAATAGTTTGTATAACTTAAAAGCGTTATCATTAATTTTTCCTGGGGAGAAAATGCCATGGTAAATGCGTTCTCAGGTCTAACTTTTTACTTACAGAATCAGCTTAATAATAAAATCTAAATATAAAACATCAATTATTTTTACTGTAGCTCCCCCATTTTTTTTTTTTTTTTTTTGAAAAAGGGTACCGTGTAGTCTTAATACCCCTAATAACTTTAATGTCATTTCTTGAAACCTTTTTGGAAACTATCCAATTACGTATTCAGGGACTATGGAAATGACATAAGAATGCCTCCTCGGAGGGGTGGGGGGTTGAATCAGATTTCCGAATGCAAAATAATTTTGATCCGTCTGCTAAACTACTCGCGGAATAATCCTTTTTACTACTTAAAAAGGTTTATTTATACTTTCAACTAGCTGTATGGCTTGGCGTTGCACGAGCTTTCTGCACTTATATAAGAAAAAGCTTTAGTAAAATATACTCTTTCGAAATTTCTTTGTGTTGCACAGGCTAGTGCAGTTTTAAGAAACAGTATATATTTTTCAGAATTAAAATATGCTAACATTCATATGTGCATCGTTAAAATTAACGTAAAACATAACAAATAAAATTGATAAAAGTGTCTATTTTATTTTTGTTTAACATTTTAAACTATCCTTTAAAAAAAATTTAAAATTATCAGTTTTAATTTATTTTTCAAAAGTAATACACTCATGAACATTGAAAATAGCTACCCAAGAAGAAAGCATCGGATTAAAATGAAATTTAAAACACATAATGACACAGATGAGAGATTCACTTGATCTAAAAAACAAGACAACTAAACGAATACAGGGTGAGAAACGACACAAATACTAGGCAACTTCAATAGCGCGTTGGACTATCCCCAGCTGCAATACATGCCGCCACACGGTCCGGCATTGAGTTGATTAGACACCTTATGTTGTCCTGAGGCAGATGGGCCCACAAATCTTGAACAGCCAACTCTAAATCATGTACAGAGTCACACGATGGCATCTGCCATTTTTAGCTGATCCCACACGGGCTCTACTGGGGACAAATCGGGGGAGCAGGCTGGTCATGGAAGAGTCTGAAAATGACGAAGGAAGTCTTGAGCAACTCTTGCTGTATGTGAACGAGCATTATCTTGCTGGAAAAATGCCCCTGGGAGACCATTTAGGAAAGGTCCTACATGGGGTCGAAGAATATCCTCAACGTAACATTGGCCCGTTAAGGTTCCATGCATCACAATTAAAGTGAACCTGCTATCATAGGCTATGGTCCCCCAGACCATTACACCAGCTGTGTGACGTAGAACAGTTTGGGGGGAATTGTACCGCTCACCAGGGCGCCTTTACACCCGTACACGGTTATCATCTGTCCCCTAAGCAAACCGGAATTCATCACTAAACACAACCTTTTGCCAATCTGTGAGCACGTTTATCTGGCATGTTTCGTTTACCAAATTCTTCCTACAATCGGTGGGTAATCGTCACGTTGATGAATCTTCGAATTTGCGTTGGCTTATATAACACCCTCTTCCTGATTGTTGCGCCACCTCTGCGTGTATGAGCATGCGTAATGGCACAAAACTTGGATCATTTGCATATCACATTACGCTGTACTTATTTGCAAAGTTTCACGATTGTACTTAACTTCCTTCTTGAGTCGCTATTTTCAATGTTCCTGAGTGTATATGGCTAATTATGTTTTGTTTATTATTTTCATAAATGTGTAAAATGAATTTCATAAGTGGTATGTAAAAGTAAAATATAATATAAAATTATATTTGTTTAGTAAAACAATGAAAAAATATTTTGAAATTAAAATTACTTTTGTAACTTTAAGAATGCTTGAAGTATCATAAAAGGCATATAAAATAAGGATGGCGATTAATAATGAACCATAATCTATGTGGCCATTGCTTTTATTTATTTTTTAACTTGTAGTGGATGACTGTGGGTAATATACAGTTTTTTCAAATGTAAATTCATTTATTAAATTAAAAAATGGACATTGTAGAACAGTGTGTCCTAAAGTAAAAAATAATTTTTTAATGTGTGAGTGTTCTCATTGCAATTTCGCTTCACAGATAAGAATGATTTCATAAACACGCATATTTGAATATAAGAGAGAAAATTAACTTGCTAAAAAGAAATGAAAGGATGAAAATATAAATAAAAGAAAAAATTATGTCACAAACTATTTTCTTAAAATATTAACATAAATAACATACATTAGGAAGCCTTCAACTGGAAAAAAATAAAATTAGTACTAACTAAAATTGTAAAAAATAGATAAAATAAGCCTACATTGTAATAAAGCATTAAATTAAATTTTCTGTAGCATTAAATTAATATCACGTGAGGAATGGAAGTAATACTATCTAACACCTATATTACATTTAATATAAAATTCGGATGTAATACAATAGGGAAAAATTTAATTAGTAAGAACTAAAATGAACTACCTAAAACAGACCTACGTTAAAAAAAACCCATAAAGTACCTAATTACAGAAATAATAAATCCTTGTTGATAAAAATTAATTTTTAAACAATACTCTTTTGCAAAATTTGTGACGAATCTGTACGGAACCTTTCCACGAATCTTCTTAGGCGTCTTTTTGAAGAATATAAATTCGCGTTTATTTCCAATCAACTCCAAAAAGATGAACGGGATATTCAAATTAGATGAGGTATTTAAATCGAGTATTGTAAGCTAGCAAAGAGATGATGGAAGGCTATTGAGCCAGCAACTTTAACCGCAATATTATAGAGGCTTCCAAAATATTTGAATAGTGTAGAAGAATTGCTGTGATTATAAGGAAGTACCAGAAAGCTGATATAGCCAACGGTAAATATAATTTACTTACGCTTAAAAGAAGCGTTAGTTTAATCGAATTAGTTAAAGTTAATGAGAGTTAAGAATTCGAGTACGTGTATTTCTCGGACCTCCTATTTCGGCAGACCTTACTTGATCTTGAGCGTAATTATTAATTGGTTGCATCATTCGTAATTTAATTTATTACAAAGGTAAATCCCTTTATTGGACGTAACATAAAAGTATTATATGTTATCAGAGATTTTTTTGAGAAAATTATAATAATAAATAAATATTATTATTCAAAATGGCTCTTAGTGGTTCTTTGCCTCAAATTAATCTCGCGTTCGTATTATCTTGACCCCAGGGGGGGGGTCTTCACAGTGGCACCCAATGAGTAAATCCCGAGTTTAGAGTCGGATCTAATTTTCGAATCATCCCTGAGCAGTATTTTTCGGGGGAGGAGAACGTGGCAGAATTCTTGGAAAATATAGATAACTTAACATATTACGAGATACCCACACAACTCGTCTGTGCATATTTAAAGGGTCATCTCACAGGACGGGCACAAAGATTTTATGAACAAATTCTCAATTTTTCAATTTTTGGTTTGAGGTTCTAGGTTATAGGGTTGCAGAAGCTTAAAAAAACATTGATAATAAAGGCGACGGATTACGCGCACTAATTATTTTCAAAAAGCAAGCGTTGTCAGCATTTCAAAACAGTTCCCCGTGGTTAGAAATAGGTCGGAACTAAAATGGTCTATAAAAATAAAACTCATTTTTTCGCATCATCTCAAAAGCATAACCATAAAAAACCGTCTGATTTTGTGTATGATTTGTTGAAGATCCACAAAATCTTAAAACCCGAAATGACAGAGGAAAAATTGATCGATCATATTATTAGTAGGTTAGAACCTCGGATTTTGGATTATGTAGAGGTTAGGCATCCGCAAACCACATCTAACCTTCTACAAATAATTGATAAGTACGAGGAAAGGTTTCTAAATAGAAAGAACAGAGGTTCGCGTTGGGAATCCCGAGATACAAACCAAAGCGAGAACAATCGTTTCCCTAACAGGAATCGGCAGGAAAATTGGAGGGAAACGAGAGGTAACAATAGATATGCGGACCATAGCAGACCACGAAGAGAGTTCAATAGATTTGACAGTCAAGGTGTTGCGGATAATTGGAGATTCGATGGTCGACGCCGAGGTGGTCAATCGGATCATCGATTCCACAGTCAAGGAAGTCGACAAGGTGGTTCGAGAAATAGTGCTTTCAAGGGTCCGAATGATCAAAACAGATATTTAAACTGTTAAGCGATCGATGCGAGTATGAGGGTGATCGATCGCGATGTACAGAAAATCCTCCAGATACGGAACACCGAACTATTAGGGTATCCTCATTACGAATGACTCCAATAGATTTACCGTATGTCCCCATTCTTTTAAATGAGACATTCATTGCAGCCCTTTGGTACACGGGAGCGGAGAAATCTTTCATATCAGAGGAGGTCTATCGCAAGTATTTTTCGTATCGACCGCGTCAAAAGAAGAAAGATAGAGTAGTGACGGCCCAGGGAACCCCGTGTTGTCACTTAGGTAGGATCGAATTACAGATTCGGATCCGAGAATTTCAGAAAACCTGGCAATTTCACATTCTTAACAATATGCAGTACCAATGCATTTAAGACATTGATTTTATGAAGGTGTCCAAATTGATTTTAGATTTCGATCAGAAATTTCTGATCATTCCAGATGACCAAATTAAGCAGTCACCAAAAGTGGAAAAACCAGCCGAGATTGATCTATCAGATACAAAGCTCGGTGAAGGGCAAAAGCAAAAGTTAAGGAATTTATTTAATGGTTTTAAAGGGCTATTTTCAGATCAGCCGTGGTTAACTCATGTTTTATACCATGAAATCGATACTGGGGACAAGGGACCGGTAGTGTCAAGACCCTACAGATATGACAGGGTCAAACTAGGAATAATCGATTATCATATTGAGAAAATGTTACGAGAGGGTACAATCCGTCCTATTCAATTCCCATACGCGTCACCGGTAGTTTTAACGCGCAAGAATAATGACCTTCCTCCAGAGGCATATCGATTCGTGATTGATTATCGCAAACTTAATGCCATAACTAAATACCCCCGATATCCATTACCGGTGATTGATGATCTAATCACAAACATTCCGCCATCCAATGTCGACATAACGCATACCGGCGTAATGTCGACATTGGATTTAAAAAGTGGTTATTTTCAATTGGCGATTAGTCCGAAAGATATCGAGAAAACCGCGTTTATAAGTCGCAATGGCACCTTTGCATTCCTCAGAATGCCCTTTGGCCTTTCAGGGGCAGCGCCAAATTTCCAAAAAGCCATAGATATTATATTAAAACCTGTTATTGGGCGTTTCGTGTTGGTTTATATGTGTGTGTGGATGATGTTATTATCACATCTCCATCGTTTAATGAACACTTAGATCATTTGAATCAGGTATTTGCATTGTTGCGAGACGCAGGGCTAACCCTAAATAAGGAAAAATGTCACTTCGCACGTCACAAATTGAAGTATTTAGGTCTCATAATTAGTAAGGAAGGGATCGAAACCGACAATAGTAAAGTCAAGGCAATCCCAGAAATGAAACCTCCTAAAAATAGTAAGGAAGTGTCGAAGTTTTTAGGGATGGCGGGGTGGTATCAGAAGTTTATACCCCACTATGCATACATATGTGAATCATTATATCGGTTAAAGAAAAAGGGGGCTAAATTTAATTGGTCAACAGAAGCACAGGATGCGTTTGATAAAATAAAACGGGCATTAACAGAGGCACCAGTTTTGCAGTTGCCGAATTTTACAGAACAGTTTAACTTCTTTACTGATGCTAGTGGGGTCGGAATTGGTGCTGTGCTTAATCAAAACCACAGACCTATTGCATTCGCGTGTAGAACCCTGAATAAAGCGGAAAGAAATTATACTGTAACTGAACGCAAATGTTTGGCGGTGATATGGGCAACAATCCGTTCTATCTTTGACTATGGAAGTCAACTATTTTCCTTTTCTAGCAATAGCAACAGACAGAAACTAGAACCGATTTACAATGCTGTCTTACGTTTAGCCCTAGGTCTCCCAAGAAATACCCCGTTGGGGATTTATTAAGAGCAGAGTCTATGAATGGAAGTATTAATACTCGCCATAATTTCCTTTGCCAAAAATTTATAACCAAGCACATAGCATTAAAAGACTGGTCACCGAACACAAGGTTATTTTGGAATATAAATAGTATTTTTTATAAAGATAGAGAAAAAGATATCAGTATTTCTCAAAAGACGATCAACCTGCTCCAAGAATTATGCATCCTCTAAAGTAGATATTCTTCAATGGATCCCTCCTCCCCCAATCTACGATAATCGCAAAATAAACATCTATACTCATGAACTACCATTTCAAAACAAGGATCTTCCAGATGTCACAGTGCAAAATATGTTTAATGATTACATTCAGTCAAACTTTAATAACAATATCATAATAGCAACCGATGGTTCAAAAAATACTAATCAAACATCAATAGGAATCCTGATCCCTAAGAAAAAAATTCGACAAAATTTCATACTGAAAGAAATGATTTCAATATTCACAGCTGAAGCTATAGCCATATGGACAGCGTTAAAAAATTGAGTTTCTGAAACAGAAAATTATATCATCTTGACGGACAGCTTATCAGTCCTAAAAAGCATCCAAAATATTAATAGAAAATCCAATACGATAATAATAAATTTAAGTTCAACTTTACATCAGTGCCTCCAAATAGCTCAATCAATTACATTCATTTGGGTACCAGCTCACAAGGGAATAGGGATTAATGAAGAAGTTGATAAATTAGCTAAAGCCTCTCCAGAGCCGTGGAATATTATTTCTTGGGTAACTTGGGAAGATCTACATACGTATTTGAAAAAACAACACAAAAACAAAAGAGCAAAAGACATAAAAATTATTTTTATATCTCTCATCTTGAAAAATGGAACAGACAGGCAGCAAAAAATAGAAATACAGAAGTTTTAATCAATAAATTGTGAGCTAAAAAACTACCATCAAATGATATATATTTCCTTTTTAAACAAACAGATTCTCCTTTGTGTGCAGATTGTAAAGTACCAGAAACTAGTGAACATTTTATATTAAACTGTATCAAATACAAATCGCAGCGTGAAATTTTGAAAAATTTTATCTCCAACCACGGAGAATGGTCTTATTCCTCAATAGCGAATTGTAAAACAATAGAGCATGTTCAAAAAGTTGAAAAATTTCTGACATCATCCAATAGATTCTAAAATTCCAATTACTCTATACTCTACTTTCATCATCCTTAGTTGAAGTACAAAGCGATAATTCAAATTACTGATGAACAGTGCAATCACGAACTGTGTGTTACAACTTGGATTAAAAATTAATCAAAATTTTATCGGAGCATAAGGCGTTAGCCAAGTCTCCACTATGTCAGTGTTTTCACTGAACTGATATGGGCATTAAATAAGTTTAAATTTATTTCGGATCCCTGCCGGTGAAAGTAATCACAGATCACGAGGCATTAACAAAGCTAACGAATGGGGAAAATTTATCTAGTCGGATGATTAGATGGGCACTCAAGTTATCAGAGTTCAACATTGTATGGGAACATCGACCGGGGGTCCAAAACGTTGTCGCGTTCGTATTATCTTGAAATCCAGTAGGCAATATGGATGGATCAGAAATTTCGTGCCCAGCTCTTCGAGCCCTCGCCTTAAACTCCCGATAACAACTCATTCGAGAGCAAAGGGAAGATCCTGAGTTAGGACACATTTATCGTTATTTAGAAAATCCAGACGACGGTTCCGTTAACGCGACTGTATGCGAGGGTTGGTCCCAGAATTTTAAAATTATAGATTGTCTACCCTTTTACGCGAAATATTCTACAACTCTTGGAGAACTAAGAGTGTACATTCCTAGATCTCTTCGCGAAGCAATAATTTCATGATGTCATTAGCAGGGCATCTAGGAGAAAGAGGAAGACCTATTTAAAATTACGCGACACATGTTATTTTCCATATATGAGGAAATATATATTTGAATATGTATCAACCTGTGACCGGTGTCAAAAATTTAATTACAAAAACGCGCTACCAGCTGGTCGTTTAATTCAAATAGTATCGAATTACCCCAACGAAATTGTAACGTTAGACCTATTAGACCCCTACCCCGACCCGAAAGATATTTACTCTACTTTAGTAAAACCTAGTGGTTACCAAACTTACTGTGCCCATGGACCCAGGGTCATTTTTTCACATAGGCATTTCACATAAGCAGGGCCGATCCTAGGGTGTCTTCCACCCGCGTGCAGAGACCTAATGTGCCGCCCCTCTAGAAAATTTTTCATATTTTGTGTGACTAATACTTATGTATTTTATAATTACTTATTACAATACTTACATATTTACTTATAATACTTATGCATATAATTACTCTTATTTTGCAATACTTATATATTGAGGTTATAAACTCATCTACCTGTACAAGAGAAAAAAAGTAAAACACATTAATAAAAACGCAAATAAAATTTAGAGAACAAAACTTTATTTTTTGGTCAGCTAATGGGTTATGATCGTGACAAAATACATTAACGAAATAATCAACAACCAAAAATATTACCTTTGAAATAAAAATAGACATTTTATAATTAGAAAAGCAAGATACACACAACAGTATTTACTCAGAAAATGTAATTTAATAAAAAAGTACTAAAGCATAAATCTCGTTAAACGAAAAGTATATAAATCAGTTCTACAACGACTACTTAATAAATAATTATAAAATTACTCTTCTGGCGTTCTGTGAAGCAAATTTGTCAATACTTTTGATGAAATCAATTTTTTTAGATTTCGGTTTCAATAGACAATGTGTCCATATCTGAAAGATTTCGAGTAGTATTCCTAAAAAAGTCGTATAAAAAAATTCTAAAATAGATACCTTACCCTCACACACATCAGTAGTGCTCACACATCTAATAAACTTTATTTGTTCTGTGTGATTAATATCTGGGGTAGAGTCAAGAATTATAGTGTATATTTTGCTTCTTAGACGATGCGTGTAATCCCATTACGAATAGATTCGGCTAAAATAGTTATTATTTCACTTTGAAAATACCGCCCTAAGAAGAGTGGAATACTTGTTTTGTTATTTTTGCATTTACTGACATTGTCAAGTTGTTCTGAAATTAATGGATCAAATTTGGCCAATATCTAAACCAGCGATACTTAATCTGCGGCCCACTGAGCCTTTTTCTGTGGCCCGGTCATGGCCCTTTGCTCTGAGAACGTCTTTTATTTATGAGAATTTGGTGGGAAATTCTTTGTTAAAAAAATCAAATATATCAATTTTGCTGTCGATGTCGTATGGGTGCGAATTGATATTTTTCTCATTAGTGATAATAGACAACAGCGGAGTAGCGCCCATTTTATGAGGTTAACTGATTTTTAACTATCTTTCATATCTCGCAAGAGAAAAATTGTTTGAAGAAAATAGATTGCTTCAAAATGATTGGGAAGTTGACTATTTTTTAGTGAAAAACAAGCATGGTTCAGTAATTGTTTGATTTGTCACGAAAGTGTATTTAAAAATACCAATAAACAAGAATCGATCATAGACCATTTTCCTCGAATATCTCTTTCAAGAGATGATAAATAGGCTTACTTAAATAATCTTTACAACATCAAGAAAGTGTTTTGTTAGTGGTAATATCCCAGTGCCAACCTACGAAACTATTTACTAATGCATATATTGTGAAAGAATTTTTAAATGCTTCCAATTTAAAAAAAATTCAGTGGAAAAAATAAAACAATGTAAAAAATAATAATTAAAAAAAAGCAAACTAAAGTTTTTTAACATTTTTATTAATTTGCACATTTTAAATTTTCTATGTTATATTGGTCTCAAAGCATTCCCTCCCCTTCCATTAATCCTCATGTTACGGCCCGCTTGTAGGAGCCATCATATGCATGCAACCCGCATGAAATAGCTAACATATGCATGCATCCCACACGAAATAGCTAACATACGTATGCGGCCCGGCAGGAAAAAAAAGGTTGCGTACCCCTGATCTAAACTTTTTAAAAATTACCATTATCTCAACTTCGTACTAGTTTCTCTGAATGTCAAATTTAGACTGGCTAAAAGTTGTACTTCAGCAATCATTCTTCCAGTGATGGCACGCCATCGCTTTTCTCTCTCGATTATATACATTTTGCTCTGTGTCAATAGTGCAAATTTTTTGTAGCCTTGTCTTTAATTCGGCAACGATCTTATACAGTTTATGTGTTTAAAAGTATTTTCATGGTTATTATAATACCTAAAAAATATTTTTTTTATTTCTCATTCCAATAAAATTCTATCTTTTAATTTCCTCAAAAAATGTCATTTCGGAATATTTTCGATAACAGTTAATTATTAACACGTGCAATCTTATTTGAAATTAAATTTATAATAATTCTACAAAATGTATCTCTCTTTAAATTAAACACACACAAGCAATATAAAAATTTTTTAAGTCAATTCCTACTTAGATTGACAAAGAAAATTTTTATTTTAGCTACTTTTTATTAAATAGTTACAATTAATATAAATATGTATGTACACATGACAGAATCACAACATTAAGTGGTAATTAATTTTTATTAATTATCATTAAAGTATCATATTGCCATCAAAACAACCGTGTATATAAAATTTCAGTTCAACTGAATGCTTTAAAACGTATGAAAAAAAACCTTTTCAAGTTTTGACACAAAAAAAGAATTGCAAATATGGCTGTATTTGACAGAAAATTAAATATTGTTGAGTTTGAAGCAAACAAATATTTTTCAATGTTTAGCACACCATTTCTTTCCAATGTTTTTTTTTTCTTTTTCACATTTCATTTTCTTGTAATTTTTCTGTGACTGAACAGATCGGGAACAGCCGATTGGACCCCACAACTTCCATACAACATTTGCCCAAGACAATGTAACAACTGTGAGCGAATGATCTCCTGGGTCTCACTTAACAAAGAGACTGAACGAAGTGATAAAATTGCCACCTGTAAACCTACAGCGTCTTAAAAGAAGGAATGAATGAAATCTGCTGCACTTTCGATGGAATTTGCAAAAGTAGAAACGCTTTAGAAAAGATTAACGTGAGACTGAGAGAAATGCTCGAAGGGTTAGATTAGAAAATAAGATCTGGTTAATAAATGTTCTAATAGTTCAATAGTAAAAAAATTTATGAAATATAACGTCTAATCAATGGGGAAAAATAATTGTTTGTAAGGCATTAAATCCACAACTTTCGGTGAAGTATAAAATAAGTTTACTTTCAATTCTTCATTCAGTCGCTTCACAGAAAATCGTAACAATTTTATAGACATTTCTTCAACAGACAAAAAATTGTATACAGCAGAGCATTATTAAACTAAAAATTATCTACATAAATAAATTTTTTTTAAGTACACCTGTAGAAAATATTTAAAACATTACTAAATGAGAAAGTTCATCAGTTGAGATGCTAAGTCTATGTGTATCATAAATCATTTTAACTGTCCACCATTGACAAATTACCATAATTACAGTTGACGATTATATTTAAGAAAGATATCGCCAAAAATGAGTATTCATAGCCAAAAATAAATTCGTTTTATAAAATGTGCTTGCACCGTCTGAGACAGTCTTAACATATGTCAAAAGTAATTCAGAATGAACTTAAAATTTTAAAAAATTAATTAATAAAGACAAAAAACTGAATTTTAGATACACTGGCCAAAATAGGAAAACACACTTTCTCATGTACTTTTTGATTCTACTCAAAAAAAAAAATAAATAAATAAATTATCCCTTCTTAAAATGTGCATGGTTATTCACCATCAATACTGTAACATAAAACACTCAAATTTCCTTTTGAAATAAGGCTAAAAACTGTATTTTTACAAAAATCAAAAAACACTATCCTCTAAACACACAATTATTTGCTTTATATCCATAGAAATTTTTATTTTTTTTGGAGCAGTTTCCTGCTCGCATATGTACCTGCCGCTTGATCCCTATCCTTTAACATTGACCAAAAACAGCCAGAAGAGCTTAAAATTACCATTTTCATAAAACCTCTGATAGCACATTTCACAAACATAAAGCTTTTCCCTTGGCGTATATAAATAAATACACTTTTAAATGATCATGAGAGAGAAAGTCTTACATATTTTTTAAACATGAGGCTTTTCTTTGGTATGAATACAAAAATGTGCATTAAAATTAACATTTTCAGAAAAGCACTTGATGCACATTTCAGAAACATGATGCACCTACTTGATATAAATACATAATATGCAAATGTGCTTTTAAATGACTGACAGGAAGCATATTTCCCTAACATGAGACTTCTCATTGGTATGAATGCATAACAGTCCAGGAAAAGGTCTTGCAGCAGATTTCATAAGCATAAGGCTTTTACTTTGTATGAATACATAAATGAGCTTCTAAATGGCCAATTTGAGAAAAACCCTTGTGGCAAATTTCACAAAACTTGTTTTTCCTTCATATGAATACTTAAATGTGCTTTTAAAGAACAATTTAGAGTGAAAAACTTGCTGCACAGTTCACAAACATCAAGCTTCTTCCTTGGTATGAATACACACATGTGCTTTTAAATGGCTAGTATGAGAAAAAGATTTGTTGCACGTTTCACAAGCATAAGGCTTTTCCTCAGTATGAATACGTAAATGCGTTTTTAAATGGCCAATCTGAGAGAAAGACTTGTTGCACACTTCACAAACATAGGGCTTTTCCTTGGTATGAATACGTAAATGTGCTGTTAAAGAACAATTTACAGTGAAAGTCTTGTTGCACATTTTACAAGCATAAGGCTTTTCCTTGGTATGAAAACGTAAATGTGCTTTTAAATCGCAACTTTGAGAAAAACCCTTGGTGCATACTTCACAAACATACGGTTTTTCTTTGGTATGTCTTAACAGGTGTTTTTTTAAATAACTCTTTTGACGGAAAGCCTTGCTGCATATTTCAGAAACATGAGGCTTTTCCTTAGTATGAATACTTAAATGTGCTTTCAAATGGTATCTTCGAGAAAAAGACTTGTTGCACATTTCATAAGCATAAGGCTTTTCCTCAGTATGAACAAGCAGATGTCTTTTTAAAATGGCAGTTTGAGAGAAAGACTTGTTGCACATTTCACAAACATAAGGCTTTTCCTTTGTATGAATGCGTAAATGTGCTTAAAAGCACAAAGCACAATTTCACAAAGAGTGAAAAGTAATGTAGCATATTTCACAAGCATAATGCTTTTCCTTGGTATGAACAAGCATATTTGCGAAAAAAAATTATTTTAAATGGGTAGTCTGAGAGAAAGACTTGTTGCACATTTCACAAACATGAAATAAAGGCTTTTCCTTCGTATGAACACGTAAATGTGCTTTTAAATTATCACTTCGAGAGAAAGCCTTGATGCACATTTCACACTTCGAGAGAAAAGCATAATGCTTTTCCTTGGTATGAACAAGCACATGTGCTTTTAAATGGGCAGTCTGAGAGAAAGACTTGTTGCACACTTCACAAACATAAGGTTTTCCTTGGTATGAACAAGCATATGTGCTTTTAAATGGTTAGTCTGAGAGAAAGACTTGTTGCACATTTCACAAACATAAGGCTTTTCCTGGGTATGAATACGTAAATGAGCTTTTAAATTGCTAATCTGAGAGAAAGACTTGTTGCACACTTCACAAACATAAGGTTTTTCCTTGGTATGAATACGTAAATGTGCTTTTAAATCGCAACTTCCAGAAAAAGACGTTGCACATTTCACAAGCATAAGGCTTTTCCTCAGTATGAACACGCAGATGTCTTTTTAAACTGGAAGCTTGAAAGAAAGACTTGTTGCACATTTCACAAACATAAGGCTTTTCCTTTGTATGAATGTGTAAATGTGTTTTTAAATCACTGCTTTTAGAGAAAGGCTTGTTGCATATTTTTCAAACATACGGCTTTTCCTTTGTATGAATACACATATGTTGTTTTAAATGGTGAGTTTGAGAGAATGCCTTGTTGCACATTTCACAAACATAAGGCTTTTCCTTCGTATGAACACGTAAATGTGCTTTTAAAGTATCGCTTCGAGAGAAAGCCTTGTTGCACATTTCACAAATGTAAGGCTTTTCCTTTGTATGAACACGTAATGAGAGAAAGCCTTGTTGCATATTTCACAAACATATGGCTTTTCCTTTGTATGAATACGCATATGTACTTTTAAAAGGCTAGTTCTAGAGAAAGCCTTGCTGCATATTTCACAAACATGAGGCTTTTCCTTGGTATGAATAAGTAAATGTGCTTTCAAATGGCTAATTACAGCATAAGACTTGTTGCACATTTCACAAACATAAGGCTTTTCCTTTGTATGAACAAATAAATGTGCTATTAAATGACTGTTTTGAGAGAAAGCCTTGTTGCATATTTCACAAACATAAGGCTTTTCCTTTGTATGAACACGCAAATGTTCTTTTAAATGACTGCTTTGAGAGAAAGCCTTGTTGCATATTTCACAAACATGAGACTTTTTATTAGAAATAAGTGAATGTCTTGAATTATCATAGAGAGAGAAGGCCATTTTGCTAATTTCACAAATACCAGATTTTTCTGACATGAGACTACATAAATGTCTCTTTAAAATATATAATGAAGACAATGGGTCTTGTACTCTTGTTCAGAATATCAAATTACAATTCTGCAAAAGAAAAAAAATGACTTGTTGAAAATGTAAGCAAAATTTTTAATTTACATTAAAATTCATGAAGAAAATTCGGCTGGATATCAGAGCTTAGCATAAAATGAAGAATCATCCAAGAAATTTTATTTTGATATCTGGTGAGTTTAGTTGGCTTTTAGATAGCATTTTTGTTGAAAAAAATCAAAATCTAAAACGTACATTAAATTATCATTACTGAAAATATACCAAAATGTTTTATAATTACCACCTGGTCAACAAAAACAATATTATAGGGAACTTGAGGACTATCATGATTCAATATGAATACCTATTTGGAGAAGAAATCGAATGGGGTATGTATAGAATCATAGTTCCCAAAAATCAATTAGCATGCAAAATTTAAATGGGAGGGGAAGTATTACAAGGCCTTTATTTTACTTGTGTTTGATTATTCATCTCTTAACTGCCATTGACGTACGCAACCATCTAGCTCAACCGCTGTGTCGAGTACCCAAGACATATATATACGACTTTCTGTAATATAATTTTCTTTGTGCTGCTATCAGTAAAACTATTCTGAAGGCTTTTGAATGCAATAAAATAACCTTGACAGTTTTCGCGAAGAATTTACTTATTTTAGAGAAAAATTTGCTTATTTGTACCTTTTCCTTTTCCCCAATACACTGAACACGCGTACTATGTTAAAAAATGGTGAAATTTAATCAGCAATTAAGGGATTCATTTGAATTATTTTTGATTAAAATTAAAAAGAGAGCTATTGTGATGCACAACACATTTCTAACCATTATAAATAGTATATAACACACAGAAGATTTTTAAAATTACAAAGATATTTCAATAAAGAGAATTTTTAAAATGTTCCTAAGGTTTTATAATTTTGAATGACACTACCCAACATTTGTTCGATAGACATTTTTCTATGAACAGAATAATATATATAGAAGAATTCATGGAAGAATTAGCAAACATGTTTACAAGAAGAAAATAGATACATTGATATTTCATCACTGAATAAATTTAATAACTTTACCTAGGGAATGAAGAGGCCACATGACAGTAAAAGAGTCATAGTTGCAACATTCTCATATTCTAAAAGTTGGATGCAAACTCACTGTGGTTGACTGTGATTCAAGTTTGAACGTCTACAGGAAACAGCTCTCAACTTGCTTCAAAGAGTGATGTACATTAGTTATCTATGAAAATTAAGAAAATAAAATATGTTATTTGATTATATTAGGCTTATCTCGGTTACAATGGTAATTTCAATCAGGAAAGTGAAATATTCTTTAATGCTTTTTCAAATTCCATTTTATGGCATTTTTAAATGAAACCTACTTTATTCTTGATAAGCACTGTAATAAAAGGTGATGATCTCAAAAATACAACTATGCTCAAATGATAAATGCAATTTCTCACCTGTATATCAAAGGGCAATTTCAATCAAAAAGCAACACACATTATAGGAATAAGAGCAAGTAATTCATTTATTATTGTTGAAATACAATTCCAAAAATTAAGCTATCTAGAAAGAGTAAAATTCAAAATTACTTCAGGGATCACCATATTACTAATGGCTTATGAATACCACAGGTGTGCTTAACAAATAAAATTGTTTTTTTTTATGCTCTACAGCCACCTTTAAATGTAATATTTTCACTGAAAAGGAAAGAAAAATGTTTAATTCCATTATACTCTGAGGAAAATAAAATTTTTTCATGTTACTCTGCAACATTACTTCTCATACTAAAAAAATAATCACCTTATTTGCATAGGCTTTACATTGTTTTATTTGTCCAATTACACTGTGAAAAAATGATACTGCTTCTTGCAATAAAAGTACACAACCCTCAATGATTTTAAAGTGCTGAACAAGAATTTTAAAAGAAAGCAGATGGGCTCTTGTTGCAGAGATATTTGTGTTATAAAGGTGCTGATATAATGCAATAGATGCCTTATAATAAATAACATTTCATTACATTATTTTATACTTTATTTTCAATATATTTATATAAATCATCCCATATACATCACATTAATGTTTTAACATCATAGTAAAATACTCCCTTAATATATTAGAATTTAATAAGAAAAATACATGCTTATGAAAAATGATTATGTCATATAGCATCACCTCTGAAGCATTTATCGAATATCCTATCACAGAGGTGGAGAACCTTTTTATCAAAAGACATTTAAGTTGATAATTTATAAAAGTTCTATATTAGGTAAGCAGGGGTGACCCCCAAAACCGAAAAACATGCAAGGAGTCTACGAGATGAAAAATTTGAAAACATCTGGTTTATTGTAACAAATATAAGTTTTATTTTCTGCTTCGACCCATTGGTGAGAACTTCTAAATCGCGAAATTAAACCGAAATTTACCTTAAAAAGTTTGTCAGACCAAATGATCTTGTCTTTATGACACTGTTGAAGCCTTAAAAGATCATTATGGTAATATGAATATTCTTAAGACATTTAGTGACAATGAAATGAGGAAATTGATTTTAGAAAAGAGGTAGTAAATTTATTTAATAAATTAACAAAATTTGAAACTGCCATATTAATTATATTTTGGGAAGAAATTTTACAAAGATTTAATTCAGTTATCAAAAAATTACAGGCTCCTGGTTTGGACATCTGTGAAGGTTATAAGTTAATTATGTCATTTAAAACGTTTATAAGCAATTTAGGACATGAATCACTAAAGGAGTATCAAGATGCAGCCAAAAAATTAAGTCCTAGTATAGAAGCAGAACATAGCGATGTGAACAAGAGACGGGTTATTTCAAAATTTGCAGATAAATCCACAGAAAAAGCTGTGTATGGGATAGAAAAATTTAAAAGAGACACGCTTATTGTGTGTGTGTTGCATTAGGCAAGCTAATCCTTGATTTAAATAGAATATAGTAAAAATTAAAATTTTTGATGGATTTGCAAGATCAAAGTAAGAAGAACGTTGACCTGGAGATGCACACGCTATTATTGTTTACTAATCAGATGACGCAGACCAACTTTAGTAAATGAAAGTGTTCAATTCAAAACTTATCTAAAACAAACTGATACCATACACTCATGAACGTTGTATACCATTTTTCTAACGCTCCCTATTACTAGTTGTGAAGTGGAGCGTGTGTTCTCTAAAATGCCCTACATAGAAAACAAATATAGAACAATGATAAATACTAGGCTTAATTATTTATTACTTGTTTGTATATTAATACCGATCTCACCAGACTTGAAATGTGATAGGCAAATAAAAGAATTTGCAGCACAATAATGTAACATTTTTTTTTTTTTGTAAATTATGTAATTGTTTATAACATATTTAAATTGTTTTAAATAAAAAAACCCCTTAAATTTCAAATATTTTTTAAATTTTCCCACTCAAAACTTTTTTTTTAGAAAAATGGCAAAATTTTTAATTATTTAGGGGGATGAATGACTCAGATATGATTTCCAAAGCTTTCCTGTCACATCTAAGCAGTGGAATGTTTAGCAGTAACCAATGTATTTCAAGAGGTAAATGATACTAAAGCAAGAAAAAGCATTATTAGGACAACCTTTTCATCAAGATCAATAATGCAGAGATGTTCACAAAAATCATACTCTAAAGTATACTAGTTTGAATAAAAATGATGGATAATTTTAGAAACTATATATACTCTTAACAACAGGTTCCCATACAAAAATGCTTGAAATGGAAAATATGCTTTCAGCTTAAGTTTTTTGCAAGTTAAAAGTGAGAAAGTAGTTAAATGAAATTACAAAATATTTATTTGATAATTTTACAAATATTTTTTAGCTTTTTGGCAAAGAAATATTTTAAATTTACAGGTTAATTGTTTTTCTTTCTTTTTTCCTCACTCCTCATATCTCAAATGTTTCATTCAGAACAATAGAGTTATGATAATGATAAATTAAGTAATTGTGAAAAATTGACACAAAATAGCAAAATGTTTCCATTCTCCATGTGTGACCAGAAGCAACATTATTTAAAAACAAAACAAAATGTAGATTTTCCAGCAGATATAAAAAAAAAAGAAACAAAACATTTTTCATGGCAACCTAGTGTGCAACTTGTTTGTTTGTTTACAAACAATGTTTGTGTGTACATATCAGAGATGGGAAACCTGCGGCTTCCATTAGTTTCTTGGGTGGCCTTTATAAAAGCTAACACTTGCATTAATTATTATATAGTTACAAAAATTACAACAGTTTGCAAATCAATGGAATTAAATGAGGAACAGCATGAATAAATGTATGTTTCAAAAACTGCTCAAGGGAATAGTCCAAATGCACATTTCAAATGTTAGAATGCCACCTAGTGCAACACGTGCTTATTTAAAGAATCAATTAAGGCTTCAGGTTATGAAGCTTGATCCAAATATATGTGTGTTTGCTTACATAAATAAAAATACCAACAGTGAAATACAAAAAGTTACAACCGTTGTACATGAAGTTAATAATTTTATAAAAAAATAATAATCAATTATTAATGTTATAACAAGTTTTTACTCTTATCCAAATACAAAAATATTTTACATTATAACTTTTTATGTCAAATAATAAGTAAACAAATTTGTTTTTAACTAATATTTCCACATAATGCGCCAAGTTGTTAAATGTATACAAAAACGATAATTTCGATGAAAGTTGCATTTATAGGTACATCAACCTGTGGGGCCTTCATTATTATTACTTAATTTACGTGCGGTATTTAATGGTAAAAAGGTTCTCCACTTCTGGTATATATATTTATGTAATAATTCACATTACTCATCCCTTGACGGCTTTTTAATCTACAATGATCCTGAGTCCTCCAAAACTTTGCACTTCATGTAATAATTAAATTAGGAGTTACATACTCTTAGTTGGCACCATTTTGTATAAAGACTAGAATATTCAAGAAGATTTAAGCTGCTTGGTGAACACCAAGTAAACTGTTCGTGTGTATGTTATAAATAGAGAAGATTTGTGTATGTGTTATATGTTATCTATATTTGTTAATATGTCCTACATAAAATAATACAAGATGAATCAACCATCAAGCTTTCATCCATTTGGCATGACTATGCCATAATTTACAAAATACAAAAACTTTTTGAGGAAGCATTTCATATATATATCATAACATCACCGGTATAAAAAAATTGAGCACATTTTATATGGGGAAAAAATTGATCAATTTAAAGATGAACTTAAATATTTTACAAAGTATTTCATCAACTAAAGAATTTATATCATCTTTTTATATCTTAACAGATTAATTTTAATTGGATTTTTAAGCTTTAAGATAATAACTTCAAACTAATGCCTTCTTACTAACAAAATAAACACTTTTCCTTTTTTTGTTAAAAAAATAGAATTAAAACTGTTTTAAATTACACTATAGAGTGGGATGGCGAGTGGCAGCACATTGCATTTACATATTACAGGTCCGAGGTTCAAAACCCCGGGCTGGGAAAGGTCGGATCAGCCTTGCATCCCTTCAGTGGGTCAATAAATGAGTACCAAACTTGTTAAGGACCTAAACATGGGGAGGGGGGTGTCAGACTGACCACTTGACTGGAACATCTGCTCATGCACCTCAGTGCCCAAGGTCACAAAAGCCAAGATGGGCGCAGTAGGCTTTGGCCCACATGGGCTGTTGCGCCATTGAGTTGAGTTTTTTTACAGAGTGCAGAAAAAATATGATAAAAGCAATATTGTATTCTCATACGTAGAATCTATTTTTTTTTCAAACAATCTTCAGGTATAATATGTTATGTTTACAATTAAAGCCTTAACTAAACTTTACATTAAAATTTTTTTTAATAAATAATTAAAAACATAAAATATCTATCAAAACAAAATCATGTAACTGTTAGCATCTAAATAGCAATTAGTGTATTTATCGACACACACACATTTTTAATTATTAAATAAAATTGCTGAAAGGTACTGCTCTAACAGCATTATCTTTATTTTCATTATAACATGATTTCTGAATGTCTCTGTAAATAAACAACAAAATTAGTCATACATAAATAACTTAATGATAAATATTAAAAGAAACAATTATAAATAATGAATATTATGATTATTACACATAGTGATAATTGCATTTTTGTATTACAAAGTACTGAAAGCTTGCAATATAAAACTTGCACTGCAAGTTCCTTCAACGAATTTCATCGAACAAAGAACGTAAAAAAAGAAGCATTTTTAAAACGAAAATAAACGATTTCTGGTGATAATTAAAAGCACAACACTTATTCTTTTAAGAAAAAAATATTCTAGTACTCGCTCATTTTAGAAATATCCGTATTTGAAAATAGCGCAAAATAAAACAGAAGACAATGAACAATTACTCTGAAAACTGTTACATTTTAAAAGGAGTCCATTAAATTCGTATGAAATTAATAGGGTTACCGCGGGGAAAAACCAATAAAAGTAATCTCTGATATACGTTATCCCCATGGCAACCACGTCGACAGATGATAAAAATATTAAAGTAACCGTATCGTAATGTTACCGCCCGTCTTGGCGAACATAAACAACTTGGCGCCTTTACTCCCGCTATCAAACTGGCACCGTAACGATAAATACTTTTAATAAAATGTTCTGATAACTTTACAGAAAGAGGGTTGTTTGATCCTTCCTGGTAGGTTTAGTGTTCAGAACCGAGAAAACTTATCTCGCAGCTGAAGCTCATACGATTAGAAAATTTCAAAACACACGTCCACTGTGGGATAATGCCAATGAGTTTTTAAAAAGTGAATTCTTTAAAAGAAAATGATACTCTTATTTTGAAAGCTTTCTTTTTTTCCATTCTAGCCAACATGTTAATCACAGCTGTGGCCTATGTTTAAAAAGAGGAAAAAAATTATATAAAAAGGCTCATTTTAAATACAAACATTTTTTTCTTAAGGAAAGTTTGATTTCTAATAATAATACAGTTTTGGAACTTTCTGAGAAGAAAAAAAGTTATGTGGCAATTTCTCGGCAGCACATGCTCAATAGGCAACATAAGTACAATGACTTGGAGACGAAAATCATGTCTGACACTGTTACAGTAGGGGAGACCAGTGTACCTAGAGCCACTTTTTTTTCAATGCACAAAAACAGAACCACTGGCCTCTTTAAAAAGGTGAAACTGATATACATTCATCATTAACTAATTACCATCCAATAGGAGTTAATATAAGTACTTAAAATAATAAATTCTGTGTGAAATAAAAGGTTTTTAAAAAATTTAATATTTGGCCCCAGGGTACAATGATGTCTTTGTACCTAGGGCCTTTCCCTGAACTTAAGTTTTGCTCTGTAATCAATAGAAAACAAACATATACGCATGAATTGAATAAAAGAATCAATATTAGATAACATATTGATTTGTCATGCAACTATTTAATTTGCAATGCGCCAAATTATTAATGAATTACACGTATTTTCATTCAACACTATAATTTAAAAAACTGGTTCCAAAAGTGAGCTGCATACATTGTCGCTCTGAAGCACCAACACATTGTGGTTTGGGCAATTTGAACACAATATTTCTGTTGTCAATTTCGTAAGTTTCTTCTTTATCAGAAAGAAACTTATTTGAACAAGCAATATTCTTCAGAAAATTTAACACTATAGTGTTCTTTAACATCTATTGTTTCTGCCTCATAAAAATGTTCAGTTCTTTTGCCTTATATTTTTGTTAAACAGCCCCCTTTTCAATAGTATTTCATCAGCTACTGTAGAATTTGCATCATCGGTGGGATGCAAATCTTCAATATCTGATCATTCTTCGGATGAACTTAGATTAATTTCAAACATGGGTTTTCTCACAAGTTTTCTTTTTCTCTTTGGCAATTTTAATAAGCATGATATTTTTAATTTCTTCTTTTTCTGGAGTGTCAGTCAAGATTCTACCTCTCCCTGGTTTTCGGCCACTTCTGTTGGATTTACTTCGAGAATTGTGCTAATTAGAAATTATTTCGAATAATGCTTCTGTTATAATTATAAAGATTTTTTTTTATTATATGAATTATGTTTGTGTAAGCAAAATAATAATCCTGAATAATAACAATAATGGTAACATATTTTTTTTATAAATCAAGCATATTGAAAGTTTCAGAACAAAATATACACTCCTCTCATTTAAACAACATCCAATTATAATAAAAAACTTGACAAAATCAAAATGGTTCAGAAAATTAAGACTACTTTCCTCCTTATATTATAAAAACTTTTTTAATAAAATAATATTAATTGCAATTGTGTCATGGCCCTAGGTACAAGACTACGTAATTTCATACAAAATGTCTTCTGCAGAAAAACCCAAATGGAGAGGAGATTTATTAAAAATCTAATTTAGTACTTAAAAGTTACATACAAAATTATATACTATAATTAAAAGAAAAATATTTGACTTACCTTTATGTAACAATAAAAAGAGATGAACTGCAAAATTTTACTTTAGACTATATAAAACTGTTTTTCATTTATAACTTGACACAGCTTTCTTTAGCAAAATTTCAAAATGAATGCCAAAGTAGGAATGGGTGTTGTCACTCACTCAACTGAGTTATTAAACTTGGAACTAAATATTATTCAAATAAATTGGAGTGGCCCTTGGTACACAGGTCTCCCCTATACCAGATTTGGAAAAGTAATCCATTCAAATTCTTTAGGTAGATTTTATAGAAAAGCAAAACATTTTTTAAATATTTGTAAATCATACGTAAAACAACAGCCAAACACTTTGCTAGTAGATAAAAGAACAATGACAGAATTGGAACAAAAAAATAATCACGATGAACCAATATGCATTGCACAGCTTGGAAAATAATGGATGTTAAAGCATCCTATATGTATTAAACTCTACGTATAGATTCAATTTTAAAAATATGCATTGCATTAAAATGAGCAAATTTATTCTATTTGAATCGAGCATTTGTAGTCCTTTCGCAACGTACATAATCCTCTTTGCCCGGTGCAAAAAAATAGAACACTGGAATTTATTATTGTCCAGAGGAATGCATCCAAATGATACACAATAAATATTGATCTGCTGTTCTACATTTGCTTTTCCCAATGAAAAAAAATAAATACATTAACATAATTTATGTATTCATTTCCTACCTCTGTATACACCTATGGTTTAAGACACACAAAACACGACACGCCGCTTAGGAAGTCGTTAAATAAAAGAGCACTTTTTTAGAAGAGGAGAGGGGGAAGGAAACGGGGGGGATGACAGTCTGCAGGGTTACAGAGCTTAGCAAATTTTCTTGCCAATATCGGCGCTTGCTTTGAATACGATGCCAATCATTCATTTTCGCATTGGACGTGGACCTGTTCACACGGTGAAAGCTGTATTCTTATCGAAAGCATAAAAAAAATATGTATAACCATCTTTCGAAATAGCAAGTTTAAATACATGGAACAAATTTATTTTAAATGAAATTAAATAATTTGTTCATTATTTTTTGAATAAAAAGTTTAATTATGTAATTGCAGTGGTAAGTAATACAAGTGCGAGCAGAAAGCGCTTACATTATTGTTTGATTGTTTTTTGAAGCTCCGCGTTTTTAACGAAACGATACTGGATTAATTTAGATAATACGATTACTCATGGCACGGAAATTCAAACCAGAAGCAGCTCCTCTGTTGTACATTTTGTAGATGTTACGAATAAGTATTTTAAATATAACCAATAAGTGATTTAGTCAGATTTTTACAAATGTTATTACTATAAATCGAAAGGGTAAGTTTTTTTGATACAGAATAAAAAAGCGTTTACTAAAGTGATTTGAAAAGCTTATTTTCGTATTTAGTTTTCTATTCTACAAAATATAATGTTTATTTATAATTTTAGATAGCTTGTGCACTGAATATTCATTGATAGGTTTTTATTAAATCGGTTATTTGTTTCGCTCATTCTGTGGGTCATCAAATTACATTTTAATCGTTACGTAATCGAAAATACTTGTTTTACTAATAAAAATTCAATATTTATATATATTCATAATGATACAAGTCGAATGACGGATTGACCGGAAGCTATGGTTTTCACTCTGACAATGAATCGAGTTTCTCTGATATTTTTGTTTAATATAAACGAAAATTTTTTAAAAGCTTAATATTTTATCACTTTATAACAAACTCTCCCTCTGTAAAAATAAAAAAGCAGACTTCAAAAATTAACTAGAAACAATTTTTTTCTCATACTTTTGAAAGCTAGATCAGATTATAAATTAAACTCATTTTCAAACGGAAATTAGTATATATCCTTCCATAGTATAATCATATATCTACACATATAATGTATGAACTCGACTCAATTTGTTACTAAATTTATGCCAAATAAAATAATGAAAAGTGGATTTCAATTACATGTGTTACTGCTAAATGTAATTATTCATATATATAAATACATATTTGTGCAAGTAATTTTTTTGTACCTAATGAAATTCGTGTTCGAACAAGACAAAAATTGAATTACATACTTCCTTTTTAATTAAATGGAATGAAAAGTCGAATTTATACATGGTATGCGTAATTTACACGCAATAAGTTGTCTTATAAAAGAAAGTTAAAAATTCGCAGATTTAAAATGCAAGAATTCTCGTTCATAAAGAAAACATAGGATACTCTCTTATTGTTTCCTCTCTAAAATAACTGTATTAAACGCCGAATTAAAAATAAATTCCCTTATTTAAATGCCTACAAAATGAACGAAAAGGTTTATTGAAATATTTTTACCTTAGCAACAATAGAAACCACAATTTCACACAATTGTTTCTTTACAGTAAATTATTTTAAACAAGGGATGCATTTCTACTATGTTAAAAATCATACGGTCAATTATTTACAAATTACTAAGAGCACTTCTAAATTTATATTAATTTAAGTATACAAAGCATGATTTAATATTTTTAAGAGAAAAAAAGTTATTAGAATTTTTACGAGATTTTCTGGCCGTAATTTTATATCCTTGCTAATTTTAAATAATTTAAATAGAGTTTATCCATAAAAATGTATCTAATTATAAAATAAAATTTTATTTCTAAAGAATGTCCTAAAATTTTAAGACACGTTTACATATATAATGGACATCATACTCTTAAATTCCTGTTTTAATTTTTAATTATTGAGTTCCAACCCTCCTCCCAAACCTTTTAGACAGTCATAAAGCGTGATTCTTACTGATTAGTGTGTGGGGGGAACAGGGTTATAATCTTATTTTTCTGCTTTAAATTTTCAAAACATGCATATACTCTGAAAAAGTTTATTTATTCAACCATATAATAGTATTACTTCTATTTGTTATTCTCTCTTCCGTGTTCTTTTAATAAATTCTGAAGTTGGAAAAAAATTACTTTTGAGTCAAAGATAATATTCACAGTCCTCTAGTGTAAATCAATTACTTTTCATTTAATGTTAAATACCGTAAATTGTGCCAATCTTAGCTCATGACGCATGAATATTTAATCACGCAAAGTGAGTGAGATTATGGTGAAGCATTGAATATCGCGCAAAATGGGTGATGAGACAGATAATTTTTATCAAATTCCAACTGTAGCACTTTTTGCTGAAATAAAAGGCCATTTGATTCCATAAATAATTGCATTACATATATATATATATATATATATATATACATATATATATATATAAACTTTTTAAAGAAGCATGTAAATAACCAAATATCATACAAAAAGGGATAACCTAAATGAAATTGGGGTCTAGTAAAACACATGACTTTTAACAAATTTGTTAAATTCAATGCACAAAAAAACTACATTATTTTTTAAAACACTTTTAATACAACTGATCACATACACGAGTACATTTGTTATTTTGATAAATAGTTTTGAAATGAGACAATCTAAAACATAGTTTAAAATTAGAATATAATACATTGTTGACTAATTGTGATATTGGTTGCTAAATAACACGGAAACATTAGATTTGTGGTGCCTCAATTTCAATAGTATGCGTCTGCATTAAATCTAGTAAAACACTATTTTCATCCTCCCTTTATTGATTTTCATAGAAATTTAGGGCCATAAAAGAAGAGACATCTATTTTCGCTTTGCTTCTGAAAGAGGCGCTCCATTTAGCTCGTTAACTGAGAATTTTTGTGAAATGGAAAGAAAAAAAAGTAACAAAAATTGAAATGAAGAGAAATGGAAAAGATTCCTGCCTGAACCACGTTAGCGTCAGGACGCACAGTCATTGCTCCTCGGAATACGAGTTCAAACCTGGTCAGGCCACGGCACGCTACTTTCGCCGGCTGAAAACTTTTTCAGTCTAAGACCTCCCTACCTGATTTCAGCAAATTGCTGAAAATAACTTTCCTGCGTTCTTCATCATGGTTCGAAGAAACATCGAAAAACCGATTCCCGAACAACGACGGCGAAGAAAACCCCGACTACCAGGCGCAACAGTAATGACTCTACTGCCTCCGAAGAGCCACCCGAAAAGTGACCGAGATGGACATTCCACTTCCGCATCACCTCAAACCTCACGACCCGGAACGCAGAGAAGGATGGCCCGCTCAACTGCACTGCGATAACCTTCAAAGATTAACCGAGTACATCCAAGCGATATCGAACACCATCGAGACGTCGGAAAGATACTGCAAGATGTCATCAGCTCAATATTGAAGTCACAGATCCGACCCACCCGATAATACAGAGATGGAATGTAGCACTAAAGCGCATGTGGGATAGATAAAATCTTAATGTTAAAAATAACCTAAATCACCAGGGGCGCTGGCATCATGAGGGAAAGGGAAAATTTCAATCGTTACCAAAAAGGAAAAATTTAGTACATTGTGTTTTCCAGTCTAGCATATCGAGAATGTGTCATTTTATTTTTTAAAAGGATATTTTCTTTGTATTTAGCTGTAAAGTAATTTTCATTATTTAACGATTATTAATGAACATTAACATTGTTTTTAAAACTAATTTCATATTGATTTTTACAAAATATTAATGAATAATTTAAATAAAAAAAACCCGCGTATTTTCTTAGAACTTATGGATGAATTCAGATTGATTTATTTTCTTTTGCAAATCGAAAGCAATTCAATATGTATTTCAACAGGAACTAATTGAATTTAGTGTCAAATATGTAGCAATCTACTATCAAGGAGATACAATCCATAGTAATAATAATTTTGTATTTCAGGTCAGTAGTGTGTCCATTTTTTATTTGAAAAGCAAATTTTCTTTTTGGTTAGCGGTAAGTAATTTGTTTTTCATTATTTAACGATTATTATTTTTACATCAACATTGTTTAAAAAAATTAATTGCTTATTGCAGAATAATGAATAATTTTCTTGTAAAATAAAAACCACGTTTTGTTTGGGGGTAAGGATGAATTCAGATAGATTTTAGTTTCAAACATGCAGTAATTTTTAATCAAGAAAATTTAATCCAATTCTAATAGTAATTCTATTTTATCTTTTTTTCAGTATTAAAGGATAGTTGAAGGAATACTTTGTGGGTATCGAGAATAAATACTTATTTTTATTACATAAATTTGTGTGTTTTCATTATCTATTGTTCTTTATTTTCTTAAAAATACATATTACTTGTAAAATTTAGTAATGGATAGCTTTAAATGTGTTGAATGATAAGACCTTCTCTACAGTTTCGAACTTAAATCGACATGCAAAATTGATTCATAATAAGGTAAGTACAATTAAACAGGTAAGATGTATTCTTTGCAATGTAGAACTCATTTCTAAAAGGCCTTGGAGGATCACATTGATTTGGTACATAATATTACAATAGAAAAGGATACTCGTACATTTGACACTTTTCAAGATTTCAAGTTGTGGAAAGAAAGCATTGAGAAGCAAACTAGTTCCTTGTATGTGAAGAATACTGCAAGTAAATCAGGGAAATCTGGTGGAAAATGACCTACTTTTACTGTCATCGCAGTGGTTTTTATAATGCAAGGGGTGATATGAAGAGAAATATGAAAATAGCTGGTAGCAACAAGATTAATGGAAAATGCCCTTCAAAGATGAAAAAGTATATGAAGACATTGAAAGCAAAGTGACTGTGGAATTCACAAAAACCCATGTAGGACATGGATGATAGATTTGGGACGGATGAAAATAACTAGAGAAGAAAAAGAAGATATAGCGAAAAACTAGAAAATAAAATCCCTGTCGAAGCTATCTTGGATGATATTAGAAATTCTATTAATCAGAAACTAGAAAGAATTCATTTAATAACACGGCAAGATATAAAAAATATTAAAGAAGAATACAATATAAGCTCTGATGGTATTTTGGATTCAAATGATGTGGTAAGTGTTAACAAGTGGGTTGAAGGCCTGAAAAACAGAGAAGATTCTCCTATAGTTCTCTTCAAGGACCAGAACATTTTGACGAAAATTTATACCCTGGTATGAAAGCTGAAGATTTTCTTCTTGTAATTATGAATGCTTCGCAAAAAGATATGTTAAAATTTTATGGAAACGATACTATATGCTTGATTTTACACATGGAATGAATGCATATGGGTTTGATTTAGCTACACTATTAGTTTTGGATGATAAGAGAGAAGGATTTCCAGCAGCATTCATTTTAAGCAATCGACAAGATTCTACAGCGTTAACTCTGGCATTTGCAGCTATTAAGGAACATACTTGTATTTCTCCAAGAGTTTTGATGACAGATGATTCTGAATCTTTTTTTAATGCATGGAAGACAGTTTTTGGCATTCCTGAGAAAAGACTGTTGTGTACATGGCATGTAGATAGAAGTTGGAGACGTAGTATTGCCAGGTTAATAACGAAGAAAGAAATGCAAGTTGAAGCTTACAAGATTGTCCGAAGTCTTTTAGTAGAAACAGATGAAGCAGCCTTCGATATAATGTTAAAAGAAGCACTGAAGATGTTTGATGAAAAGGAGGAAATGAAAGAATTTAAAATGTATTTTGAACAAACCTACAGTAAGCGAAGCGAAGTATGGGCATATTGTCACAGGAAGTGGTATGGAATAAATACCAACATGCATATTGAAAGTATGCATAGGACGATAAAGCATGTGTATCTCCAAGGGAAAAAAAGTCAAGCGACTAGATAAGGCATTGTTTAGTCTAATGAAATTCGTAAGAGACAGAGTATTCGATCGACTTTATTTCTTTGGAGAAAGGTAAGGTTTCTTCAAAAATATCTCAGCTGAGGAAAAGACATAAAGTTGGCCAAAGTTTAACCAGCTTATGCATTGAAAAATAATGAAGATGAATGGTCAGTTAGCTCCACAAGAGGTAAGGACATATATATTGTTAGAAGAAATTTTACATGCTCCAAAGAATGCACTTTGATGTGTAGGGAATGTAACCACTGTTTGCATAATTTTACATGTACATGCATTGATAATGCAGTTCAGTGGAATATGTGCAAACATATTCATTTTATTTGCAGCAAAATTTGAAAAACAATAGTACCATATTAGAGGAAATACCATCCTTAGATTCACATGTAACAGATAAAGAAATGATTATTTGTGAAGATCGAAAAGTTTTGGAAAAGAAGCACATGTGGATAATTTGAGAGCCACATCTACACGGACAGAAATCTCCAAGGAAGAATTCAGAAAGAATGCATGCAATTATTAAATAAAGTATCCCCAGAACAATATGATAACATTTTAACTCTTTTAAAAATAATGTCGATTCATCGCATTTATTCCCTGAAGCTAATCAAGAAATTGTATCAAGATCTTTGAATATGGAGCCGCCAAATAAAAAGATAAAGACACAGAGATATGTTTCAACAAAAAAGAAGACTTCTCAGAAAACTTCAACTACATTGAGAAAACCTACCCAAGAAGAATGTCAAAGTGTATCAACGAGTCTGGTTTGACAGCAAAATCTGTATAAAAATTAATTTTTGTTTTAACACTATTAATTTCAGATAAAATGACTGGAAATTAAAAGAGGTTATAATCTAATAATAATTTAGAATTTTCAGGTATCCATGTGCAATATATGAAATTTTCTACTGTAGGTGTTTTTTAGATCATAGTGCAATATTTTAGTGCAATGCTGATTAACTAGAAGGTGTTTAATAATTCCTTACGATTTAAGCGTATGTGCAATACATGTATGTTCCTTTTATTATAGGCAGTTTTTTTATTATAGGTCATTCCAATATAGAGTTCCTGATTCACAAGAAGGCATTTAAAAAATTTTAAGTCTATATGTTTAAATTCCTGGCTAGTATGTAATGTGCAATATATATGTTCATTTTTACTGTAGGTTTTAGATCCACATGTTGTGAAAACTCCAGATTAACAATGTATTTATAATAGTTGATTTAAATAAAAAAGAATACATTTGAATTTTTGCAAATGGGTAACTGTAAAAAATAACCCGGTTATATGCATAAATTTAAAAGTCTCAATAGTAATAATATTGAAACAACTTAAAGTAAAAAATTTCTTAACTGAATAAACTCGTATCTTATTTGCTATCACTTCCCCATTAAAATAGTTGACATAATAAAGTTCAGTCATGTTTAATTCTAAATATTGCTAGTGATTTACAAACAAAACTTTAATATATTTTTTCAGAAGTTGATTTTGTTCTCTATCCTAAAGATACCCCTTTGTAGAGATCCAACTGTATTCACTTCTCTGTGGCTGCTACCTTGACGTGGTAGAGAAGCTTAAGTATCATTTGAAATTTCAAATGGTATAACTAAAAGCAGTCTTAAACTAAATTATTCATAATAAAATTTCAGTTTATGAAAACTAATTTAAATACACAATCTGTATTTTAATGTATTGGTCTTTATTTCTAGAAAGAAAATATTCTTTTAAAAAAACTTGATTAACTTATAATTTCAATATTTTATGTATGGTTTTCTAAAGAAGGAACTTTAAATAAAATTTCTATAGTTATTCTAAGTTCTTTTTTGGACTCAAACTACTTGATCAGTATTAAATAAGTCCTGAGTTTAGCATCTTTCTGAATTAGGTAAATATGTCAAATTATGAGGCCTACCACAAAATGCAAACATAGCTCTGTAATGACATTAGAAGTCAAATTTTATGTATGGTTTTCTAAAGAAGGAACTTTAAATAAAATTTCTATAGTTATTTTAAGTTCTTTTTTGGACTCAAACTACTTGATCAGTATTAAATAAGTCCTGAGTTTAGCATCTTTCTGAATTAGGTAAATATGTCAAATTATGAGGCTATTAGGTGCTTGTTTCATAGCACTCTAAGTAATACTCAAGTGTGTTGAGTTTTCATTTAATTCAAACATTAAACTTTATCAAAATCTACTGGAATTTTATTCTGCGTGCTCATTCCACGGCGGCAAACATAGATCTACACGTTGTACAGAAAATGTCACGTTTTTAGTATTTTACACAGTTATGCTGCAGTTAAGCATAATACAATCGATACGACTACATGAGTAAAGAAAAATATAAAAACAGAAATATAAATTATGAAAACCATTTTAAAATTAACAGAAATTAAATGCATTTACATAAAATATAAGTTTAACAATTATTATTTAAGTTTAACATTTATTTGAATAGAATTAATTTCTATCTTGCCAATATCCGTTTAGAGAATTCGAAAAACAGTTGACAGGTGCAGCCATCTAGCGAGAGAAAATCTACAAAAACTGTCCTTACATTACTCCCTTGCCAGTAACAAAGTTACGATACAAGAAAAAAAAATATATGGCAGGACAGTTTTCCGACTTATTGAACAGATTATAATTTCATTTTTTTTTACAAATTAAACTTATACAAACCGCTTTTAACACAATTATTACTAATCATTGCATTACACAACACAAAATTACTACTACAGGATTGCTACAGAAGTCTTAATGCACAAAATATGCTACAAGTTTAAAATATTTAAACACAGCTACCTTCCTGTTTCTTAAAAATACATGGAAAAATACCACTAAAATGTTTAGCAATTACTTTAAATGTATATTTATACTGAGCAACAATCAAATTTAAACAAAGTCAAAAGAGTATATATATAAGATATGCAATAACTCAAAAAAATAATAAACTACAGAATGCTTTTGCAAATACACAAAACTCAGTCAATATTTGAACATGGGAAACTAAGGAGTACATAAATATTTTGCGAAAAAAAAAATCATTCATATTCCAATGAAAGTTAACATGCCATTAAAAAAACATGTCAAGTTACTCTGCAATGACAACACCTTAATTTTGAATATTATGAAACATATCAAATCCAATAGTGTTAAAAATCAATTTTCATATTTACATACACAATGGGTAATTTTATAATATATACATACAGAAAACTTCCTATTTACAAGAAAGAAATATCAGAAAACTTTTAGTTTCAATTCACCACATAATTAATTATAACTCAGTTAATCACTAATACAATCCATTTACCACAATTGAGCATTTTTACAAAAACAGTATCTATTTATACACATTTTATTTGATGCTAACACATATTATTTCTACACATAGAATTTGATGCTAACACATATTATTTCTACACATAGAATTTGATGCTAACACATATCTATTTATAAACATAGAATTTGATGCTAACACATATTTATTTATAAACATAGAATTTGATGCTAACACATGTATTTATATTGATATCCTGAAAATTTTATGTTCACTATTAAATACATAATAGATAATTTTGTTAAAATACATACTTTCCAATGAAGAAAAAAACACACATTCTATAACACATTTAAGAGATGAGATGCCCACAAATTGTAATACTAATGAGGGAAATTCTGTCGACAATGTAAAAAAACAGTAGTAATGAATAATTATTTGTGACATAAAGTTGAACTTTTGTATAACATACATTAATTTGAATGTGAGAATATATATGGAAAATTTTACATCATGCTCTTTAATTTCTTTTTATTTACAAAGCTTTTGTTTGATTTAGATTCTCGCTGTTATGAAATTACACACAATTCTACTTTTGCTTACAACTTTACTGATGAAGGTTATATCAGGATAGTGGAAGAATAATTATTTAAATTTCACAATACTAGCATAAAAATCATACACATGTATATATAACCAATTAAGAGTCAATTTTTAATTCTAAAATCCAGGAATTAACATACATTGTCATTTTATAAGCATATCTACAACATTTAAAGCAGTGTTTACTATAACTTTTCACTATATGTACATGAATTGCATTACCAAGAGAATTATTACCAAGTATATATTTAATCAATTAGATACATTTTATAAATGGTGATTTTCAAATTTACTAATTTTTAATAACTGTTTACTAGTAATAAGTGAAAGGAATTTCAAACTTTAACACTTACATACATAATAGTTGCTATTTTGTTTATTCTCTAAATCTTACTGGTTTTTTTATCTTTCTACCACAGCTGGTAGTAGATTGTTCATCAGGCATTGGGGAAAGTTCTTTCCAATTTGAAATCTCATTTTTTGTCCAACACTAGTTTGTTCATTTTTGATTGTCCACTGCTAACAAATAGGCAGGTTTCAGTCTATCTACAGATATATTAATTGTTTTATCTTTGATTAGATTGTGAAATATTTATCATACTTTTTATGTACAGTATATGGTCCTTCATATGGTGGTTCTAATGCTTTTTAACTCTGTCGATACGAAGAAACACATGGGAACAGGATTTCTCAAATCTTTATGCACAAAGATATTTTGCTTCCTGTTGCTGGAGACTTCCAGTGGCTTTAGCTCTGCCATGTGCTGCTGTAAATTTGGCGACAAATTCTGTGGATCCATGTTAATAGTAGGGGATCAAAAAAATTCGCCAGGTAATTTAATGGAAGTACCATAGACCATCTGTGCAATTGTGTAACTAATGTCAGGTCTTATGGCAGCTCTTAAACCTAACAACACAGTGGGTAATGACTCTGTCCATCTAATATTGTTGTGAGCTTTTTATAGCACCTTTCGGTCCTATGTAAACGTTCAACTTTCCCATTACATTGAGGGTGATAAGATGTTGTGTGGGCTACTTTAGCACCACATATTGCAGCTATGCTTCTAAATAGTTCTGCCTCAAACTGTCGACCTTGATCTGTGACTATTTTGGCAGGTACTCCAAACCTGCAAATCCATTCTCATAAAAATGCTCTCCCAACTATTTCAGCTGTTATTTCAGGTATAAGAATTGCTTCCATCCAGCAAGAGAATCGGTCAATGCAGGTTAAGCAATACTGCATCCCTTCTGAAAGGTGGTAGTTTTCCAATGAGATCTATGTGAACTACACTAAACCTTTCATCTGGTTGTTCGAAGTCTCCTAATTTGGATTTTGTATGCCTGTTGACTTTACATTTTTGGCATCTAATGCAAAGCTTTTTGCCCATTCTCTGACTTGCTTTTTAATATCTGACCAGACATATTTTTCAATCATCAGTTTAACTGTAGATTTAATACCAGGGTGAGCTAAGCCATGAATTAGTTGGAATATTTGAAACCTGAATTTTTGTGGAATGTAAGGCCTAATTTTTTTGTGTTGAGATGTCACACCAAGTTTTTTTCCAGATGGCAATGTCGAAGGTTTAAATTTTAAAGAATTGTTGTGCAATAATTTTTACGTGGTAATTCTTCGTCAGTAGTTTGCTCTTCTGCAATTTCCTCAAAGTTGATTTCAGAAATTGAATTAATTCTGGATAAGGCATCTGCAACAACATTATCTTTACCCAATACATGTTGAATGTTACAACTAAATTCTGAAATGTATTGAAGTTGTCGTTGTTGTCTTGGTGATGCTTTTTCATTTTTGCTTAAAAATGCAAAAGTTAGAGGTGGTCAATATATATAACAAAATCATTCCCTTCCAGCAGGTGTTTGAAATGTTTCACTGAAAGGTATATTCCCAATAGTTCTCGGTCATAGGTACTATACCTTGTTTGTGTTTCATTTAGCTTCTTTGAGTAAAAGCTATTGGTTTCCAACGCTCGTTTTCTAATTGCTGGAGTACTGCGCCCACAGCAAAATCTGATGCATCTGTGCAAAGTGATAGGGGTAGTCCAGATCTTGGAAATGATAAAAGAGCAGCTTCGGCAAGGTCAGTTTTGCATTTTTCGAAGCTTCTCCTGGTGTCATCAGTCCAATGCACTTTTCTGCGGTCTTTCTTTTTCGCTCCTTTTAACAGTTCATGTAGAGGTGCTTGAGTCTTAGCAGCATCCTTTAGGTATCTTCGGTAAATTTATCATACCCAGAAACGTTCGCAGGTCATGAATAGTTTCTGTAGTTTGTAGTTGAAGATAGCTTGAACTTTTTCTGGCAATGGCCGTGAACCTTCTGCAGTGATCAGAAATCCCAAATATTCAACTTGGGCAGCTCCCTTCACTGATTTGGAGACATTTATTCGAAGTCCATATTGCTGGAATCTTTCAAATACCATTTTAGGTGTTCACTGTGTTCCTCTTCAGTAGATGAGGCAACAAGTACATCATCAAGATACGGAAAACAAAGTCGAGTCCATACAGTACTTCAGTAATGAAACGTTGGAAGGTTGAAGGAGCATTCCTCAGTCCAAAACTCATAGTATTGAACTCGTACAAGCCAAATGGGGTGGTGATGGCAGTTTTTCTTTGTCTTCCTCAGCAATTGGTATCTGATAATAAGCCTTTACTAGATCTATCTTGGAAAATATTTTTTTTATCCTTCAGGATGTGATTAAAAGTCCTCAATTCTAGGAATTGGATATCGATCTGGTATTGTCTGTGCGTTGAGTCGCCTGTAATCGCCACATGGTCTTAATGTTCCATCCTTTTTTATTTACTAAATGCAATGGACTTGCCCATTGAGATTTTGAGGGTCTAATAATGTCGTTGTCCAGCATAAATTGGAACTCTTGCTTCGCCATAGCTTCAACTTATCGGGGGCTAGTTGTCTTGCCTTCGAATAAACCGGTTGGCCAGTTGTTAGGATGGTGGTGCTTTACTTCATGTTTAACAACTCTACAACTAAGTTTGGCTTGGTTAAATCAGGATACAACTTAAGCAGGTTGAAATATTTGGAGGCTCTATTGACTGTGCTGAGATCATTATTTTCTTGGATGGTAGCAACTTCTCCTTTAATTGAAAGATTTGTTACCCATCGACATTTCCTGTTGTGCAGATCTATCAGCAACTGGAATTTTTTGAAGAAATCAGCACCTATGATTCCTCGCTCAACTTTGGCAATAATAAACGGCCACTGAAATGGGCGTCTTAGGCCTAGGGTCCAGCGTGAGAATTTTAGACCATATGTTGGAATTTCAGTGCCATTAGCAGCATACAGTTTATATTGAGAGGCTTGGCACTCACCGTTTCGTTTTTGTCCAAGGGAGGATCGAGACGTCTGCTCCACTATCCACAAGGAATTGACATCCGGTTCTCTGTCCTTGACAAATAACCCGGAATTTGCGGCCTAAAAATATCGGCAGCAGGACTCGCCGCGGCGTCTACTGCTGGTATTCGTTTCCCCGGCTCATTGAAACTGCAACGGCTGTACGCATTTACCAGGGAGGCACTTCTTCCCGAATCGGAAATGGTAGAAGCAATATCGTCCCTGAGGATTGTGGCGCCTTGATTTGCTGCGACTTACTCCTCTGATGGTGATGAGGGCTTGAGCTCCGAACTTTTTCGTTGTAGCTTCAAAGAGGCAAGTTGTTCTTCCAGACTTACTAATTTAGAGGAGGTTCATCCACTCTTAGGGAATTTTTCTGAACCACTGCAGCATCAATTGTTCTTAGCGCCATCTCCACGATCTTGTTAGCCATTGCGCATATTTTGTCATTTTTTTTTTCCAGTAAAAAAAATCCAGGGGTCACCAGTTATTAGGTGCTTGCTTCATAGCACTCTAAATAATACTCAAGTGTGTTGAGTTTTCATTTAATTCAAACATTAAACTTTATCAAAATCTACTGGAATTTTATTCTGCGTGCTCATTCCACGGCGGCAAACATAGATCTACACGTTGTACAGAAAATGCCACGTTTTTAGTATTTTTACATACAGTTATGCTGCAGTTAAGCATAATACAATCGATACGACTACATGAGTAAAGAAAAATATAAAAACAGAAATATAAATTATGAAAACCATTTTAAAAATTAACAGAAATTAAATGCATTTACATAAAATATAAGTTTAATAATTATTATTTAAGTTTAACATTTATTTGAATAGAATTAATTTCTATCTTGCCAATATCCGTTTAGAGAATTCGAAAAACAGTTGACAGGTGCAGCCATCTAGCGAGAGAAAATCTTACAAAAACTGTCCTTACAAGGCCTACCACAAAATGCAAACATAGCTCTGTAATGACATTAGAAGTCAAGTCAGTTATCTCTTAAAAAGTTTAATTAATGTTGTGGGTTTACACTTACTTCTAAATCTCATAAAAGCAAGAACTGGTTCAAAAGAATGCATGTAAATAAAAATAATTTTGAATAAAACTACAGTTAACAAAAAATGTTAACAAATGTTTCCATCAACCATTGATTGTTTGATTGTTTACTCTTTTTAATATTATTTGACTTGTGTTGTGATATTAAAGAAAAAAAAATTAATCTAACTTATTAAAGAGAAGTAACACACATTTCAGATGTAAAAAAAAAATTACTGTTGCATTATCATTTATATTTTTTTGGTGCCAATCACTTATAATTTCCAATTTTTAGAGTAATAAAATAGAATCTCTAATCTTAATATATTTTCTCTTTCAGGAGAACATTAGTTAATCTTCTGTAATTTATTTTACATTAACCTTGCATGTATCTGTCTTTATAAAGGGTCATTAGTTCTCTCGTGTGTTTCTGATTAAAACAGTAATAACGATTACAGATTAAGACAGGCTTAATTGTGTCTGTAATTTAATAAATTGTATCTTTTTATAGAACCATGAATTTTCATCAAACCTAATTATGTTAAATGTGCAAACATTTGATCTTCAAAGTAAATTTCTGTTATACCAAAATCTTGATTCTAGTTATTGTTAAATTTGGATAAAAAGTATCTATACCTTCATGTGCTGTAATTGATAATATTTTACTTTCTGTGTACATGTGTTTTCTCTTTTATTTTGGTTTACACCTTAGAAGTTCAGAAACCTGCCTTACATTTTCAAGAATATGGGAATATTTAAAATGAAAGGAGTGAAAAATACTGCAAGGTAATGAATGCATTTCACATATATACGTATATTAAAAACTAATACTACTCAAATGTATGTAAATATCTGGTTTAGAACTTTGAAATGAGAAAATGTACACTATTTTACAAGATGAGTGTCACAATTTATAAAAGGTATGTTCGGGAAAAACTAGTGATAGAAGCCGAAAACTGGTATCTTGTACAACTTTATACAAAATTGAAAGGTTAGTAATTATAACTGAATGTCATTTTTTTGTGTGTGCATTAGATATTTGTACGTAAAAATATTTATTGTTATGTTACTTTGGAAATTTCAAAAAAAACAAAAATATGGATTATATACATTCTTGACTTGTTTTTTCAGGGTACTCGTTTAATTTATTTTTATTTCTGTTTTTAAGAATTTTGTTTTGAGATACTAGCTGATGTTTTATTAGGCTAAATGTATTTATTATTTTAGTCTTTTAAAAAAGAATATTTGTTAGTGACTATTCAATGGACATCATTGCATTTGTATAATTGTTTTAATATTCATTTAATTGTACTAATATTGGGGATGTTAATTATATATATGTATATAGTGTTGAAATTTTGTTTGAAATAAAAATTTTCTTTTGTACATGAAATTTTTTTCATTTGAATGGATTACATTACACAAATAATTGTAATTAATACATTGCGATAATCTTTTATGAATTATTCATGAAAGTTTTTCAGGTTACCATAACTTTAAAAAATAAGTACAAAATTGAATGTGAACTAAGTTATTAAGAATTAAAAATATAGATTATATTTACCCTTGTTTGAAAGACAATACATTAAAATCACTACAGAAGTTATTAGAAATCATTCAGCGCGATATTTTTTACTCTATATCAGTGGTCTTCAAACTGTGTTCCACAGAACCCTGGGGTTCCAAAAAGTCAAAAAAAATCGAGAAGAAAAAAATATATATGCAAAATGGATTCATGTTCTCTATGAAGTTTGTACAGTTACCAGTACCTAAAGCTCATCCTATTCATTAAAACTAAAAATTTTACTCATATATAATGACTTTATTTTGCAACACTTTTAAAAACTTTTATTATAATAAAAGATTACAAATTGTGTTTCATATTTATATATACTTCCTACTAAATTGTGAATATTCTGTTTACTATCTCGGGTTCACAAGAATTTTATACTCATTAATCAGCACAATGTCTTGCCAAACAAAATATTTTCTAATGAAAAATGCACCTTTTTACATTTGTGGAAAACAACACCTATAAAGGTGGGTGAGCGAATATTAATGTTCAGCTACATGAGGAGGCTTTGGCGACAGTGATCCTCATCTAATTTTTGCAAATACAATGGTCAAGGACGACACCTGAGCTGGAACTCTCCTGTCCTAACTACCACACCAATGGAAGGACGTTTAAACTCGACAGATTTAATGTGCATCGTACACCTACACGGTGGGTACCCGAACTCGTAACATGCCAGCCATGACCACTATGCTACCGTGGCACTATAATGAGGGAAAGGAACAAATTATCCACAGAGTTGATGTTAAAATCTAAAGAAAAGCTGTTAAATTTTTAGGTTGCAAAATACACAGGATTTCTCACACAAATAAACATTTTAATGTTTATTGTTCAAAAGTTTTTCAATGTTCATTTACGTGTTCAAGGGAAACATATTTCAACGTAAGAAGTGGCTACAAAACAAAATGAAATTGAACACATACATTTAATGTGATTGCTTTTAATCTCAATATAAACCTAAACTTCGAAAGTTTGTTAAAAACATTAGCATATATCCCAGTTACTAAATATAATGCATGAGTAAAATAACTTGAATCGCAAATTAATATTATCAATGAGTAAACTATATTAATAAAAAATTAGATTCGACTTTTTTTAATTCCTTAGCATTAAGTACCTATAACATGTTGATTTACTTTAAATATTATTTTTTGGGATACATTCTTCGAAGTATGTATATGTGGAATGGGGTTCAACGAAAACACTTTCTAGTTCTAATGGTTCCAGGAAAGCACCTTCAGTTCTAGGCGTTTTATGAGTTGAAATTTTGAAGACCACTGCTCTATATCAGTTACATAGTATTTTCAGGTACTGAAATCACAGATTGCCAAATTTTCTAATCAAACATCGATAATTTGATTTCTTTTAAATACCTCAGTTTTGTGTTAAGCCGATTGCACAAATTATTAATAAACCAAATATTTTTTTCATTCTTTTTTTTTTACTGAATGAAATTGAGAAAAGTATCAATGATTTTTAACTTGAAATAGTTACTTTAGATACTAATCTTGGTTACTTTTCATTGTACTTAGGGAAGAAATAAGTCTCGGAAATTTGATATCCTTAATTTATTTATTTATTTGAAGACAAGTAATTCATCTCATGAAATTCCAAAATACATTTACAAGGATTTGATCTTTTTAATTTCGTATAAGAACACAAAACTTTTGTAAAAAACATGTTTTATAAGTACAACTCAAGAAATCAGAATGTACATATTATAACTTTGGGGAAAAAATTTTTCTCAAACATAGTTTTATGTAAATTTCTAGAAATACATCATTAGAATCTTATGGAACCTACTTTCCTAGAGAAATGTTCTTATTTCTTACATCTTCAATAAAAATTTAGACTAGTATTGAAGGAAGTTATATAAAAGATTGCAGATTACATTTTAAAATTGATAACTTGCTTCATATACTGAATTGCTTTTTTGGGGAAAAAAATGTTGTCTTTAACTTGTTTATTCATTTGTAGGCTAATAATTTACCTCCTAAAATTTCAAAAGAAATGCTTTAAAATAACAAACCATATTTTTAAACAAAAATGTACATAAAAAAAATCTAATTTTTATCATAGTAAATCCTCTCCAAAAAAATATGTATATTCTACTCTAATTTCCTATTCACTCAAAAAATATATATTTTTCAAATGTAAAAATTTTCTGCGGAGTACATCTCCATTAGGAATTTTTGCAGTATCTACTCTCCAGCATTATTCTTCCTATTATTTCGTATTTATAAGAAAGATGAATGTCTTCAACTTTTTACACTAACTAGGATTGTTGAAAATTATGGATTAATTGCAAGCATTAGTACATTTTATTGAAGCATTTGCATTGGATATTTTCTTTCATGAAAATACAAATGCAGAAATTTAAAATTTTATATGAACACTAATTATACAATGTTTAAAAAGAAAAAGATAACGACATGCTATGAACTGTTACAAATGATAATTTATGTAGTTTTTAAGCAAGTTAGAAGCTTTAATTGCAACTTTGTGAAAAGCATTTTTTTTTAACTAATTACTTTTAAGACCATTGTTCTGTTACAGAAAACTTCTGTGAAAAACTCTATAACAAAAATTTATTTATTGGGGATGAATTTACACACAATTTTTGCTTATTTTGTATGATAATGAAAAATATCATTCAAAAATGCATCAAATGTTTAAACATTTTCTTTCAAAATCTCTCAATAGAACTAATACTATTTCAAACCACATAAACATAAAATTTAATTTAATCATCCTAAAGTCAATTATTTAGAAAATTATGATACATTTAAGCTTCTTTAGAAACTAATAGAAAACCTTGTTGCATCAATAAATATCAAGTTTTATTCCTTTCCTCACATATTCGCATTATTACTATAGCATTACTTCTTGGATTCTTACTGTTCAATGATAGGATTCTTCCTGCGACGCAATCATTTAGGATTCTTCCTATACACAAAAATCCCTTTTCCCCCTATCGAAAAAATCCCTATGCTTTCTCTTGATTTTTCCTACCCCCAACGCTATGGAGAGCACCTATCTGGAACTCAACAACTCAAGACTACAAAAAGCAGTAAGTGAGTACACCTCTCTCTACCCCCTGTGGCATCCCCAAATGTTCATGACACGACATTCAAAACACTCCATAAGCCTAACACACGCGACCCCAGCTACACCAACCCAGATTAAACGTAAGGGAAGATACCGAAGGATTTACTTCCCCCATCTAGAAAGCTAACAAAAAACGCACACTCAAATGCAAACCCCGAAACAAGCTTTAAAATTAATCTAAACAACGCTTTTAGTGCTCTTGACATTACCGCGACGGACGAACCAATAGGAACCCAAGTTTCACCAATAAATCACCCGTGACATCTCCTAGTAAAACTAACACCCACAACCACCGAAATTGCCTCCCCCATCATGTTACTGATAACTGACGAACTACGAATGCACACTGTAAGGACAGTTTTTGTAGAGATTTTCTCTCGCTAGATGGCTGCACCTGTCAACTGTTTTCGAATTCTCTAAACGGATATTGGCAAGATAGAAATTAATTCTATTCAAATAAATGTTAAACTTAAATAATAATTGTTAAACTTATTTTATATAAATGCATTTAAATTCTGTTTTTATTGTTATTATAATTTTTCTGCATTTCTAAAAATGTTGTCATTATAATTTTAAAATTTAATAAAATTAATTTGCGAAAAAAATTGCAATTATGCCAAATTATTGCTGTTGTTAACTTGCCTGTGATTTTACCTGATAACCAACATGATTTCATTGACTTCTTAAATAACATTTCAATCAATCTAATAACTATAAGTAAGTCTTAAGACACATATCAGGAAACAGGATCTTGAAAATGAGAATAGTCAGATGATGAAAAGAAATGTAATTAATATAGAATTGAAAATTGACTCTTAATTGGTTATATATACATGTATGATTTTTATGCTAGTATTGTGAAATTTAAATAATTATTCTTCCACTATCCTGATATAACCTCATCAGTAAGTTTGTAAGCAAAAGTAGAATTGTGTGTAATTTCATAACAGCGAGAATCTAAATCAAACAAAAGCTTTGTAAAATAAAAAAAAGAAATTAAAGAGCATGATGTAAAATTTTCCATATATATTCTCACATTCAAATTAATGTATGTTATACAAAGTTCAACTTTATGTCACAAATAATTATTCATTACTACTGTTTTTTTACATTGTCGACAGAATTTCCCTCATTAGTATTACAATTTGTGGGCATCTCATCTCTTATATGTGTTATAGAATGTGTGTTTTTTTTCATTGAAAGTATGTATTTTAACAAAATTATCTATTATGTATTTAATAGTGAACATAAAATTTTCAGGATATCAATATAGATATGTGTTAGCATCAAATTCTATGTTTATAAATAAATATATGTTAGCATCAAATTCTATGTTTATAAATAGATATGTGTTAGCATCAAATTCTATGTGTAGAAATAATATGTGTTAGCATCAAATAAAATGTGTATAAATAGATACTGTTTTGCATAAAAATGCTCAATTGTGGTAAATGGATTGTATTAGTGATTAACTGAGTTATAATTAATTATGTGGTGAATTGAAACTAAAGTTTTCTGATATTCTTTCTTGTAAATAGGAAGTTTTCTGTATGTATATATTATAAAATTACCCATTGTGTATGTAAATATGAAAATTGATTTTTAACACTATTGGATTTGATATGTTTCATAATATTCAAAAAAAATTAAGGTGTTGTCATTGCAGAGTAACTGAAATGTTTTTAATGGCATGTTAACTTTCATTGGAATATGAATGATTTTTTTCGCAAAATATTTATGTACTCCTTAGTTTCCCATGTTCAAATATTGACTGAGTTTTGTGTATTTGCAAAAGCATTCTGTAGTTTATTTTTTTTTTTTTTTTGAGTTATTGCATATCTTATATATACTCTTTTTGACTTTGTTTAAATTTGATTGTTGCTCAGTATAAATATACATTTAAAGTAATTGCTGAACATTTTAGTTGTATTTTTTCCATGTATTTTTAAGAAACAGGAAGGTAGCTGTGTTTTAATATTTTAAACTTGTAGCATATTTTGTGCATTACGACTTCTGTAGCAATCCTGTAGTAGTAATTTTGTGTTGTGTAATGTAATGATTAGTAATAATTGTGTTAAATGCGGTTTGTATAAGTTTAATTTGTAAAAAAAAAAAATGAAATTATAATCTGTTCAATAAGTCTGAAACTGTCCCTGCCATATATTTTTCTTGTATCGTAACTTTGTTACTGGCAAAGGGAGTAATGTAAAGGACAGTTTTTGTAGAATTTTCTCTCGCTAGATGGCTGCACCTGTCAACTGTTTTTCGAATTCTCTAAACGGATATTGGCAAGATAGAAATTAATTCTATTCAAATAAATGTTAAACTTAAATAATAATTGTTAAACTTATTTTATATAAATGCATTTAAATTCTGTTAATTTTTAAAATGGTTTTCATAATTTATATTTCTGTTTTTATATTTTTCTTTACTCATGTAGTCGTATCGATTGTATTATGCTTAACTGCAGCATAACTGTGTAAAATACTAAAAAACGTGGCATTTTCTGTACAACGTGTAGATCTATCTTCGCCGCCTTTGAATGAGCACGCAGAATAAAATTCCAGTAGATTTTGATAAAGTTTAATGTTTGAAATAAATGAAAACTCAACACACTTGAGTATTATTTAGAGTGCTATGAAACAAGCACCTAATACACACTAAAAACTCTCACTAGCAAAATGCCCATACTAAAAAATTAAAGCCGCTGGAAATTACGTAAAATTGTATACAGACACTCAACCGCAACACGACACACTCAAACAACTACTCACTGAGCTAAAAAATACCCTTTTTTACTCTTTTACTCCGAAACACGAGCGACCCATCAAAGTCGTAATTAAGGGCCTTCCCGAACAACGAAAACGGCAGAAATACAGTCCGACCTTCTTGATCTGGGCTACACAATTAACAAGGTTACTCAACTAACAGGCAATATCACGAAACAACTACTTTCAGTTTTTACAATCTCACTTCCCAGAAACTGACTTTAACATGAACATTTTTAACTTAAAAACTTTAGGATATTTATCCATCACAGTTGAAGGCTTTGAAAGCAGAGGAGTAATCCAATGCTTTCAATGCAACCAATTCAACCACACGGCCGAACACTGTAATCTAACGCCAAAATGCTTGAAATGCGGAGATAAGCACCAAACCCGGGACTGCCAGATTAAGAAGCTGGACACCCGTTTCTGCGTCAACTGCCAGGTTCACGGCCACATGGCCAATTACAGCAAATGTCCCCTCTTCCTAAACCCGCAAAGGCGCTAATATTAATTCAAAATCAATTTTAACGAATAACTTTATCAGGCCCAATATCTCTTATGCTCAAGTAACGCAAAAAACTAATCAGTCCGACACAACAAACCAGATGGCACCACTCGTGACTGCCCCGATCGGCACACCGACTATCAAGGAAATACCCACCCCACTATCGTACCGAGTCAAATTCCCAACACGCAAACAGACTGCCTCAATCTAATCACTCAAACGCTCCAGCAAACCATTCATGCACTCGCTACACTCGTTCAAAACATAAGTTTAATGACATCCATTCTAGCCCTGACTCTCGTCCGAGCAAGACGTGTTATGGAATACCTGGAAACAGTCGATCTCATCCCTAAGAAGGACCATGGTCAAACTCTACCGAGAGCACACCAAATAAGCCAAAAATTAAACCAAGCTGAACATGATAAAGGAATGCTTCAAGCTCGCCTGAAATATGTCAGATCGCTGCTCCAGATTGAAATTGACAGTCAGGCCCGACACCAGATGTTAGATTGGCACTGGAAACTGAACTGGAAGAGTGAGTCACAGATGAAAGAATTAGAAGGTAAGATGACTGAGCTTTTACCTCGCCCGATTGCCCTTAATCCTCAAACCAACAAATCCAAACGGGTTAAAAGATCTGCTGCCCCGGTCGAAAAACCGGCGAAGTCTACTAAACCTGAAAATGCTAATGATTCAGACTTTGTTTTCCCTAAGAAAACAATAAAAAATCCCCTGCAACTGAAAAGAATGAAATTAACACCAATAACTCCTATGAAGTTCTAGATGCAGTAATGACTGACGTCGAGGGTTGTCACCCCAGCTTTTCTGTCAAAGCCCATTTTCATGAAAATTTTTCGACTCTTATAACTTGGTCCTTCAAGACCTACACAGAAATTTTCCACAGCTACAAATACCCATGCTAAAGGTTACATCAAAATCGAAGCTAAACATGAAAAAAGACCATGAAGAAATTTCAAATTATCTTAAAAATAAAAATCTTGAATTCTACACCATTAAACCCCCAATTACTAGACCACTCAAACTTGTTATTAAAGGACTACCTGTAGATATCGACCCTGAGGATATTAAGAATGACTTAATTTCCAAAGGCATTAAAATCGTTAAAACCACCCAACTTAAAGATTTGTTTCTAAAACTCCCCTTCCCATTTACATGATAGAGATTGAGCGTGACGAAAATGTCAATGACATTTTCAAAGTACGTAGCTGTCTCTACATGCAAATAAAAAATTGACCCCTTCAAAAGCCAATAGAATCACTCAATGCTTCAACTGTAACTACTTCCATCACGCCACCTCCAACTGTAATATGAAAACGAGATGCCTGAAATGTGGTGAAAATCACAGGACAGGTATGTGCGTTATCAAGGAAAAAATTGTAGATCCGCTCTGCATAAATTGTAAAGAAAAGGCCACTTGGCCTCCTCAATTAAATGTCCTCTTTTCCCCAAGCCCAGAAAAAATAAAAGATAAATCCCTGATAATAATCAAAAACAAAATGTTAACTCCACCCCTGTAATTCCTGGACTACTTTACTCACAAGTACTTAATTCGAATTCAAACACCAGATGTCAGCACCCGGATTTGCCCCCTCGGCGTCAGACTTTACTGCTAATACTAAAAATAAAGCTTTTAACAAGGAAACACTTAATGTTTCTCAAAATGTTCAGGCGAATTTGGCCTACTTCAAGCAATTAAAGAAATGCAAACGATTTTTACTTTATTTCCCTCTCTACTTTCGAAATGGAAAAATCTTCTAAATGCACAGACCCAACAGAAAAATTTCATTGTCTCTTAAGAGTAATTTGCCCCCTCCCAATACTGTGTAGACTATCTCTAATTTTAATCTAATTAATTAACCTTCTGTTAATTAATTATTTTCATTCTCCCAAACCCAAAAGTTTCTCTACATATCTCAATTTCTCTCTCTCACTGCAATTCAACTTCGTTGAATCGCAGTCTCTCCCCATTGGCTACTGAAACTCCGCCCACTGGGCGTTGTTTTCTCAGACTACTTCACTCTCCTGTAAAATTCCTTTGCATTTCATATTATTTTTTTTTTCAGTAATATTAAATTAATTTAGTATCTTTTTAAAAAGGGCATAGTAAATTGTTTCAGTCATCTACACTTCATGATAGGAGGTTAGAGTCCGGAAGGACTAAGCACTCCAATAAAACGTGCAACGAACAATGACATCCCCACAGACAGTCACCGCTCAACCAACACCAGGCCCCGCTAAAACAACTTCTAAGTCACCACTCACAAAGTCGCAAATTATTGCGCAAATTAATAATCTTCTCAACCATTACGATGGTGCGAGCGACTAAGATTTCTTCTTGTCTTAATTTTTTTTAAAGTGCATTAAATTCCATTATTTTTACTTCGCCCTAACTCTAACACCATTACCCCTCCCCACTACAACGCGGCACTATGCAAAACCAATAGAGAGGTTTACTCACTTTTCAGTTGGACCAATCACAGTGCTACTTCTACTCCGACGACGAGAATTGACTGCTTCTGGACATTTGGATCCCCCACTCTCCCATCTGAAATAATTCAGATCATTAAAAAGATTAAAATTAAAAAAATGTCCTGGGAGAGATGGGATAACAAATAAAATGATCAAAAAGCTTCCTAAACTAACCATTTTCAAGATTACTAACATTGTGAATAACATGCTTACTCTCAGATATTTCCTAAATCATGGAAGACTGCGGTCGTCGTACCGATTTTAAAACCTGGCAAAAATTCGGCCTTGGCGAATCACACTGAACCTATCAGTCACCTGTCCTTAGTAAACTGGCTGAAAAATTATTCTAGCCAGACTCAACGACCACCTACCTCGAAAGAGAAAAAATCCTGATTCGGAGCAGCACGGGTTCCGCCCCTCGTCTCTCCACTTCCCACCAACTTCTCAGAGTCGTTGAATTTATTAAGGAAGGAAACAACAATGATGAATGCACGGCCGCGGTCTTCCTTGATATTCAAAAAGCTTTTGACAGAGTATGGCATACTGGCCTACTCTTCAAACTAATTACCTATAAAATTCCGCCCCCTCTTATTTTCTAATAAATTCTTATATTTCTGATCGTTCTTTTTTAGTGTCAAAATTAATCGACATACTCTCAACTTAAAAGATTCGCGCAGGAGTGGCCCAAGGGTCCATCCTCGCCCCCACCCTTTCAATCTCTACGTAAATGATATTATTAAAAATACTAACACTCAACTTTGTCTATATGCAGATGATACAGCCATACTCAGCAGACACAGAAATCTCAACACTCTTGTTGAAAACATAAATGAACACTTAGCTCACCTGGAATTTGGTTCTCCGTGTGGAAGATAGCCCTTAATTCGTCAAAAACGGAAGCGGTTTTCTTTTCCAAAGGCACCCCCTGAAATTACCTTGCAAAACCAAAGAATCCCATGGTCTCAGCACTTTTACCAAGTATCTTGGTGTCATTATTGATAAAACCCTCACTTTCAGACAACACATCACATATATTAGAGATAAATTTAAAAATACAACGCGTAAATTATACTCCCTAATTTGCAGAAAGTCTAAATTAAGTAGACATAACAAACTGCTTATCTACACTCTGATTCTAAAACCTTTACTTACCTACGCCTCCCCGTGTGAGGACATGCAGCAAAAACGAATATTAATTTACTAGAAACCTCGCAAAATGTTTTAATCAGACAAATTTGTAATGCTCATTGGTACATGAGAAATAAAGACTTAAGAATAGCTTGTAACGTACCTACTCTAAGAAAAACTTTCAGAAAATTAGCCACTAATTTTTTCAAGAATATAGATGAATCTGACAATGCATCTATAAATAGCATTACTCCATATTTTCCACTTCTCTGTTAAACGGCCAAGAGACATCTTGGTCAATCCTGATTTTGATTAATTCCTTTTTATTCTAAATTTTTAAAATGTTTTATTTCGTAACTTTTAAATTTCTCTTCCCGGCCTACGGTCCAACTCTGTTGAACCACAGGTACGCTCTGATTGGCTACCCCCTTCTTCTAAGTACTTATACTTCATTAGCCGAACTTTTCGCTCGGCCAACCAGATCGCTTTCTCTCTTCTACAAGTCTAAATTACATTGCCAAGATCTTTTTCCGCGCTCTCTGATCGTCAGTTTTGCTGCACTCGGATTGGCTAGGATAACTCCGCCTACTTTTTTCAACAAGTTACTCTGATTTTCTAAGTTCAATGTTTTTTTTTTTTTTTCTATGTTTTCAAAGTTAAATTTTTAATAGTTTCTGAAACCTCACATCCAAGTAACTTTTATTTTCATAATCTACAGAACTCATATTATTATAAAATGATCATTTTCCTAAAACTGGGCATTGGTAGAATTCATTAAAGGCATATAAAAACTACCTGATAGGAGATTGGGGCCGACAGGCTAGGTGCTCCAAATAAGTCTGTCAACGATCAACATTTGGATCCCTCGCCTGCATGAACCTGTCACCTCTGCACCCCATCAATCATCCTGACTAAGAGCCACCGGTTAAGTGTCGCACGGCTCCCTGTGAACTGTCGCGTGAATGATGAATGGACTATGGTACATTGAACTTTTTGTGCAAAATGTGTAACTTCAAGGGACTTTTACCACAGCCAAGGACTATTTACATTTATTTTTCACATATGAAGATCTCTGTAACACTTTTTATTATTTATTACTCCATTGTACCTTCCACTTTCCACAGTAAGGAATCGTATACAATATTAGATATGGGACGGAGGGGTTAGCAATTACCCAGTTTCCCAGTGACCCCCAGCTTTTCGCTTTGCTTCTTCCCCACTCAGTTCAAGGTCATTCGTTTGAAACGTGATCGAAAACGAGTTCAAGCATCTCCCCTCTTCAGAGGGGTGGCTCTCCCTTCCCCCCGCCTGTGGGGGCAATTAACCGCGGCTCTTTTACAGAGCTGCATTTTGTATTTTTCTCTTTTCAGATAATTTCCTTGCTCAAACGTGAAAGGGATTTTAAGCGCTATTTTTAAAAATTAGCTTATTTTTATATACATAAGGAACTGAGGAAAAATATTTGAAATTATAGTATGATCATGGAATGTACATTAAGTTTTATTATTAACTGTAGTAATAAATTGTTTTTGGAGAGGGGCGGGTGAGTTTGTACGGAATTAATGATTTCTAATATGCAATAACGCCTGCTTTTTTTGCTTGGATTATTTCAAATGCGAAAGTTATTCCTTGGCATTAAGTCATCTTAATACAACCTAATTGGAAAACAAAAGAGATGCTGACATTGAGTTTCATGCTTTTAAAAAAATTAAAATTTATTTAAAGATGCGAAAATTACTTTATATGACAAAAAAAAAAAAGAAATTATAACTGATAATAAACACTTTACTTATTCTTAAGATTTTAAAGACTTTGAAATACAAAAGGTAATATTAATAGAGAAATTTTTATATAAGTATTAACATTGATTTTGATGCTATAAAATGTAGTCCAAAACTTTATAAATTTTATAGATGACATACAGATTTTGAATAAAATGTTAGTTTTCAAACTCGTTGAATCTCACTCAAAGTAAAACATTTTAAAGATGTTAAATGTTGATAAAAGAATAAGCTGATCACACATACACACAGAAAATATATTATTTTAGGAACAATATTGAATGAGTGAGTGAGTGAATGTTGGGTTTTATGGCGCAAGAGCAAATTTGGCTATACTGCGCCACACGTTTTGTTAAAAGATTAAAACCATGTAAAAATACACATGAAAAATACCATTACATAAAAATAATTTTGACATATGTGCATGCCTGCATGCACATATAGAAAAATTAAAGTTAAAAGTTAAAAAACACTTTAAAAAGTCAAATTAAATATAAAAATCCAATTCTTCGGATAAAAGCAAATAGGTTTTGGTGGGGTATTTCTCCACCAAGTCAGGTAAAGGTAAATGTGATGAATTAAAAAGGTGATGCGATAATTATTAAAAACAGGACAATCTATTAAAAATGTGACGCACAGTGTAAGAGACCTTATGACGGACATTCAGGAGCATCTTCACCCAACAACAAATGCTTGTGAAGGTGAAGCAAGTATGACCAATACGAAGACGAGTCAATTTGACATCAGTCCTTCGCATTGGTATCACAGGCCATGCTCCTATGACAGGTTTCACGGAGTGCAGTTTTGTTATCAACTGCTGACTCCATGATTCCTGCCAGATCTTAAAAATATGATGCAGGATGACGCGCTTCATATCCGCTAGCGGCAGATG
>BMAU01019271.1:0-95000 GCA_019973935.1 Trichonephila clavipes
AAGTCCCACAGTCATCTGTGCAGATTCCAGTGTCACAAGTCCTAGAGCCACCTGTGCAGATTCCACTTGTCCCACAATCACCTGTGCAGATTCCAGTGTCACAAGTCCTAGAGCCACCTGTGCAGATTCCAAATGTTCCACAACATGTGCAGATTCCAGATGTTCCAGAACCTGTGCAGATTCCAGTGTCACAAGTCCCACAGGCACCTATGCAGATTCTACATGTATCAGAACCTGTGCAGATTCCACCTGTGCAGCTTCTCCCAGAGCTCGACATGTTGGACCCTTTGGAGTCGACAGATGCATTCGACCAGCTCATGTCGTTTGTATTTGGACCCCAAGAACTCCAGCTGCTTCACACGGTACCCTCTATTTTTGATGAGAATCTCTTCGCCTTCCTGGATGAAAGGGAGCCTATGGACTTGACCATGCCCAGACTAAACTCTTGTGTCAAAAATCTATCGGATTTAAACCCATCCAACCCATGGATCTGTCTGTCAATAGTTCTATCGGTCAATAATCTATCGGAGCCATCCAACCCATGGATCTGTCAATAGTTGCCTGTAACTCATTGTATATATTTTTTCAATAAATAATGAACAAGTCTCATTTTTTTGTCAGAATGATTTCGGTACAACACTTGTTGGACCACCCCTATCGTATTTAGAAATCTGGGTCACGCGTCAGAATATCGTTTGAGCCCAACTTTGGCGTTTCAATTTTGTAAAAAAAAAATTGGAAAAGGGGGATCGAGTCGAGTTGACTCGGCCCCCCTTTTTTTCGGATTACCAAGTTTGGATCACTCAGCTAATGTGCACTCATTTAGGCTGAATAATAATTCTGGGCCAATCGAGTCGACTCGGTGTTTCAAGACAACGTTGGAAGGACCAGCCAATAGAAATTTTTTCACGTGACCTCATTAGAGTATAAAAGGCCAGCAGTCATACCTTCGGAGTGCTTTTGAATGGCTAAATGTTTTTTGTTAAGACTGTCAGGATTTGGAGTCTTGTTTCCATCTCAAATTCTGTCAGTCTTAACAGTAAATGATATTTAGGAAAAATCTTCAAGACCGAAAATAAGGGGGGCAGTTCCCTCCTCTTTTTTCGGGTCCATTCATACACCAAGATTTGAACCTGTGAATCGCCCCTTCTTATCTAGATGCATCACTGTGAATCGTTTCCAAGATGGGAGGACTTCTCACCTAGATGTATCACTGTGAATCGTCACCAAGATTGGAATGAGGTGGTCCCCCTAGATGCATCAAATTACCTGTGAATCGTCACCAAGATTGGAAAGAGGTGGCCCTCTCACCAAATATGTCATTGGACCTGTCCAGCATGTCATTGGACCCCCGTGTTAAAACTATTTTTGGGAGACCTCTGTTTCATTTTACCTGTCCAGCATGTCATTAGACCTGTCCAGCATGTCATTGGAGCCCCGTGTTAAAACTATTTTTGGGAGACCTCTGTTTCATTTTACCTGTCCAGCATGTCATTAGACCTGTTCAGCATGTCATTGGACCTGTCCAGCATGTCATTGGACCTGTCCAGCATGTCATTGGACCTGTCCAGCATGTCATTTTACCTATCCAACATGTCATTGGACCTGTCCAACATGTCAGTTTACCTGTCCAGCATGTCATTTTACCTGTCCAACATGTCATTTTACCTGTCCAGCATGTCATTTTACCTGTCCAACATGTCATTTTACCTGTCCAACATGTCATTGGACCTGTCCAGCATTTCATTTGACCCCTGTCTTAATCATCGCTCTGGGGTGGAATGAAAAATTTTCTCTCGGCCCTGAAAAATCTTTTTGTGGGAAATTTGAAAAATTATACCTTGTCCATTCCGACCTACGTCTTTGGGATATTTTGAAGAGCAATTGAATCGAGACCCTAAACACAACGTTGGGATAAAAAATGGGGTGAAAAGGGACACAATGCACACAAAAAGAGCCGTTGGAACGTTCCTTTGGGATGGAAACATTAAAGGTAGGGTTTGGATAAAAAGCAGGGGAAAAAGGACAAGAGTCATGTAAAAAGAGTCGTTTGAAACGAAAAGGGGGGAACCAAAATACGGTGGGGAGATGGATTCAAATGAGAGGGTTTTCGATTCAAAGGAGATGGTTTCAAAGGAGATGGTTTTAAATGAGATGATTTTCGATTCAAATGAGATAGTTTTCATGATGATTTTAATTTTAATTTGATTAATGGTTTTCGATTCAAATGAGATGGTTTCAAATGAGATGGTGTTCATGATGAATTTCAAATGATTAATTTCAAAGGAGATTGTGTTCATGAGAAATTTCAAATGAGATGGTGTTCATGAGTAATATTTCAAATGATTAATTTCAAATGAGAGGGTGTTCAGGAGAAATTTCAAATGAGAGGGGGTGTTCATGATAAATTTCAAATGAGACGATTTCAACAAAGGTCAGTTCAAAAAAGGTCGTTTTCCATTTCTAATCATTTTTTGAAAGGGTCACGGTGCTCAACTATTTTTTCGACCGACTGTAGTATTGCGCGGGATTTGTTATGTATATGTAGATGCTGCCCTCGTGAATGGATATCCGTATTAAAGTTGATATAGAATAATCCCTGGTATTATATTACTTGAACCTGCTTGTTGTAACCCTGTGTGTTCAACATATTGTGGCGTCCGCGAGTATTTCTCTCGTTAAATATGGATATCGATATACTCAAAGCAAAACGGAAGTCTTTGAGAGCAGCATTCAGTATGTGTTGTAATGGTATTAGCAACAGAACCGAAGCTTTAAGTAAAAATGAAGTCAATGCTTTGTACAAGCAGTTGCAAGATAAATTCTCTCGACTGGAAACAATTCAGGAAGAAATATCTGATTTATTATTAACAAGTCATGATCTTAAGGATACATATCAAGAAGATTTTTCAAAAGCTGAAGAATATCGGGACAAATTCTGTCAAATTTTTTCAATATTAGAAGCTAGCCAAGAACAAGAGATTTTGGTTTCCGAAGAAAACAATTCCGTTCAAAAGCGAAAATTTAAGCTCCCAAAATTGGAGTTAAGAAAATTTAGTGGAGAACCGAGAAAGACTATCTTGCGTTTTGGTCGCAATTCGAGAAAATTCACATGGATGCAACGATTGCAGAAGAAGACAAATTCAATACTTGTTGCAGTGCCTAGTTCCAGATTCTAAAGCAGCTAGATTAGTATCAAGTTTTCCGCCTACAAAGAACAACTATTTAAAAGCAATTACGCAATTAAAGGAGCGTTTCGGAAGAGACGAACTTCTATTGCAGATATACGTACGAGACTTGCTCTCCATCGTAATGAAGAATGCAGCTGGTCGGATTAAAGGGGATTTGTCGGAGCTGTATGATTTATTGGAAAGTAAGCTCATGGCACTCGAGAGTCTTGGCCGTACGAAAGAAAAGTTTGCTGAATTTCTGGAGCCTTTGGTTGAATCCTGCTTACCGGAGAACGTGCTTCGTGCGTGGGAAAGAAGTCGCTCCGTGGAAGATTCCTCACCGCAAGATAGTGCGCGCTCGTTGGATAAATTATTGTGCTTTCTTCGGAACGAAGTGCAAAGTGAGGAGATGATTAAGCTCGCCCGTACCGGGTTGGGAGCTTCGCGCGTATCGCATCCTCGTTCGCATCCAGATGAGGCGGATTGCTCACAGCTGCAGCCCTTGTGAATTTTCAAGACAATTCAGGTAGGAGAAATTTTCGTTGCATTTTTTGTGATAAACCTCATAATTCTTCAGAATGTTTTTCGGCAAGAAAATTGCCATTAGAAGAAAAACGAAAACTTTTTTGGTACAGAAGCATGCCTGTTTTCGTTGCCTTTAAACTGGTCATGTCTCTCGTTCATGCAAATATAAGGTGAAATGTTTATCTTGTGATAAAAATCATTATACTATTATGTGTGCAGACAAAGAATCTGCTAAATCAAATGATGAAAATACTGTTGTATCAAGTAGTGTACTTTCTAATCAGTCTGTTAATGAAACTGTATATTTGCAAACTCTTGTTTTAAGAATAGAACACAATGGTAAAGAACTCAAAGTTCGTACTATTTTGGATAGTGGTTCACAAGTCTTATATATAGGAGAGGGTCATTAAAGTTCTGCAGTTGCGACCCAAATCAAAACAAACCGTTGTCCACGGTTTGTTTGGGGGGAGAGAAACTAGCCCTCACTCCCATTTAGTTTTTGATGTTTATTTGAAAAATTTTGAAGACACTTATGCTCACTCAATTGAGGTGCTATCTCAAAAGAAAATATGTGGGTTTGTACCCAAAATAGTTGATATTCATACTTTACAAGAATTGAAAGAAAAGAATATTACCTTATCTGATTTAGAGGCTAAGGAACATGACATTGAGTTGCTCTTAGAAGCAGATGTCATTGGGAACATTTTAACTGACAATTCTTTGAAACTAAGCTCAGGTGTAACTGTCGTACAAACTAAACTTGGTTACACGGTGATAGGAAAAACAAATACTATACATAATAGTTTGTGCAATAATGTGGTTTCATTGCATTGTGCTAATTTCACCGTAACTGATCTGTGGAATTTAGATGCCATAGGCATTACAGACCCAACTGAAGATGCTAAGCGTAAACATGCGCATTTTGATTTTCTAAATCAATTTAAAGAAAACTTATCTGTTCTTCCTGATGGACGGTATCAGTTACCACTTCCCTTTAAATTCGAAAAACCCAGCTACCAAATAATAAGTCTGCTACCTTTAAGAGGCACCAAAGAATGTGCCAAAGAATTGATGAGCAAAATCTATTAAATGAGTATGAGGTAGTGTTTAGGCAATGGGAAGATCTACAAATAATAGAAGAGGTTCCTAAGACCGAAGTTGATAATTTCGGCTATTATTTACCCCATAGACCTGTTATGAAACAGGCTAGCCGGACAATGAAAATAAGGCCGGTGTTTGATGCTTCAGCCAGAGATAAAAGTCAACCGTCCCTTAATGACTGCTTGAACAGAGGCCCTAACTTAATTGAGCTTATACCTGATATAATTGACAGATTCAGGCTGTACCCAATTGGTCTACCGTCAGACATCGAAAAAGCGTTCCTTCAGCTCAGTATTATCCCAGAACACCGAGACTATTTGCCGTTTTTTCTTCCTAATGTTGAAGAATCTAAAATTTACAGACACTGTCGAGTTGTGTTTGGAATCTGTTCTTCTCCATTCCAACTCTCTGCTTGTATAGATCATCTCCTGGAAAATTCTCCAGCCCGTTTTGACGATGTGACCCAAAAATTAAAACACTCGTTTTACGTTTTGACAATTGTGTCACTGGTGTTACCGATATCAAAGAGCAAGAAAGTTTTATAAATAAAGCAATAGAGGTAATGGCTAGAGGATGTTTTAACCTACGGGGTTGGGAAAGTAACGTTCCAGGTCGCTATATTTTCCGTAGTTCAGGTGTAACTTCTTTGCTTGGACTATTGTGGGATTTAGACCAAGACACATTAAAATGTAATCTCAATTATTCAGGGGAGGGTGAGATAAGTAAACGTAATGTTTTGGCTATGGTACATAAAATTTTCGATCCTCTAGGTATTTTGAGTCCGACCACTTTGTTACCTAAGGTATTGTTACAGGAAGCTTGGAAACTGAAGTTAAAATGGGATGACCCTTTGCCCGAAAACATTCAGAAAATTTTTCGGAAGTGGCGGGATGAAATAGTGTATCTTGAGAAAGTTAATATCCCTCGTTACGTAGAAATAGATGAGAATTCGGAGTTACATCTCTTCGTCGATGCATGCAAGAGTTCCTATGGGGCCTGTGTTTACATTCGAACTGTAACGCCCTTAGAGTCAAAATTCGATTGATCAGAGCAAAGTCCAGGGTAGCGCCATTAAAAACTATGACTATTCCCCGGCTGGAATTGATTGCTTGTTGTATTGGTGCGAGGCTGGTTCACTCAGTGTACGCTGCTTTGGATGCACCTGATTTAAAAATTATTGCATGGAGTGATTCTATGGTAGCACTTTGGTGGCTGAAGAACCATGGTGATTGGTCAGTTTTCGTGGCCAACAGAGTAAATGAAATTAACAGCCTAGTTCCTTCTCAATTTTGGCGCCATGTGCCGGGCGAATTAAACCCCGCAGATTTGCTTTCGAGAGGCATTTCCCCTCGTTTATTTTCCGACTCTCTTTGGTGGGAGGGTCCTTCCTGGCTCCTCGAACCCCTAGTAACTGGCCCATAGACCGCTTGGCTTGCGAAACATCAGAGGTAGAGCGAGAAAAAAAGGAAAGTTAGGTTATGTAATCGGGTTGCAGTTGAAGGGGAAATACCTTGGTATGCCATTAAGTTTTCCAATTTTCAGTCAATTATTCGTTTTGTCTCGTGGATGTTGCGTTTTGTGGAAAACGTAAAGAAAAAACGGGAGTTTCGAGAGATTGGAGATATGACCATTCACGAGATAGAACACGCGGAGAAAACTCTTATCAAAATTGTCCAAGCTAAGTTTTTTCCTTCTGAGAACTCGTTTCCTAATATGAATGTCATTACGGACGAAGAGGGTATTAAAAGAGTTAAAACTCGAATTACTGAGCGATCAGACCAGCCGGAATTTATATACCCTATTATTTTACCAGGCGAGTGTCTTTTTACCCAACGGCTCATTGAATACTATCACCGACAAAATTGTCATGCTGAAACACAAATTCTTCTCGGAAAATTAAAGGAGAGATTTTGGATAGTGAGGAGCAGAAGGGTGGTCAGGAAAATTGTAAGAAGTTGTATAAGATGCAAACGATATAAATGTAAATCTCCAAATAGTGAGCCAGTGTCCCTGCTTGGTGATCGTGTCAATGACGCAGCGGTGTTTGAGGTAGTGGGTGTTGATTTAGCAGGACCCTTATATGTGAAAGGAGGTCAAAAGTCTTGGATTGTCTTGTTTACATGTGCAACATATAGGGCCGTTCATTTAGAATTGACATCATCATTGTCCACTGATGCCTTTTTGTTGTCGTTGAGACGTTTTATTGCCAAGAGGGGGAGACCACGAGTAATTTATTCCGACAACGGAACAAATTTTCAAGGAGCTCATGGAGAATTGAGTGGTCTTGAAACTAGCTACCATACAACGCATAATTTGAAATTTAATCCACCCACAGCCGCTTGGTGAGGTGGTTGGTGGGAGAGGTTAGTTCGTGTGTTAAAGGAACTGTTGAGAAGGACTCTCGGTAACGCCATTCTCACGACCGAGGAGTTGCAGACAGTGCTGTGCGACTGTGAATCTGTAATTAATTCTAGGCCACTCACTTACCTATCCGAAAATTCTGATGATTTAGTTCCTTTGTCCCCAGCCATGTTTCTTGTGGAAAATCGCAACCTGGACGTTCCCGATATTGATTACAGGGATACTGTAAATTTACGTAAAAGGGTTAGATATCGACAAAAATTGTTAAATGATTTAAGGCATAGATTCCGAAAGGAGTATTTAGGTCTCCTTATTCAAAATAAAAATAAAAAGGGTCCATTGTCAGAAGTACGGCTGGGAGAAATTGTCCTCATTGGTGATGACATCAAAAAACGGATGCATTGGCCTTTAGCTAAGGTCATTCGGCTGATTCCTGGAAAGGATGGCAAGATCAGAACTGTGGAACTCAAGACTCGCACTGGAACAATGTTACGACCCATTCAACGAGTCTATCCCTTGGAAGTGCAGTCGACAGAAACCCCCAATGATCCTTTAAACGATTGTACAATTACTAATCCTATTTCTTCTATTTCTAGTGATAATCTTTCAGATCCTAACGACTCCAGTAACGTCTTGCCTAGAGTATCCAAGTATGGAAGAGTCATCAAAGTACCAGCGAAACTGGACCTCTTCAACCAGGTGTTATATGTTTTTGAGTCCAAGTGATGTCGACTCAAAAAAGGGGGAGGATGTTGAAGGCCACCACAACGAACTCTTTCGATGACGCAACGCGTGGGTGGAGTCTTCGAAGAAGAGCCTTTTCCCTATTGGACTATTTTATTTTTAGAACTTTTTATTATGTTAACTGTAGAATTAACGGAGAAATCCGTTGTTAAGAAATTAGTATTGCTCGGGATTTGTTATGTATATGTAGATGCTGCCCTCGTGAATGGATATCCGTATTAAAGTTGATATAGAATAATCCCTGGTATTATTACTTGAACCTGCTTGTTGTAACCCTCTGTGTTCAACATTACCAGACTATTATTTTGCATTAGTATAATTTTAACTGCTAGTTCGGTACTTTTTCTCTCGAAAGATTATTCAATCATTTGTTTGGTTTTTTTTAAAAAATAAAATCGCGTTGTTTTTGTAAATTTTGGTAAATGATTCATTTTGCAGTGGAGGTGTATAAAATTATATAATTTGTTTTCAATTCGGTGGTTCAAATGGACTCGATTCACCTGACGTCACAGTCACATTTTCGGATTTGCACATCTCCCATCGTATAGCAAAATGAGATACTGTAGCGTATTAAATTGTCGTAATGCAAAGAGAAACTCTGACTGTAGGTCAAAAACCTTTTTTGGGTTTCCGCTACAGAATCCATATTTATTAAAAAAGTGGTTGCAAAACTTGGGCAGAAAAAATTTCAAACCAACTAAGCATTCCTCAGTATGTTCCGATCATTTTGAAGAAGCACACGTTATGTATCAGCCTTTCACCAACAGAAGGATATTGAAACCAAATTCAGTGCCCACAAAATTCTATTTTTCCGATACACCATCAAACCAAATTTTGCAGAGAAGGAATAAATCTTCAGTGTCACAGAAATTAAAAAATGTTTCAAAAGACATTTCGACTGAAATGCGCGCGCGCGCGAGTACTTTTTAATTATTTCATTTTCAATACTTTTTGTTTTTATCAAATACGCCGACGATATTTCAAGTTTTAAAATTCGAAGAATTTTAATTTTGCGAACGTAAAGAAACACACAGATTAGGGTGCCACTTCTGTGATCTATTCTGGATGCACTCTAACTGGTGAGTAAATATGCAGTTAATCACTATTGTTTTTTTTTTGTCATTTTAAGATTATTTTCAATAATAACTATGTACAAGTTCTACTTTGAAAACAACAACATTGACATGGAGCCCAACAATACTTCCGGTGTAATGTTCAGTTTCTTTGCAAAAATACATTGTAAACTTTTTTGATTCATTTAGAGCAAGGTTGACACAATTGCTTGCTTATCGCTGTTTTTAACCGCTAATATAATGTTTAAAATCAGAACATCTATTATCATAACTGTATTGGTTTCTTTGATTTTTTTGTTTATCAAATGAAAAGTAATGACAAGTATTTTGGAAAATTTTTTGAATTGTGTTTGTTAAATTTTATATTATTTAGAATATAATTATAGATACACTGCATGTACTTATTTTTACATATAAAACTTCATTATAGATATAGTATTACATTTTTTCCCCTATTTAACTAAAGAAAAATAGTTATAAATATGTGAAAAGTACTTATTTTCATTTTGTTAATTTTTGGCTGGTTTAAGATTAATCAGTGTGTTTAATTTCTGAATTTCATGTACATATTTCACCTTAATAACTTTTTTAATGTGAAAAATATTGATAAATACATAGAAAATGCATTTAAGTATCTTCTTTATTCTTACTTTACTGTTGAATTAGTTAGTGTATTGAATTGCTGAGAGAATTGTCTCATCCACATCAAATCCAAATTCTTTCTTGTACTTAAAAAACTAACGTTTGAAAAATTTTCATTTCCATTTTGTTTAATTTTACGGAAATAAAGATTAGTTATGCTAATTTAGATTAGCAATAATTTTTAATAGTTATTTAATCAGTATTCTAAATCTATAATATGTATTGTATTTTATAAATTATATCATGTTTAGAAAAATAACAATATATGCATATTAATATTTTAACCCTCTGACTGGATGACCCGCTAATTGAATTTCACTTCGAAAGCGGTCTACTTTTTCAGAGCTAGCGGTAGCCAAAATGTTTCGATAAATTTCGCGAACTGCTTCAAAAAATGCACGGCAGTTTAATGCCTTCCCTGTTAAAACCGCAGGAGGTCCTGAATTGGTTTTGCAGGGGATGATTTTATTGCTTTTCGGTCTCTGTGTTCTTCGAAACGGGAGGTTTCTCATTCACAGCTGTGGCCTAGGGCGAGGATTGTGAAATGGACATTTTCTACACTTCACGGCCAACAGAAAGTTCACCCAATTTATTGCAAATATATATTTCATATATTTGGAAAACTTGCTCAATTTCTGATCTAAAACCAATTAGGTTTTAAGAAATTTTAATTTTCTGAGTTTTGATTTTAAATTCGGTTTCATTTTAAAGCATTTTTTGCATTCCTAGATTGAATTAATTAAAAAAATATTTTTAACACAATCCAATATTTCGTGTGAAACGGCAATTAACTACACAATTTTAGTTTCTAAAATCATTTCTGTTTGCTCATGTTTTTAAGTTTTTGAGTTTTCTCACATTTACTTAATTAAGATTGATTTAAAGACCAATATATTTTTTGACACATAGTTTATATAATTTAAAAGCTCTTTACTTTGTTTTCATTATTTTTTTTTTCCTTTTGAAAAATGCCATGACCAAAATGTACGCAGGCTACTGTGATAAATAATACTTGAAAGGGATGGAATATGACTGAAAATGGTAAATCTAAAATGCAGCTTTTTCAGGTAATATTACAATTAGACTACAAAATACAAATGTTGCAGAATGAACTATAAATATTTCCCTGATGTACCACCAACTGCATTATAATAAATCTGTTGTAGTACTACACTGCAGTATTTTAAAGTCATGCAACAAAAACTTAAACTTGCTTAACTGCCACGATGGGGAACTGAGAAAAAAATAGATATTGTTTACAAACTTGGTGATTTCTGGATTACGTTTGTATAACTACTAATTTCTATATAAATATTTTGCATTTAAAACTCTTGTGAATATATAAGGTTCTGATAAAAGTGAATAATTGATCAAATTAACAGTTGTTATCAATGTTATGTCTTAGAATATTTTGAATTAAAAAAGATATTTCAGTCATATTTATTTCAAGTAGAATTTTCATGTAGAGCATAAGTTGGATAGTAACAGATTGAAAAATTAAAGCTTTACAGGGGATGGAATTTTTTTTATGCCATTACAAATTTTAAATATGTTTTTCTCAGATTTTTAATTTTGAAGATGAGAGTGTTTTCTAATCCCTAAGGCGTTTTTCCTGTTCAAGATAGAGTCTTGAAATATCTTGTAAATGTTCCCTTACATATGTTCTATAACAGTTCATATGGATTTAGGTCTGAGAGCACTAGTTATTTTTTAAAAATATCTTAATGTTAATATTTAAAAAAAAAATTGGGTTTTTTCCAGGTTTAGCCATAAAAATAATTATTAAAATTCAACAAAGAGATATATTTTAAATTTTATACTTTTTGTTTCCAATAATCTAAGAAATATTAATCACTTACAATAATTAAATATTTTTAATAATTTAACATTTTATAAAAGTTTTAAAAATTTCAAAACTGTTCAATGCTTTAAAATTGTGAAATAATGGCTTGTCAAACAAACTATTATTTTCAGAATCAATATAATAGTATAATTTGAATATGAAACAAAAATTAATTTTACTGTGACAAAACAGTTTACGACTTCTACTCATAATGTAAGAAGAATGAAAGATAAATATATAACATAGTGGCAATCAAAAACACATTCATAATATGTTAAAATCCTGTCCCGATACAAATTTCAATGCATTTTCCAAACTGTAGCTAAAAACAATTATATGTTTATTAGGACAGAAATTATTTATATTTAGATATATTTTTCCTTATTAAGTACATAATGAATCATGGCAAGATAATTTGTAAAATCCTGAAAATTTTAATGAAGAAAAAAGCCAGAGATAATTTTAGACAGTTAGAAATTTAATTATATAATACACCAATATGCATGTTTTAAAAGAAATAAGTTGGCGAAGAAAATGAAATTTACTAAAAATTTCCTGAATAAAGTAAATCAGATTTCATCCTCAAATACATATAATTGTAAGAAAAGATTTTATTCAATTTACAATTAGTTACAAAAAACCGTTTATAAAAATAATTTTAACAGGTATAAATAGCAAAAAATATCAAAGAAGTATGAGAAAGACACATACATGTCGTTTACAGAAATGTCACAGTGTGATATTTTTCGAAACACGGCACTGCACACAGTCCAACATTACAGTCTTTACATTGAAAACGAGTTTTTGATGTTTAACGACTAAATCGTAAATATAAGAAACAACAGTCAAATATCACGAGTGCAGACGGCGCTCGCTGATATTTGAGTGAGAAAATTACAGCAGCATAAAATGCAACCTCGTTTGAATTATATCTAATGTGCATATTTGGAACTGTTTAGCATACTCGAATTAACTCAAGTGCACACGTCAAGGGTTTATATTGCATTCTAAGTCAACACGGTGGCTACTGACGAGCGACTACGTAATTTTGAAACGCGGTTAAGTGACGAGGATGATACCTGAGCTGATAACTCCCCTTCCAAACTTTCACATCACACCAACGTTAGGACTTTTGACCTCGACGTGTTTAACGTGCATCAGCTCCTCTTCAACGCTAAACTTTTGTGGTACCAGGGCTCGAACACTGGACACGAGTTCATAACCATGACCATCAGGCTACCGTGGCCGCAAAAGAAAATAGCAAGTTTGAAAGAAATGTAATGGAGAAGTATATTTGAAGAAATAACTTCAAAACTTAACGAAAAACCAAAATATCAAAATTTATTTTAGGAATAATAGTGAATATAACTTCGTACACCTAAAACCACTTTACGCAGTGTATTTTGAAAGTGAACGTTTCCCCTTTTAGAGAAACTTACTATAATTATGTCAAATTCCTTTCATTTTGCTCTAAGGGGATCCCCGAAACAACGTAATTTATTTGAAACACAAAATTACTTATAGTTGAATCTAATACAATTCCCTACAAAATGAATGAAAACCCTTTTTTATCATATAAATTGTGTTTGAATAGGAGATGGTTAGTTAATAAGAACATTTAAAACATGTCGGCAATCTATGGACCTGTGGCACGTGGTACAATTCTTAGTGGCACTCAGCACTACTTTACAAATTTGTCAATTCATGAGTGGATGGAAGTTGATAATAGACCTTATTTGACAAACATCTTCTGAGTTATGGAGATTTATGGAACTACAAAATAATCTGAAAGATAATTCTAAGGATAAATTTACAGCTAGTTTGTAAATAATTGAGTGTTATTGCTAGGGGATTTAATTGTTGAAAAAAGAAAATTGCATGTACTCTGCTTTCCACTTATGTGATTCGGCATATCAAAAAGTAAAAAATCTTTCCTAATATGAAAAATATTTCGACTCCGCAAAGAAATTGTTTAACAACTGAATGCTCAGAATCGTGTCATGCATTATACCCCTGGTTTTGCGATATGAAAGAAGAGTCGTGAAAGAGTTAATTCGCATTACAATTTTTATTTAACTGTAATGAAGGGAATCATTTATATTTCACTTTGTCTATTTCTTATTTAAGTAAATATGTTGGAAACATACATTTTTAATTTTTTTTATCTTTGTTGAAGAAATAGTAACATTTTATATTGTTTATTTTTATGTTAATAAATGTATTTTATTGGTCCATAATTAATATAAAATAAAACTGTAAATCTAAATTATTTACCTCTATTCTTTAAATCTGCAAATATTACCGTAAGAATCGATCGAAGGATTTCAAAAATTTCCTACTATGTGGCACGCTGAATGATACTGACAGATTGGTTTGGCACGTCTTAGCTACACAGTTGCCGCCCCTGATTTAAAATGTTGGGTAAGATAACCATTATGTTTTTAAAATTTTATAAATATACAAAAGGAGAGTATTTGGTCAATACATGTTTTAAAAGGAGTAAAGTTTACGAGAACGAAATATAAAATTGCGTTAAAATTACTGGTACTCTATCAACCGTTCTTCTTTATATATATATATATATATATATATATATATATATATATATATAAGAAGTACGGTCGATAGAGTACCGTAGTTACTGCCAACTCGTGACAATGAATTGAAAATTAAGTTCACAATTCATTGTTATTAAAATATATAAAATTTTACATGACTTATTTTTGTATTTATTTTTATATTCCTTACTGAGAGAGAAAGCAACAAATGGGAGTTCATTACCTGCCAAAACTGCAGAGGCCTGGTTGTTTACTCCACAAGCTCCTACCTTATGCTTACTCTGCCCTACTAAGTAAAAATGCCGTCTTCTGCTCGTCAAGATCATGGAATTGCAGATATTGTTTTCCATATATTTTAAATATTAGTTTTCTAACTTCTACATCAGCCTTTTAATAGTCTACACTTCTGCAAAGTCTGAATTCAAAACTATAAAAACTTATTATTCCCAAGAATGTCATTTATACCTTTATTTTTTATAATCTATGAATGCGTTAAACTATTAATTTGTTATAGCGACTATTTAATATTAAATGCGAAAAAAAAAACGAATAAGTTTCAAACTGAAACTTAAATTGAATTTTTCAAAAATTGTCATCGATATTCTCATAACTTTTACATATTGTCATTTTAGCATATCACACATCTATCTTCTATGCAAAAATCTATTATAAGTTCATCAAATGTTTCAGAATATTTTGACACATAACATGCAGTTTTCAACCACATTGTGAGGCCGCGATAGCCTAATGGTCAAAGTAACGGACTCGTAGCTGACGTGTCATGAGTTCGACCCCAGCACCACTGAAGATCCGCCGTGTAAGGGAGCGATGCTCAAGCGTCATCCTCGTCACTTGACCATGGTTTAAAATTACGAGGTCCGTCGCCAAGTGAGTGAATATTAACGTCGCACTGTTCAGCTGCACGAGGGCTTTTAGGGATGGACCTCGTAATTTTGAAACATGGTCAAATGACGAGGGTGACACCTGAGCTGGCACCCCCCTCTCCTAACTACCACACCAACGAGAGGGCATTTCAGATCTCGATAGATTTAACGTGCATCGCTGCCCTACACGGCGGGTCTTTTGTGGCACTGGGCTCGAACTCGAGACATGCCAACCATGATTCGATACCTTGACCACCTGATACCCCTGCCACAGGTCCGTCGCCAAAAGCCCTCAAGTAGTTGAGTAGAGAAGAGAGAGAGAGTGCGACTTTTTAATATCCCCTCACTTAATTAAATTATATGAAATTTAATGAATACTTGAAAAAATATTAGAAGTCGAATATATATATATATATTAAAAAATTAATCTAATGATAATTTTAAATATCCAAAGAATTATTAGTATTTATGGTAAATATATGTTTTTCAACTGAGTATGTGAGACACGCATAAATATCTTTTTCGAAATTCCAATGCAGAATTTTAGTGGAGCTAATACAAAATTCCTAGTTTTGCATGGTTAAGATTATAAAAATGTTCAAATTTTAATAACCTTTTCTTCAGTCAACCACTAATGGAACATGAATGATGAGGGATTATGCATAAATATATATTTTTTTAACTTGAATTTAAAAAGGATCTTTATATTTATTTATATGCGCAAATGTTAACTGTAAATTTGTCCAGCTGCTTTTAAATACTCTTTATTTGAAGATTCAAGTTAAAAAATATAAACTTGCAGTTAAAGTTCTCTTTGAATGAAATTACTGTTCAGACATTCAAAATTCAAATATAATTTGTTATCTGAACAATACAAAACAAGGGATTCTATGTAAGATGCCCTGAATATCTGGTTTTAAAATTATGAAAAGCTAAAAGATTTAAATAGGGTTTTTTTAACAATACATATAAATTTTTTGCAAATAATGTATTACAGAAGCTTAAAAATTATTCATGTTTAGAAGTGTCCGAAATTTTAAAAGATTTTAAATTTTGAACATTTTTTTTTGACACATAACAAAATAATCATTTTTAAAAAAAATCCCTGAAAGTATTGATTAAAATAAGAAAAATGAAACAGTAAATTATCCTCAATGTTTTAATATATAATTTGAATTTAAATACTACAGATATTTTTTAAAAACTTAGACATACATTATAAAAACTTAATTCCATTTGAGAATTTTAAGGTAAAGAAAAAAATGAGAATTCTCAACTCGTTGACTTGCTATTTGTGTACACTTTAGGTTGAAGATTTTACGATTGCTACAGGAACCGGTTTCCCCGTGAGCCATAAAAGTTCCCCTCAATGCTTATTGTGTCTCCCCGACCGTCTCTAATTATCTTTCAAGATCGTAAACCTTTAAAGGGGGAAAAGAATTCGGAAAAATACGACCTTACCGGTTTTGAACACATTACTTGAAGGGGAAAAAATCTGTTTGGTTCATTTTTGGTGAGTCCCCGGCCTTAGGAAAAATTCAGTGTGGTCCTTTTTCGAAACCTCTCTAGTAGGGCGGAAAAATCCGTGCTGTCCAGTTGGAGGGTTAATTTATATGATTTGTAGATAATGTCGAGTGATTATAAGGAATTGGAAACAATATCAAAGGCTAGATATGATGAAAAATCAACATGCAATGGGAACAAACTTTCCGATCCATTTGTTCAGAGAAACAACAAAACATGCATATAATAAAAAGCTATTGTTTCCAATCACTTTTGGAGACATTTGTATGCACTTAGTGGAAAAATAATGTACTTATACCAGGGGGGTGGAAATAGACTAAAAAATTAAATTCATTCCTGTATATTATAATTTAAATATGTATATAATTTTGTACAGTCAAAATTCCCTCACGAGGGGCTGCTAAGAGAGAAAATCACTGCAAAGTAGCAAGTTTAGATAGTGATTATGAGAATAAGCACAGACTTGATAGTGTCAAGGAACCAGCTCTCTTGTACTTTTAAAGAATATTAGTTGCATGTAATTAAATTCATTAGTTTTGTAATGCTGGCCTTAGTCATTGAATTCTGTCAATGACAGATTTTTTTTTATAAAAGATTGAGATTGAATTTTACAAACTGCTTAATGAAAGTTTATATGTACATATAAATAGATTTCTAGACATAAAATGAAATAAAAACATTTTTAAATTTTATTTGGTCATCTTCATAAATAAGACGATAAATACACTGTTACTTACAATAAATTAAGGTTATATGATATTAATTTGCAACCATTTTGAACAATACAATGACATTATTTGCATATATAGGAATAATATATTTTTTATTTGTAAGTATTTGAAGTATAAAGTGATTATTTGTCAAGTTTGAATATCCACTTAACAGTGGACCTTCCCTTTTTGTGGTGAGTAGTCTTCTGCAATCTTGACCATTGGAAATTTAAAAAATTGCTTACTTGCCATTATTTTGAACTAATCAGTGTTTATTTACTATTTAAACTACATATTTTTCTATTTGTAATTGTTTGAATTACATACTGTTTACTTGTAATTAATTGAATTACACACTGCTTTTTTTCAGTGACAAACACAAAGGTAGGATTTAGAAGTTCAAATCTCTCCCATAAAACCAAAATTTTTTTTATTTTTAGCACAAATATCACGCCTAAATGCTTTCCTCAACATATTTTTAGAAATATAGCTTCTCCCATAAAAGTAGTGTGTGTACGCCACTGTTTATTTTCATTTATTTGAATTATACAATTCTTTGAATTGCACAAAGTTAATATGTAGTTACTTTAAGCAGCGCTTATTGTAACAATTTAAATTACATAGTGTTGATCTGCATAAAGTTTTTATTTGCAATTGTTTGAATAGCACATTAATTCTTACTTTGTATCTAAGATGTAGTTGCATTACGATATCACATTTCCATGTTGAAGTTCCTTTGTTTTGAAATATTCTAATTATATATCAATGCGCTAATTGTGTCAACCCATTGATATGTTTTTGGTAAAATTAAAGATTGGTATGTCTACACACATGCACACAATAGATTACTAGAAATTTTATTTGAAATTTTCATCGCAAAAGTATTTCGAATTTTTAATTTTGTTACAATAGTTAGTTTTTCATGGAAAATTTAAACTATTAGACACTTTTTCTTACAAAGAAAACTGTTTTGGAAACAATGCCAAAACCTTTTTTTTTTTGTTTGAGAATAAAGATTATAGAGTGATCATTGACTGTACAGAATTTCCAATTAAAAAACCCAACCGTCCTTTACAGCAACAAAGGACATTTAGTCATTACAAAAACTGTAATACTTTAAATGGTATAATAGGTATTATGCCTTCAGAGGCTATTTGCTTTGTATCACATTTACATTGTGGCAGAATTTCAGACAAAGAACTTTTTCTTTGAAGTAAACCAATGGATCTTCTTGAACTGAATAACGTTTTTATGGCTGATAAAGGGTTCTAATTTGAAGAAGAGTTAGACAAAAAAAATTTTCAAAGATAAATTTCAATTTTATGATTCTGAAACTGTTAGTAACTGCAAATTGTCTAACAAGCAAGTTACTGTGGAAAGAGCTGTTTCAAGAATCAAACAATATAAATATTTTGACGGTGCTGCTCTTCTATATGAAAGTTTACACGTTGACTGTGTATTTATTATAACATGTTTGTTGTGTAATTTTCCTGACACTTTAACAAATGTAACACAAGAAAGCTCTTAATATAATGTTTCACATTAACTATATACTTATTCTATGTATATATACAAACATTGAAACTAATTAATCGAGAATTGAATTCCAAATATGGGGTAATAAATCCAGGCATTAAAATTTTCAAATTAAAATGTGTGTATCGTAAAACATAAATTTGTGTCCATATATAAAATATAGAAGTACTGTACATCCTTACATGATCAAAATAAAAAAGCCATTTTTGAATCTATAATTATCTTACAAAAAATAAAAATTGCAATATATTTGTGTGATATTTATGAACGCAACATTTGTGTTTTTCAGAGTTTGAATGTGGTATAAACCTATCATACAAGTGTAGAAATTTTTTTACTATATATAACAAATATGCATTTATTGATTTTGCACAATTTGAAAATTTATCATTATAGATTATATTTATTTTTGCATAAATATAAAAGTCTAAAAAAAGACTCATGTATATTGATATTATCCTGCTTATAAGTCCTGAAATAATTTGTTGCATTGAATTAGTTACAAGTATTGACTCAAGAAGAGAACTTGGAGCAATTATATATTTATCGAGAATTAGGATCATGAAACTCAGTAACAATATACTTTTTAAGTTTACATTTTAACTTTGAGAAGTACAAAAATATAGTACTACAATATATTATCATATAGTTTGGTACATCATGAAAATATTCAGTTTTATCTGCAATACTAGAATTCAAAAGTCTAATTGCATTATCAGCTGAGGGTGATTTTTAGATTCATCATTTTCAGCAGTGTTCCATCGTTCGAAATATTGTTTCTCAACAAGAAAAAATTAATGATAAAGCTTCTAAGTTATATAAACAATTTTTAAAACAGAAATTGGCCTTGAAATCAATCTTAATTAAATAACTATGAGAATTTAAAACATAATCAAGCAGAAATGCTTTTAGTACTGTTAACCGAAATAATTAATCATTTCACACTGTAAGAGTCAATTGTGCTGAGAAATATTTTTTATTCAATTTAAGAGTGGAAAGTTGATTTAAAATGAAACTGAAACCAAAACCTAATTCAACGAAAAAATGCCAAAATCTCCAACATTAAAAAAAGGATTAAGTTTACAGCACACAAACTGGATGCCTAATTTAGTTTTATGCATTATACACATAAAACACGGGGGAAAAATCGAAGTGATTGATTAATGTTTATGGAAGGAGAAGCCTTTTGAATGCGAAAAAACACAAACTGAGATAAACCACTGTAAAGTTTGTAATTCTAAAAAAGTAATTATTGTAAGCTTAAATAACATAAACTATCATTTTAAAACATTAGCTACATATTTTCGAAAGAATAATCGAATTTTCAAATTATTTCAAATCATATGTTTTATAAACGATCCCTTTTTAGAGAGTATTAATTGCATAAGAAAACTCAAGGAAAATCTTAAAATTTTTTTTTCTACAATTGCACAAATTTTAAAGTTTTTTTTCTCCGAATAATATTGAAATATTATATTTTTATGGAAATCATATGATGAATAGAGAACTGAAATAATAATAATAAAAAAAATTAAAAAAGCCTTAATGAGGGAAAAAATTTTACATGCACACATTTCTAAAGAAATACAAATTACATTAATGTAATATTTAATGTAATATTGTATGGTTCGGAAGTACAAGGACTCGACCTCCCAGGTGTCTTCCCCCTGGACAGCATTTTGCCAATGCAAATCCTGACTAGCTCATTTCATCATTTTACTGAAACAGTTCAGGGTGTAATAAAATCATTTACTATCATCATGGAAATGACATTGAAGAGACATTATTTTAAAATATTGGCAAAATGCTGTCCGGGGGGAGGCACTTGATAGGTCCAGTCCTTGTACTTCCGAACCATACAGGTAAAAATCCTCGGAGCTATGGGGAATTTAAAGAATTTTAAAATTGTTTAAAAACGTGAAATGGGGGAAGAAATGGGGCTATTGGGATAAAATTACATATTTGAAGAGCTCATAGGGAGAACAATCGAATCCAGCCGGTGCGGTCGACCAAGATAGCATAGAATTCGAGTTATTAATGGGGAAGCCCTGTAGCGGGGGAGAACCGGAGGGGGCCAATTCAACTAAGGCTCGCGCATACACGAAAATATGGCGTACCTCCAAAAATCAAGCCTCAAGCTCAATTCCTTAGGGGGTGAAATTTTTCAGACCCCATAGGATTAACATGGAAACATGATATTTTAGTGCTTAAGCCCTCCCCATGACACAATGGGAGTCATGTTGGGACAAATCTATACGGAACTTTATCACTAACCTTCTGAGTCGTCCTTTTTAGGGAAATTTAATTCCCTACCTATTTCCAATCAACTCCAAAAAGCGGACAGGATTCCTTGTTATGCAGATTAGATAAAGTATTTAAGTCAAACGGAATAGTAAAGTTAGAGCAGTAGGAGATAGAGATTGAAGCAGAAAGTTATAGTAAAGTTAAATTGAAGATTTCTTGTTGGAGATAATTTAACCTCAAGAAGAGTTGAGATTCCTTTGGTAATTATTGATTTATAATTAAAGTCTCATTAAAGTTTTAAGAGTGAGATTAAAGTTAAATGTTCAATAGGAACATTATTAAATATAATTCTGGGATCTCTTATCGTGGTAATCTCTGCGTGATCGTTATTTAATTGTTAATTAATTGGATCATTAATTCATTAAGTTAAATTAAAGGATATTACCTTTAATACCTCATAATACTAGTTAGATATATTTGTTAATAAGTCTTTGATTCTATTTGGATAAGATAACCAAATAAAGAAAGTTGTTTATAAAAATGGCTTCTGGTTCTTACATGACTCCTATTTATTCTCGTTCTCAAAGTGAGGTCCAAGGAGACTTTCACAATGTATATGACTGGATGGGTCTCGACAAGCGGAACAGTTGGTTCAAATCTCAAGTCCAAGACTCAAACAGGAGCCTAGATATTGTGGATTTAAATAAATTTTAAAAGTTTAAGACAATCAAAAACTATGTATGGAATTGCCCTATGAGCATGGAATTATGATAACTGGAAGAGCAGTTAGAGAAGGATCGAATGAACCAGATTCGAATAGACTATGAGGCTCGGGTGTCGAGATATTGGCCAAAAAGCTGTAGAGGGGTGAGAATGCACCATGGGGATGTGCCTCAGCAGATCCTAACCGTAACAAAAGTTATTACGATCCTCCAAATATCTGTCCCCTAGCACCAAAAAAAGTGGCAAATTTTTTCACTTCATCATTTCACTAAAACAGTTTGGGGATTTAACTAATTCACTTACTAACAACAGGGAAAAGACTAAAGAGAATTTATTTTACAACTTGCGTGAATCGATCATCCCCTTTAGGGATTTGACGAAAGCCCTAATTTCATCGTTTCCCTGCGACATATAGGTGGTGACCTTTAGGGGTGAAATCATGAGATTTTTTTCTCCCCTGTCAATCAAAGGGTCACACTTATACACAAATCATTCCTCTCGCTCTCCTCCCTCACCAATGACTCAGTTAATTGCTATATTTTATACTTCGCCGGTTTCTCATTTGACATTGTATAGATTGCCTAGGCAATGCATGAAATAAAAATCATTTCATGCATTGCCGGCTAGTTTCAGGCATTCTATAGAATGCCGGATTTCATACTTTGCCGGTAACATATACACAGTTCCTAGTAGTTAATAGAACGGTCCTACCTCTATATCCTAGGTAGCAGCAACTATCTCGAATCCTTAATGTCCTTTTTTTATCTCGCGTGAAATGGTATCCACCTTGACTTGAACTCACTGGCACGAATAGCTGAACTCTTGAATGTTGGATAACTTCTCACTTTTAACTTTAACACTCCTAACCACAGACTAGCATAATCACTTCCTAAAGGCCACCCTGTTTACGTAAAACTTCTGCTATTTAAAAGGTTCTTAATTTGCATAATTACACTTCGCTTCTGGATTTGGTTGGAAAGAATTTGCCTTTTTCGGCCCCAAAGATCCCAAGAGGAGTTTTTAGTTGAAAGCGCGATGAGCCCGTCACAAGTAATATTTTGACGATTTAATCATATGTAATAAATGCTTTTTATTTCCTTCTGAAATAATGCTTATAATTCCATTCTGAATTTGATCTCCTAAGTAATGAGCAATGTTTTTCTTTTAAGATGTTGGAATTTTGTAGACATTTTCAGCGATTATTGGATCAAAGTTTGCTATGGTTTCAACCAACACTCCATACCATTCTCAATTTCCATTATAACTATGTTACAACTCTTTCGAAGAACCTCTAAATGCAAGGCATTTTCGGGCTAAATATTGAGTTAAATAAATAAGCCGTTCAATAATCAATTGCCAGTAAACCTTTTCTGCATCTTAAAGTTTTTGTTGAGCAGCATCAGGGGCAGCTCTAGGGCCAGACAAACCGGACCCCTGTCTGGGGTAGCATGTTTTAAGGGTGGTATTTGGATTGAATTTGAAAAATATGTTTTTTGTTACAAAAAAATTTATATATTTTCCCTAATATTATTGGGTGTAAATTTGGTATTTCATTTAACATATCTTATTTCCTTATTTTGTACTCTGTATGTTTAATGTCAGTTTTTTTTTGTTGAAACTTGAAAAGTTCGATGCGGAGTATATGTTAAATTATGAAAATTGATATTTTTACACATCTTTCACTAGAAACTTTCTCTTCACCCCAGGGTGGGATCGCAATGCACATTCCTTTCACCCATATGATGTCCGGTGTCAGCTATGTCAAAGAGTACAGGAGTAATAAGTTTTTGGTTGATAGAGAGCCACAGGAGATGTTTTATTTTAGTCTTCAGTGTAGTTACTATAAGTTGAATTAAACGCTTATGATCCCCAACATCAGTAGACTCTTGCGAAGAAATTGGCCTGCTAAAATGAGCGATTCCTTCTCTTAAATTACACTCCCTTTAAATAACAGGTAATTATGCCCTTAATATCGAATTATTTTGTATTTTTAAGACTGAAAACGATATATATATATATATATATATATATATATATATATATATATATGACATGTTTTTTTGAAGTCAGAATCAGACTTAATTTTTAAAAGGAACTTTATTCAATCATTTCTACATCTCTTCTGACGCTGAGAGCAAAGAGGAAAAAGCACGCCACGGGGTTTTTTTAAGTGGTTAACACTTAAAACACAGATGCGGTAAGTATCGTGGATTTTATGATTGTACTTGAAAATTAATGCTGACATATAGGGGCTTTTAATTCTAACGATCTGGAATTAGACATGTTTATTGGCTAGGCCATATGTTCGGAAGAAATAAATGGGTGATTAGTTTGATACTTGAAGATGAGATGAAAAGTATGATAGGGAATTTAATTTTTAATCTAATTTAATTATCCTTACATATATATATATATATTTTGTGCTGCCTTTTTGATCGCAAGAATTTCTCAAGTTTTATAGGTGTGTATCTTTTGAGGGATTACCCCCTCTCTCTTTTCCGCCTAGATGTGTGTGGGGGGGGGGAAGAGAAGGAATACTAGACATATTCAAAATCAACTTATTTATTGATCAACCTAATTAACAACACTGATTCACTTAAATTCAAGAAGAGAATGTCTCAATATGAACAATACAAGTGGAACAATAACGAAATGCTCAAATTATACGATAACTATGAATGTCGACCACTTTTATTTAGGATCAATTCAATTATCCCAATTAGCTTAACATTACCTTAAGTTTAGTGACCAATCGTCACTTTAAATCTTCGTCTATTTAATATTTGCAATATTCAATAATTTGTGGTGAAACCTGATATGTAGCAATCTCACCTGACTCTTGGCTTTCTTTCTCTCTTAGTGCTAGCTAGAAAACCCTGACTATATATAGTAGATTTAATTTGAATATCACGGTTTCTTCATCAGAAGGGTTGGATGTGAATAAACTTGAATTATAGCCCAAAGATTTCCCAAGAGGATTAGCGGAATGTAAGCGAATTGATCCATCATAATCTCCTCCGTGAAGAAAACGTGATTTATTTGAGGGTTTTAACGACCCGATAGAAATTAGGTTAAAAAACTTTAACATCTAATCAAAAATCACTGACTAGAATTTAAATTTAACTCCAAGTCTTGCCTAGAATTTAGATACTCTAGAACACTAAAAAAAAACAACTAACCTAAATTTATATTAATTTTAATTAAGACATTCTCTTGTACATACGAATGTCTACTGTTCACCCCATTTGGGCGAGAACCAAGGGAAAACTTCGTCATGAAAAAACCTGGTCGTGCCCACCACTTAATTACTAGAAATCACTTAAAAATTAATATGTTACTTCTTCATAAATTTTTCAAGACATCAAGATTTAGGGTCAGCCACCCTGAAATAAAAACGGGATCAATATGAGCACAAAAGAAATACCAGTCAACACTATATATATATACATTGACAACATTCACCTTTTAAACTTATATTTCCAGTACCAATAATTTTTAATACATATATACCTTCATATAAATAAACACATGATCTGGTTTTTTCACAAAACTCCCTTCCCTCTCCCTTCACGCAGCACTGTTAGAATTATGGTTAATACGAGTATTTCCTATTTACGCCACGTCCCCAAAACCAGATATTATATACCAATATACATCAATACATGAATACATTCATAATTATATGCAAATTTCAAACATACAATATTATGAACAAACAATACAACAAATTTTCGCATAATAGACAAGTCTTAATAGGTAGCAAACAAACGTAAATAAATTAGGGGAAGGTACGCGAATAGATCCGTCACAATCTATAAAACAATTTATCTTTTTTAATTATATTTGTTGGCTTTAAAGAGAGAGGCGGCATTTTCCATTTGTGTCCGGGGCGGAAAAACTAAAAGAGCCGGCCCTGGCTGCCCTAATGGTACATAAATTACCCAAAGACATTTTGAGTTTACTTCATTTTGAGCTATGTTTAAGGTGAGATTCACTGCTTTGATGTGTTTTCAAATTGTGGGTTAAATGTGCCCAATCATTACATCTATCCTCAATAAGCTGTGAATGCTTTTCACTGAATAGTTTGCATGGGAAGCAAAAAACTGCGTTTCGGGATTTTGAATATACTAAATAATTTCTAAAAACCCTTTCTCTATTCGTTAATGTTCTATAATAGAATGATTCTGGAAACTTTCTGCCAGAATTATCTCAGGGAAAATGTTTGGTTATCAAGCGGGGAGGACCATTTTCAATTAAATAATCTCTAATTTTTATAGAAATTGTATCAGGCCAGGTAGCTGAATCTCTTAATTTAAAGTCAAAATCTTCGTTTCGAGATACTACGTTATTACCAAGAGAACTTTCTACGTCAACATCTAAGTTTTCTGTTAGCACAATCGTGGCTTCTTCTTGATCATGGTCTGAGGAATTTACATTTTGAGATAAAGTTTCGTTATAAAATTCCAAACCAGATGTTGATGGTCCTTATTCAATTGCTTGTCTGTCTAATACTAGTGTTTCTGAGATATTTATTTAGAGATCCCACCAATTTCTGATTAGCTTCCTCTCGTTGCAGTTTCCCTTTTCTATTTTGTGTTCCAGACTTTTTTCTTTTTTTCTGATAATATGTTTCTAAAAAAGTATTTATTGCACTAAATAAAAAAATTTAATTTTCATTCCATTTACTAACATCATAGGATTTTCTCTCAATATACTATTTGAAAGTCGAAAGCTCATTCATGTCATTTGCCACTAAATAAAGATTCAGATAAAGAAACTAATTTAACTAAAAATTTAAAAACATTTTTTTCTATTTTTTTTCGGAAATTTTATTTCTGAGAATTTAATGTGAAATTTTTTCTTCTTTCTGCTGATTCAAAATATTTAAGTAAATTAAACCAATATTAATAGAAATTACTAAAAAGCATTTGTTATAAGCAATTGAAATATTGAAAACATCTCAGGTCAGTTACAAACTTTTAATGAAAAAAAGCTATAATCATTAGTAATATTTTTAGAATTTTTTTTCGATCATTCGGAAATTGTAATTGTATATATCAGAAATAGATAAATCAAATTCTGCCTAATTAAGGATAAGATTTATCTGGGTTTTATAGAGATAAACAAAAAGTTGCTTTTTGAATTATTTTGTTAATTTGAAAGATAAAAGTTTTTCTTAATGAATTGTTTCCTTTTATAAAGGTTTACTGCTATGAAAATAATACTAATAATATATTCAGATAGTTCACTTGCCTCTAAATAATAAGCCTATTTTTTGGAGCAATTATAAATAAAAAAAACTATTTGAAAACAATTAATCATAGCACTTTGTTGCGAAGTAATTCAGAAAATATACGCACTTTAAGCGCAGCGACTACGTATATGATTAAAAATATTGGTATTCCCCGTTAATTCAAGAGCACACGCACAGTGTTGCCACCACCGTGCGTGTGTGCCCTTTAATGTTCCGTATTTCGACACTGTGGCGGAGTACGGAATACTGATTCTTACATGGCCCATTTTGGGGCTAAAATGGTAAACTAGAACTTACAATAGGTATTTGGTTTACCTCATAAAGAGTAACTAAATCTAAAATAAAAAGATTGAATAAATTTGTATGTAGTAATCGTAATAAAGTTCTTCAGAAATGACAGCCACTTGAGAGGGTCGAGAGAGCCCATGACTGAATTGAAAATATATTTATGTTGATAATACAATAATAATTTTGAATGATGACTTTTGGTTGCCACACTTAAAAAAAATGTATGTATATTTTGTGACGGGACTTTCATCGCGTTTTCATATAGCTGTCCTCTTGGGGTTTCTTTAGGCCCAGATTGGCAATTATTTTCAACCAACTCAAGAAGAAGAACATGGTTTTGCAAACTAGGAATCAGATATAGTGGAAGTTTAGCGTTCTCGGGGTGGCTATGTGAGGTCAATGTCTATGTGTAGAAGTGAATTGAGGTAAAGTTTAGAAGTTTGAGAATTAGTCCAGTCGTTCCAGTACAATCAATCCAAAGGTGGATCCAAGGGTAAAAGGATCAGAGTAAAATATCTTCCATTATTTTTTTATATTCATACAATGAAATTTATTTAGCTTATGATAAACTTTAATTTTATTAATGTTGAGACATGTTATATTCTGAAAATTGATGAAATGTATTTTGTTAAATAAATAGTATTGTTAAAACATTTTGTAAAAATTTGTATTTTATTTTATGCAAGCTAATATACTCCAGAATTTATAACTATTCCCCACAAAGCATTAAAGTTTTAATTCCTAATGTTTTTTTTAAATTGAATATTTCCTAATAAATTTCTTTTTTCAAGTACCTCATGTTATACTAATTATAATGAGTTTCATTCGAAGTCTCTCCAATTGAGGTTTTTTTAGCTTTGTGATGGTCTGACAAAAGGGATGTTGTTGTTGTTGTGTGTTTATTACTGGGATACATACGAAAGACGTGAGATAGATGAACAGAAACATATAATACAACCGCAGAAGAATACATATTTTTTTATTACAAACGATGATCCCAGCATACAACAAGATGAGGGGTGCCCTGCTTTTCCTTTCGAGACGGGAATCCATTTCAGGTGAAAGACCGACTTCTTTCCCGAAGAAGATACAACCAAGTCTTACTCGGGATTCGAACCCGAACCCACTCGGTTACAAGCCGAGGGTCATAGCCACCATACTGGCTGGGCAACTGGAGATGCTAATGTCTCGTGGATATAATCTATAACGTCAGCAACATTCTGATTGAAATATGAAACAATATGTCTACGTCAATGGGATTTAACTTTACTATTAAATTAAATCACGAAATATGATAATAATCAACTATTAAACTCAATATCGAACGGGTTTACCGGAATAAGAGGACCGAGAGATATACGCAATTTGAATTACTAATAATAATTAACTTTACACTAACTCTAATATTTATTTACTCTTACTATCCTATAATTGAAGTTTAAATATCACCTGACTTTTACTACTTCACTCCTTTCCAGTCGGCTCAATTTTCCGAATGTAGATCTCTGCCTGATCTCAGCTAGAAACTAATCACACAATCAATTTGAATCTTCCTTCTATGTATCTCTCGGCTCAATAGTCGTCTTCGCTAACCTACAACACTCTCCTTATATACTTTGATTCATTGGCTTATCCCATTTCCTCCTTTTAGAGCTGGTTGGAACTATACGCGAATTTACAATCCCCAAAGGCGCCCAAGAATATTAGTGATAAAGTTCCGTATAGATTCGTCACACAGTTTGGTGTGTTTTCCAGAGATGAAAAAAAATTGTGTTGCATGACTCATTAATCCCTATTTCCTACATGGAATTTAAACTTTTAAAATTTTCATTGTTGACCTTATATAACTTTCGAAAGAGTAATATTTTTATTTTATCTATCAGTGTTCATTACAGAAGTATTTGTGTTCTACCCTACTCACTTTGAGAGTTTCAACTAACACCCACAATTGCTTTTCCTCAAAAAACCAGTGTAAAAAATTTTTGAATTGTAAAAGAGAAATACGTTTCCGTTAACGAAAGGCCTGCACACTGCAATAAACTAATTTGGATAAAAAATCATGTTGGAATTTCAACTGTGTAGGTTTTTTTAAATGGCTTTGCAGTCACACACACACACACAACATAATATTTAGCATTCACATTAACATTTTTAAATCTCATCTATACTAGACAGATACAACCAATCTTCATTCTAATGAAAATGTTATGATCCAATGCTACTTTAAAATTAAATAAGGGATAAAACATGTGCTCACACAGCATGTCTCAAGGTTAAATAATGCAATGCTAGATACTCTTCATGATAGTTAGAGTAAAAAATTATATACATTGCTTAGAAATCTAAAGCAAAATGTAGAATGAATCAACAGATGTAATGGAATGTATGTGTCCTAAAATTTAATAGAATTTTAGACTTTGCTCCAAACTTTCTAACAATATTTCAAAGATTTGAGCATTTAGAGTATCACCATGAAGTTGGGGAGGATTTTTATTCACCCTGTGTTACAAAAACTGTAGATGATTTGCTTGAAACATTTTTATGAAAACAGCACCATTTCATTAAAAAATTCTACATTTTTTTCCCATACATGTATATTCTATAATATACATTTTACAACTGAATTTTCTTTTCTCTTACCGAAGTATACATTTACAATTTTTTTTAAAGAAAGAAAAAGAACTTTATGTACAATATTTAAATAGTTATTTAATAAAAATTATTATTAATAGTAAATTTATCAATATTTTCACTCAGAATTTTGTTGCTAATGATATAGGATAGCTTATATAAAACATTCTGTTGAATATTGTGAATAGGTATTAATATCAGGAAGATATTAACAATATAGATAGAATATTTGTTACTCTGAAAGTAACTAGATAAAAGATGTTCCCCAAAGTGTCATTTTTTATTAGAAATGGTAAATTGATTTACATGAGAAATTTACTAATTTGTAAAATACATATGTACAACCATATAAATAGAAATTAGATAAGTTAAATACATAAATTACATTGAACTACACATTCTCAATGTTACAGAGACAAAACATTTCTTTAAAACCTTTCTCACTGAAGCACAACTAACTAGTCACATAACAACCATTTAGTCAACTCTGTGAGCCATTGCACAACTGTAGACATAAGAGTTGATGGTTAAATCAAAATAATACCTTTTTATGATTTTTCTGGTGAGCAACTCTTGATGTGTATACCTTCTCATTAAAACCCAATCTTCTAAATAGAAACTAAACAATCAAAGTAATTAATAAATTGATTGCATATATTACCCCTGAATTAGCCTTGTATGACAGTAAAGGAACTTTTTAAGCATGGGTTTTCTTTCAAACTATATGTAACATAATTTTTTATACCTCAAATTTTAAGAGTGAAAGGAAACATAAAGTCAAACTGATTAATTAGTTTTAATAATTTCATTACAATTTATGAGGGGATAAATTAATCTGCTGGTTTCAATATTAAACTATTTCATATTGTAAACAATTGGAATTATAAGTAAAATTTAACTCTACACAACTCATTTCTAAAAGTGTTGTAATTTTTTTAACATGCATATTTTATCGTTTTAATAAAAATGATTTCATGAGTATTTTCCTGCAGATAATATAAAGTTTCAATTATTGTAGAGCTTTATGAAAAAGTTATAAATACTCATTTATACAAAAATAATTTTCATTATGAAGAAACACATATTTTTACAGAAGAATTAAGCTTAAGTTCCTTTAATGTATTTTTAATAATTATGTTAAATGTAAATATTTAAAAACACATATTACAAAACAAAATACATTTTAAATGCCAATAATGAATATTAGAAATGAAATCTTTTATTTTACATGATCATTTACTTATAAAGTTTGATAGAATGCACTCTGTATCGATTTTGATTAAAATTGTAGTTATTGTCAGTAGCTATACTCATTTACCAATTATTCGTCTTAAAAACCTTGCAGTGATCTCATTTAAATGGATTATATGTAATAAGGGATAACCTGCAAACTTTATTATACCAAAAATAAAAATCTCTGTGACCTGATTTATAAGTATCCAGGTTAAGAGGGGAATATATAAAGTTAAGAGAAATGTTTACAGTCTAACTTTACGCAATAGATGGCGCCAGGAGCGTGTGAGCTGAATTCAACTTTTCCAACACGGCTCGGAGACACCCATTAACAAGGTTGCCAGAAACCCATTTCTCCTGCATTTCAGAATAGACTTGTCCAAACGCAAATTCCCATTGAAAGCTGTGTTGTATTTGAGACGCGCGCATCCTGAAAGCAGAAACCAGAGCAAGTGAATAAAAGCAAGAAATTTGAAAACATCGCCTCCCACATTAATCTTACAACATCCCACATTGGTGACCAGGATAATTCATGGATAACAACTTTGATTTTATGTACTATTATTTTATTTCACTGAAAAATGTTTGCAGTCACACTGCAGTGAAAATACCTCCATACAACTTCAGTGATCCTCAACTCTGGTTCTCGACGTGTGAGTGAACTTTTGCCTTCGGAGTACCGAAACCGATTACGGACATGTGTACGAAGTTTAATTATATTATTTCACACCTGCCACCAGAAGCCGCCGCAATTGTCAGAGACATAATTATTACTCCTGACGAAACGGATCCTTGCAGCGCCATTAAAACGCGACTGATCCAGCGAACCGGCGAGTCATCGCAGCTAGAAATTCGGAAGTTGTTAACCGGCGAGTCATCGCAGCTAGAAATTCGGAAGTTGTTAACCGGCGAAGAACTAGGAGATAGGAAGCCTTCAGAACTCCTGAGGACAATGAATCGGCGGGAAGCTTCACACAACGTCTCGAAAGAACTCATGTTGGAACTTTTCCTTTAGCAACTACCGACATCAGTGCGAAATATCTTGACATCCATTAAGCCGATAATCGTCGAAAAGGCCGCAGAAGTCGCCGACAGAATCCTCGAAGTGAGCACTTCCAACGTTTCACTTTCGACAAACGTCATCGCTTCATCAAGCGAAAACCGCTTCCTTCAAGAAATATAGAGATTTATCAGGAGGATTGATGATCTTACAACGCGTCAAAGGACTCCAGCGGGAAGTAATTCTCGCCCTTGAAATCGCTCCCGAAATCGGTTATTTTCACGTTCCAGGGAATCTGATTTTTGTTGATACCACAGAAAGTTTCAAGAATGGGCCAAGAAATGCATTTCACCTTGCAGCTATAAAAAAAAGCGAATTCAGCGAGGAGTAAGTGTGACTACCTTCTGACAGTCGCATATTTCACGTCACCTTTTCATGAAGGACAAATAATCGAACATCGCTTTTCTCATTGATACCGGATCTGACGTCAGTGTTCTTCCAACTTCGATTTCTGAGAGAAAGAAAGGAAACAATATGTAATGATCTTACCCCTGAAATCACTTCCTCATCATTTTGTCTACCTAAAGCTGTGGGAGGTAACGATGAATGACCAAGACCCTACATGATAAATCTAATTTATTCTTATCAATTATAATATTCCAGAGCAAGTAATCTATAAAAGGGAACCATAGGAGTGATATAAAGAAAACAACTACCTTACGGGAATAAGCGCACGAAATCAGCTTAGTTTAGCTTTAAACAATTCTATCCTAATAATTCTGGATTCACTAATTTAGTCTAGTAGCCAATACTCATCCTTTAGTCAAGATGCGTAATTCTAATTCTTACCATAGTAACACTGCGTTCCGATGCTCCGCTCCTTCTGACCTACGATTATTAAACTTTAACTTTATATACACTAGTTAATTTTCATCTCAGGGTTTCTTCTTGAGAGGGATGGCTGTGAAATAAACTCGAATGCTATCCCAAAGATTCCCTAAGAGGATTAGTTGTTGAAAGTCGCGTAAAGCCCCGTCACAAAATGTTTGGTACTAGACATATAAGTTTGAAATTTTAATGTTGTCAATGTATACATATAGTGTTGGTTAAGTTTTTTTGAGCCGATATTGATCCCATTTTCATTTCAGGGTGGCTGACCCTGAATCTTGAGCTTGACGTCTTGAAAAATTAATGTAAGAAGAAACGTGTTAATAATTAAGTGAGTTCCAGCAGTTAAGTGGTGTACATGACCTGGTTTTTTCCTAGCGAGGTTTTCCCTTGGTTCTCGCCCGATTGGGATGCATGGTAGCGAAGTTTTATGTACAAGAGAATGTCTTAATTAAAATTAATATAAATTTAGGCTAGTTGTTTTTTGAGTGTTCCCGAGTATTCTGTGTATAATATGGTCACGTTATTAAATCTGTCCTTTCTCCCATAGTACTTCTTAAATTATTTTTTAACACGTTTTAAAATTGAAAAAGATCTTTCACTTAATGCATTCGACAACGGTACTGTTAAAAATATTTTCAAAAGTATTTCTACATTAGGATTTTCCTTGCAACGCGATAAATTTAAAGTGGGGGTTTTCATTGTATCTTTGTTTTCTTTTCTTTTCTTGCTCCAATTCATATCATCAAAATTAAAAGATTCAATATCGTCTTTGTAAGTTTCCTATAATAATACTGCAGCTTCCTTTTTAATTTCAGGTTATAATCTCTCGTCAAAAATACAATAAAGTGTTCTATAACAGTTTGATAAATCTCATCTCTCCGGGATAGTTCTGCTCTTGCCCTATCGCATATGACTTAAAATGAATTAACTATGAAATTTTCCCTTCTTTCAAAAATTCGTAACCGATTTCTTTACTCTTTTCACCAGAAATATTTTTTTTCTCCTTTTACTGCCAACAAACTTGTTCAGCTTCCTCTTCTAACAAGAACCCTGCTGAATCAGGTGCTCCTTGTCCATTTTTCCGAATTTATTACTGAAATTTTGAATATAATTTTCTAGAGATTTTAGTAAGCTAGATCCTTTTAAATATATTCACACTCAGCTTATTGAAATGATTTGCTAGTAGCATTTATATCCTGGAGTATAGTATTCTCAAACATGGTCATTAGGGTAGTTTCATATTTTTCCATCTTTTTCAAACGGGAAGCAGCCTCCTGTATTGTGGGTTTTTTCCCCTCATTCGTGTCACGGATTCCAGCGAAGACCACTTTTATAATTCTTTATCTTGCTATTAAGGCCTAAGTTGATCTTACTTAAAATAATTTGCTTTAAACTAGAAATATCTTTTATCAACTAGAAATATCTTTTAACTTCATTTTATTTTATTTAATTTCATTAGTTTCAATGATGGAAATAGAAATCCCATCACAAAGAAGGATTATCGATGGATTATATTATGTGCTATATCAACGAAATTCGGTAGGGGTGTTTGTACATCTGAAAGATGGCTTTGATTCAAATTCAGGGACGTAGCTACAACCGTATCAGATGTAGCATTGATACGGGGCCCCAAAATACAGGGTCTCAACATTTATAACTACGGTCCAACTAACAGGGCTGTTATATCTAAACGAGCGCCCCGAAAGAATTTTGATACTGGGCCCACTCAGAACTAGCAAAGCAAGTATTCAAATTTCTCGTTAGGTACATAAGTGGGGCGGTAGTTGCGCCATGTGGAGGATGTGAATCAAGTGTACTTTAAATACGCACTCTAAAGTTCGTGAGTGTAATTTATCGTTGAGATTTGACGCAGTGAGTAGGTGTTAGTCCAAAATAACCTTAAGATGATGAAGAAGCCATTATCAACAGCGCTCTGAGTTCGAACGAGCTAGTAAAAAAAAGCTAAAAAATGATGGATTTTCTTTTCACGATATTGCAGAAAGACTTGGGAAGAATGTATCCACAGTGCATGATTTTTGGCCACAGTGGTCCCGGAAAGGTACTACCTCAAGAAAACTATGGTTGAACCAGGCACGGATCACCACTGGTAGAGAATACCGCAGTATTCACCACATGGCTAGGGAACGTAGTGCATCTGCTGCAGAAATTACAGTTTTTTCGGCATCAGAGTGACACAGTGAGCTGTAACAAATCAATCGTTTGAGAAATAGCTCCCAGTCAGACGCCCTGTAGCGTTCAGACCCTTATCTCTAAGGCTCCCTTCACACCAAATGATTCCGAGTCTGTAGCAATCTTTCCAATTCACAGCGATTCTGAATGAACAGAGATTTGTGCCTTCACACCGCAACGGGTCAATCATTCTTCCATCAGTTGCTGTCAAACATGGATGCTGTTTTTAATATTTTAAGACGATTAACGTTTCAAGCTATTAATTTCACAACTGTATTTTCATTTATTTTGAAGTTGAAATACATAAAACAAAAAACATAAAAACGGTTTTATTTATTTATTGTTTTTATATTTTGCCTGTTATTATCAAATGTAATTATAGTCTGAAAAGTAGTAGCAAATAATAAATATGTGTTGTAACCATATTATAATGCAATTACTTTACAAACAATATATCTAATGTTTTTAAAAGGCATTTCAAATGTTGTTATATACTTTAGCTTTTGTAGCATATAATAACTATTTTTTTGATTATGTATCTAAAAATTGCTAATACATTAATGAATTAAAAATTTTACATACCATTTACATTTTGTTTGTTTCATATAGTATATATAGTAATGAAATGAAATCTTTTAAAAAAACTTAAATTATCGACAATATCGGTGTTTTATTTTATTTTAGCATTCTTATAAATGCTTAAATTTTTTTCTCTCCCAAAATTAAATAAATTCTTATCAAATTGATCTCTGAAGCTATTTCAAACATCCTTCAGAATATTCCCTCCCCTCCCAAAAAAACCCAACACATTTTGCTTTAAAGTATTAAAAAGCAAAAAATAAAGTTTTCAACTTTCTAAAATTGAATAAAATAATACATGCAAAATTAATTTTGTTATTTGCGCAAGATTAGAAGGAATAAATTATAGCCTACACACTCGGCGACAAGAACTAGAGTTAGTTTACATAATGAAAAATAATAATATGAATAAATACCACACAAAAAAATATAAGCGCCATCTATTGACATAAAAGCAAACTCATGCTAACCTTAACAAGAACATTAAAATCTTTAAATATCTAAAATTAGCTTCTTTAATAGAAACTTTATGTGATATAATCACTAATAATATAAAAACAATAAAAACAAACACTCTATTTGTTTAAATTCCCTTTTTCTTTAAGAAATAGCTCCCGGCTGCTGGTGAATCACGGAAGAAAATCTGACATGCCGAATCACGCGTAAGTCAGAATGATGGCGGATTGAACCGGTTTTGTTTGGTGTGAATGCGGGAAGCGAATCTTGGCTTATTTGAGCGGGAAATTACGAAGCCGAATCCTGGTCGATCAGACAAGTTTGATGGTGAATGAATCGGAGTCGTTTGGTGTGAAGGCAGCCTAAATCGTTGTCATCTGTGATTTCAGTGATGTCACGCTAGAGATAATTGGAGAGTGGAGAGGCAATGCGTTGTGTTCCTCCGATAAAAGCTGTTTCTCGCTTGGTGCCAGTGATGCAGTATATTAGGGACCTCCTTGCAAAGTCAGGTTTTTGACTCCAAGCCATAGTCAGTCAGGCTTTGGGAACTTAGAATTCTGGCATTCCCTACCCCCGCGATGTGGGGGTTAAGGATGTATGTTACACTACTGCAGTGATGGCTGTATATTGATTAGAAGAAGGCCAGGCACGCCTGCAATCTTTCTGCAACCCTAATACACTAGGCCTGCACCTACAGTTATGGTCTGGCGCTAGCAATTTTTTTTTATTGTAAGAGCACTCTTGAGGTTAATTAATACATCTTCACAGCAAACTTGTACGTCAATCTGGTGATTCAAACTGTTGCCCTGTGACTTATAAATATCAATTAAGGAGTGTTTTGCAATTGGATAACGTGCTTCATCATTCCCTGTTGTATCTGATAATGCTCTATAGGGCGTCAACGTGTTACGTTGGCCCGCTAGATCCCCAGATCTTTCTCCAATCGGTTATGAATGGGACATCATAGGATGACAATAAAAACTTCATTCACAACCAGAATTAAACATAAGTAGACAATATTTTTTCTTGGTATTGGGATTTTTTTTCCATCAGTGTAAAATATACCTAAGAGTAATTAAACCCGGCTGTAGACTAAAAACGAACTTGTTTGATTTGTGACTTGAATAGTATTCATTTGTTCGAAATAAAGTTTGAGCAAAAAGAAAATGAAACGTAGGCGAAAAATGCGTACAGATTGCAACAATACAGATTTATCGAAAAATGATGGATAGGGGTGCTACACGACTCAAATACAGGTTGCAATATCAGATCAAGATCTTTTTGTTGCACATTGAATTTGTAAATGGAATCTATCAAGCTTGGGGCCCTGGCGGCCGCCAGGTCCACCACCCACTTAATCCGCCTTTGTTCAGAGGAAGAGGTATCTGGTTGTATTCAAAGACAGCTTTACAAAGTTTCGCTATGGTTACCTAATAAGAGAGAAGTCAGAAGTAAAAAAGATGTTAGAGCACATGCTTGCACATACAAGGACATTGGGATATTCTGTGAAAGAATTCCTCTGCAATAATGGAGGAGAATTTGATAACAAAGATGTTCGGGAAATCTTATATACAAATGGAATCACTCAAAGGCTCACAGCACCTTTACACCCCAGAACAAAATAGAGCCAGTGAACGAGAAATGTGAGCCACTATTGAAATGCGCAGAACATTCAAATACTCAAATCCTGAAGTCAGTTTTCCAGCAGCCATCTGGGCTGAATTAGTTAACTCTGCCATATATTCTAAACCAAACAGGAAAGTCGTCAATAGAAAATGCAAGTCCATATGAGCTTTGGCTCATAAAGAAACCCCGGTTAAAACACCTGCGCATAATAGGATCTCCATGCTATGCTCATGTTGCGGCTCAGAAGAGAAGGACAATGGACAAGGCCATCCAAGGCTATACCTTGTGGGATATGATGGAGATGACTGATAAAGAATCTGGCTAAAGAACGAAAAGAGTAATTTTATCTAGAGATGTAATCTTTCAAGAAAAAGCAGGCAAGTGACCGTACAGAATTAAAATTAGAAGACAGGGTAAGAGAAGAGATAAATCAGGCAAAGTATGAAGAGGAGGAGGAGAGAGAGAGAGTAGCTCATAAAAATTGAGGACAATTCTATAGAAAGGACGCAAAGCCAAAAAGACTCAAGTGATTCTGAAGAAGATGCTGAACCTACATCAGATAGACAGCTGAGGAATGGTTCACTTCTGCAGAAACCAAAACAATTTGAGGATCATATTATGGAAGCAGTGTCTTATTTGGATGACTATAATCATGAAACATATGAAGAAGCAGTTAACTCCAAGGATAGTACAAACTGGAAGAAAGCCATGGAGAGTAAAATGAATTCATTAAGTGAAAATAATACTTGGGAGCTAACAGACCTACCAGTTGGAGCTAAAGCAACATCCTGTAAAAGGGTTTATAAACTCAAAACAAATCCAGATGGCAGCATCAACAAACATAAAGCCAGACTTGTTGCGAGGGGCTTCAGAAATCTCATATTCAGAAAATAGCAATTAATTTTTTCAACGATCTACCTGCAACCAATAATTCTAATATGCAGAGCTTAATTCCTTATATTCCTAACGATAATTCTAAAAGACCAAGAAGAATTCTTCTTGATTCATATAATCCTCCTTAAATTTATTTTTCGTGCAATAATTCTTATTGCACTTTATTTTGCTAAAATTTTACTTTCTTTTAATATTTTTGCCATTTTTCTCTTGCTTACCCCACTGGACTTGCGCCTCCCCATTTCCTAAATCCCAGTCCCCAGGGCAGCCAACTGGAGTCAATTTTAACTATACCCAGCATCCAATCAGGGAGCAGCCTCTAAGCTCTCAGTCAAGCCAAAAAACTCTAAAAATTTTCCACCCAGAAGAAACACCGTAACCACGCCTCCCGGATTCCATCGACCAACCAATCGCCGTCATGCCACTCAGCAAAAAGAAAAACCCACATCGAAGACTTGTCCTGATAGGGGATTGAGGACTGTTTTTACAGTCCAGATGCCCAAATAGAAACGCCTATTCAACGAGGGGCTTCAGTCAATGCCAGGGCATTGATTACAATGAAACATACAGTCTAGTAGTCTTATAAAAACAATACGAACAGTTTTAAGCATTGCAGCTGAAGAAAGAATTCATTTGACTCAATTTAATGTATCAACAGCATTCCTTTATGGAGATCTGGAGGAAACCATATACATTGAAGTGGCACTGAATTAGGGATAGCAAGGGCTATGCGAATTGTGTAGCGCTGCGTGTCATTTATGCACAAGTGAGGGCGCCGTGGTAACTGCATATATAGCGCGTACTGGGGTTGTTCTGAAGTAGTTGTTGGAATCGCTGTAAGGGTAAACTGCCTGATTTAGGCGACTTCGATCGCGGACCAATCGTTGGTGCGTGACGCATGGGCCATTCAATTTCCGAAATCGTCGGACAGCTAGGATTTTCAAGGTCGACACTGTCAATAGTATATAAAGAATACACATGGATGGTGGACACAAAACTAGCGACTGGGCAAACTGCAAAGGACATTTAGCCTTGACAGTGCGTGATGAGAGACGGTTTAGGCGCATTGTACGTAGTCAGCGAATCCAAACATTAGCTCAAATTACCACCCAATTAAATGGCGGTTCCAGTCTTACAGTCAGTAAACGGACTGTGCAACGCTCGCTTGACCATTATTTGTTTGCATGTCCTTTGACTAAGGATTTCCATTTGGTCTCTCCATCTCAAAATACTAAAAAAAATTGTTTCCAATCTATCGTTGGAAATCCTTCCATCCACTCTAAACTAAAATCATGTATTAAAATCGCCTATTCAATCCGGGATCAAATTCCTTAGGGGACTTTTCTTCTTTTTCTCTTCTCAATCTTCAAAAAACCTTATTTATTTATTTTTTCTCACATAATATATTGCAGCTTCCTGGTTTATCTCTTAGTCAACTTTTTGAGTATACTTTAAGGTTAATTTTTTGTTTTTTTTCTCCTTTAGCAAAAATGATATTTTCAATAAAATTCAATAATTTCTCTCCCCCCATCTTTTCTGGCTCTTTATTTATTTGTTTATTTTACACAGCTGGTCTGGAAAAAAATAATCCTCTTCTCCGCAGCTTTTTTTTTAAGCTGATGAACCAATTAAAGGGAAAAAATATCAACAGGAAGAGTTGACGCCAACTGAAAATATAATTAAAAAAACATTTTATATTTGTTTCCGGTCTTTCTTTGTCTCTTTTTTTTCTTTTGGTCTGTTTGGTTAATTTTCTTCTTATTTTTTTGAATTTGTAAGGAAGTTGGAACATGTATATTCTTTTCCCCTTCTCTTGTACTCCTTGTGTTATTATCATTTTTATTATGTGTGCTTTGTATATTTGTATTACGATCACGCACATGTATGTATATAGTGCAGTTTCATTTAAATTTGTATTTTGTCATTTTACTGTCTTCTAATGTTTATAAAATGTGAACTTTGATTTTTTTAAAATAAAGACTGGACGTGGGAGTGGTTGTTTCCCGATGGATCGGTTTGTAGCTCTAAACCCTTTTCGGGTGAGCTCGGTTCCTTTGGTCATTCCTCCTCCTCACCGTATGGGTATCGGGAGCCGTCAACCAACGAAAGTATCATTCCTCAATACTCGCCATCGACGCTCGCTCGCACGTCTTTCCTGGGCAAGATGGCGCAGAGACTGGAGCGTAGAAGACTGGAAATGAGTAGCATGGAGTGATTAGTCTCTATTCCGACTAATTAACTTCGACGGGAGGCTGAGAATATGGAGTCAGGTTCAAGAAGCTATGGATCTTGCATGTCTGGTTTGGGACTGTACAGGGACATAGTGGCTCAATTATGGTTTGGGGTGTTTTTTCGTGGCACTGTTTGGGATCTTTAGTGCGTGTACCAACCTCCTTCAATGCATTTTGTTACGTAGAGTTGCTGCGTGATTACATTCATCCTTTTATACTGTTCTGTTATCCACACGGCAAGGAGTTTTCCAGCAAACAACTGTACCTTTCACAAGTCCCGGCTGGCTACCGGCTGGTTGGATGAGCATTCCTCTGACTTTTCTGTCATAAATTGCCCACCTAGAATCCGAGACATAAGTCCTATTGAGCATCTTTGGGATGTTTTGGAACAAGGTGTGAAAGACCATCACACAGCACCAACGAACGTTACTGAATTATAGACAGTTTTAGCCAATATTTGACAAGTCTATCCCGTGGAACGTTTCCAAAAATTTGTTGAATCTATACTTTGTCATGTTGCAGCCCTTATCAAAGCCAGAGGAGGCCCGACTCATTACTAGGTAGGTATCCCTAATTCAATGGCACTTCAGTGTATAAGCAACAACTAGAAGGTTTCAGAGATGACTCGGGAAGAGTATGTAAACTCAAGCGTAGCCTGTATGGTCTAAAACAATCACCACGCTGTTGGAACAAGTGTTTTGGTCTATTTTGAACAGATCTTGGCTTTAAAGCAAGTGAAGCTAATTCGTGCCTTTATATTCGGGAAAGAAAAGGTAGAAAATTATTGATAGTTTTGTATGTTGACGGTGGATTAATAGCTTCAACTGACCAACAAGACAGTGAAATGTTCCTCATGTAGCTGAAAAGAAAATTCAAGATCTCAGTAGAAGAAGTTTCCTGTTTTCTAGGTCTTGAAATTGAACATCATAAAAACAACTGATTTTGATTCTGATTTTCCATATAGGTAAGCTATTAGTGTCCTAATGTATCTGATGGTGAGAACCAGGCCAGATCTAGCATTTCGAGATCATCGAAAATCCATCTGCAGAAGATATAGTCAGAGTGAAGAAAGTATACCACTATATAGCTGGCACAGTTGGATATGGAATAATACACCATGCTATAGAGAAAAAAGGTGTACTTCACACACACACACACACACACACACACTTTGTTATAGTGATTCGGATTTTGATGGATGCATCAAAGCAAGTCGATCAAACTCGGGATATGCTATGATATATGCCGGAGGAGCTATCTCACGGCGCAACCAAAGGCAAGCAATTGTTGCACTTCAACAACTGAAACTGAAGTTATAGCAGTATCAGAGAGGCAGCCAAAGATGTATAATTTGGCTCTGCAGACTGATTCAGGGCATAGTGAACTTGAGGGAAATTCCCACACTTCAAATGGACAACAGAGCTGCAGTAAAGTTGTCACACAAGTCAACATTTGTCATCAAACAAGTCACAAGTTGTCATCGAAGGACAAAGAACATAGAAATAAAACACTTTTTTGTGTGCAAAAAAGTCTTAGAGGGGAAATTAAATGTGAAACAAGTTTCAACTGAGAAACAAGACTCTGAAATTTTGACAAAATCCTTGATGAAGTCAAGACTATGGACACTGTGTATTTAAATGTGACTGTTCTAACAAATTCCAGTTAACAAGGGAAAATGTTAAATATAATTACTTAATATTTTTTATGTGTTAATATGATTTTGTTGTTATACCAATAGATGGCACCTGAATCTTTTGTGTTTATAGCATTCTTTCTCACTATGAAAAATCACTCTAGCTCTTGTCACCTAGTGTGCAGGTTGTATTTTAATTCTGCTAATATTGCATGAATAATAAAACTTAAACAATTTAATCCATACATAAGTCTTTTACAAACATATAATCCCTTATGAGTATTTATAGTCATTAATTTCTGACTTTTCAGATTTACTTTCACTTGCAAATATGCGTGTTTAAAATCTATTTTCGTAAATTGTCTTCCCCCCCTTTAAACTACCAAAAATTTCTTCCAATCTTGGTAAAAGATGCTCAGGGACAATTTAATTAAGATATACTGTTACTATATTATCGGCACATAATTTTATACTACCATCAGTTTTAACAACAGGAACTGCTGGGGTTGCTTATTCAGAACTTTCGACTTTTTCTATGATACCCTCTTTTTCAAGTCTGTCAATTTCCTTTTCAACTCCACTTTTTAGAGCAAAGGCACTGTACGAACCCTACAAAATATAGGTTTTATTTCTGGTTTGAGTTTTAATTTAGCTTCATAATTGCTTATTTCCACTAAGTTATTGTCAAAAATATCCTTATACTCTCTTAGAAGGTCATTTAAATTTTGTTCAGTTTTTGTTCTAATAGCTTTAATAGAACAGCGTTTTTCTTTTGTTCTAATAGCCAATCCAAATGAATTTTATAGAGCCATTCATGACTAAGACCAGTATCTAGGTTTTCTTTCCCATTATACGAGCTAAAATTTAATTTTTGATTTTTATACTGAACCTTTACACAATAACATATCCTAATGGTATTAACGAATCTCCTTTATATGAGTTTAAAAAACTATATTTGTAGGTTTAATTTGTTTATTTGAAATTTTACTAAAATTTCTAATACTCATTATTCTAACCGCCCCTCCCCCGTATCCAATTCCATACAACAACTTTTGTTTTAAATTTTTAAATTTATCATTATTGGAGGTCGTCTTGGTTCTTCTTCGTGTAAAGCACAATCATTAGTATTTAATTTGTTTAGAGGAATTTTGTTTATCTTCAACTCTATCTTGTAGAGTTACATGTTTCTGGTTAGAAGGTTTCGCATTTGCCTTTTTAGCTCCGAAGCGTGTCTGCTTAATATGTCCAATTTTCCCCAGAAATTGCATTTACTCGAAATAAATTTACATTTTTCTTTTACATGGTTGGTACCTGTGCAACATGAATAATACAAAGTTTTCTTTTCATTTTTTGTGAAATTGATTTTTTCCCTTGTGTTTTTTAAATGCTTGCATTGAATGTATTCCTCGGCCCATAATATCTTTCGCCCCTTTAAAAGCTTTTCCCGTATCCAATGCTACATTTAACGTTTTCTCAAGATCAATATCATCTTTTTCAAATAATCGATCTAAATCTTATCTAATAATAATCTTATCCCTGCAACCCGCTTACAAACACGTCGCGTAACATAATATTCAACATATCCGTGCCATAATCACAATTCATTGCTAGAGCTCTACGGTCAGCAATGTATGTACTGATACCTTCTTCCTCATTCTGCTTTTGGTTTTAAAATGTGTGGCGAGAAGGTATAATCAATAGTTTGGAGGGGGTCAAATGCTTTCTTACATCTTTTTACTTATCTAAAGTTTGGTAGGAAGGAATGTCAGGTGTCAGTAAATTTTACAGTAACTGGTACAATTTTGCACTAAGAGACGAAACAAAAACCTTAGCTCTGTTACCTATTGGTACGTTCTGTACATCTAAGTAAGTTTTGAATCTTTCAATGGAACTATCGAAATTTTTTCATTTTCTTCATCAAATTTTTCAAGTTGTACACTTACTTTATGGCTAGAGGAATTGTCTCTATTTTGCAGTGTTCGAATCAGTTCTTGATGCGGTCTGAGCAATTCTGCAATCTGCTGTTCCGTAGTTCCTCCCAACTAAAAAGAAAAGAAAAGAAAAACTTTTTCTTTACCGTGACCAGTCTTCAGTTAATGCCTTATCCAAAAGAAAAGTTTTTTTCTTCTTACTTAATACTTCATACCGAGCTGAGTACTTAATACTTCCGGTGTTGCTTCACACAAGGGAATTTCTCTTTTTCAAAAAGCGTGTCTTCAGAACGGAAGCATAACAGACAAAATAGACTACCAAGATCCTATTATTTTTTATGGGGCTCCAAATGTGATATGTTGCATATTACTTTTTAAACTAATTTAATTACATCATGATATTCATGGCACAGTACAAGGACATTACACTTATATACAGGGATTAATTATGCATTCTATTTTCAGCGTGGCATTTACATATTCGGAATGATTCTGTTTCAGTTATAGTTACAGTTATTAGTCTTAGAACTGTTAAATTACAGTTAAATACACCACACATGTGGAAATATTCTTGTTTCCTGCAGCTTCAAAAACATTTTAGAGTAGTATTAAAGGTAAGAAAAGATATGTTACAAATTCCATTTTAAAAATAATTTTTTTAGATACTTGGCAATTACTTTTCATCCATTTTTGAAAAAAAAACCCCAAAATGTCTTTTAAATTTATTGTAATTAGTTTGTGTTTATTCATTTGAAGGTGTTAATAATTTAACTTTCAAAATTTCAACAAGAAAAAAAAAGTTACAAAAATTTTTTACTTTTTTTTTATTGAGAGAAACAAATGTTTATATATGAATACTAATTTCATACTATAAGGGTAAAACCTCTAAAGATTAAGATGACTTGGCCATATTTGGAGAAGCTTGGAAAATAACCCAATTAAGAGAGATCTTGACTTTTAAAAAACCTGAGGGAACCCAAGCTAGAGGAGAACCACTTATTAGATGGCTAGATGATATCGAGAAAGACCTAATTACTTTGAAAATTAAAAATTTGAGAGGAGTCGCTAAAAATAGATGGCACTAGAAGGAGCGTGTTGCTGAGGCAGCCAAGGCCTGTAAGGGGCTGTTGTGCTGTTGAAGAAGAAGAAAATCTCTAAAATATATATATCATGCTAATTTCCCACACATAAAAAAAAGTATTTTAAGTGTAAATTTCATACAGAACTACATCTCTGTTAGAATTTTGTAGTTCCTACTGTTCAGCGATATTTTTCTCCGTTGTTTCGTAACTAAAAGCAACATGACTATTGCCAACTTTTTTTGTTCTGATTAGGGAAAGTGTGTAAATTCTTGACATTTATAGAAGTATTGCAAAAAATTATACATTACATATAGTAGCACATATGTAAGGGCACCCCTCTCTGGTGCCCTTCTCCTTGATTATCAGCGTGAGCTAGAGGTGTATGGATAAAGGAAGAACTAGAAGCTGCCATGACTGCTAATTTGACTTTATTAAGATCTTAACTTAAACTTCTAACAAATTAGATAATAATAATATATGTGAGAGAATCTCTACGGTGGTTAAACACACAATATATATAATACCGAAATAACGTAACCCGGACCACTACCAATACTAACTCGCCGAAGCTCAATTCCTAGACTATCACAGATCCGAATATTAAACAGCCACTCCTACCTTTAATGTAGAACGATCAATCTAATCTTAGATGATGATGCGGTTTACTGGAGTGCAATGGTATGAACCTTGACCTAAGGGCTCTGTTCCGTACTTGTAAACACGCCTTTGGCGACGGAGCACCTTTCTTGGCGCACTCTGTAATTTCACCTACTTGGCAACCCTACTAATTTTAACGAGTCTTCGCATGTACTTTGATGATAATAAACGCATCTTTTTTTTGTCCACTCGCTTTAAATTTTCTTACGCTATCTCCTCACATTTGGTCCTTAGCGACCCGGAGGTGTTCCTGAACCTATGGATTTAAGGATTTAAAATAATCGAAAATTCTTCAGAATTATTTCATTTGATTATGTCGGACATAACTACGCTAAACCGCAAACGCAGCGGCATCAAAAGCCAGCTAACCAAACTTAATAATGTTCTCACAGAAGGACAAAGCAAAATGGACATTCCTGAGATTCAAGCTCAATTGGACTCAGTGCTAAATATAAAACAAAAATATGAAGCGCTCAAAGAAGAGTATTATCGCATTTCCAAAGAAAAAGAATTCCAGAAAGTGGAAGCATCAATCTACGAAGTTGATGACGATATTCAAAAATTAGAGGTAAGTCTCACACACAAAACCTCTATTAATAAATTAAAATCTATCAAAATACAGAATGAAACCAATAACTACATTAATAATGAATACTCGAAGAAACCGCTTATTAAACTTCCGAAAATTCCACTTCCGTATTTCAGTGGAAAAATTGAGGAATGGAGCTTGTTTAAAACGTAATTCTCTCAATAGCATAATTAGTGAAAATGCTGAACTTTCTGAAAGTGAAAAATTGTATTATTTAAGAGGATCTGTCAAGGGAGAAGCAAAAATCGTAGAAACCGCAGACGATACTTTTCATTCTCTCTTTAAAGCTTTAGAGCAACGGTACGAGAACAAAAGATTAATGGTGAACTGTCACATAAAGAACATTTTAAATATCCAGCCTCTAAAACATGAATCAGACAAGGATCTACGCTACGTATTGGACACAATTTTAAAAAAATCTCAGGTCATTAAAAATATTAGTATTTGAAAGAGACAAATTGTCGGATGCGTTGTTGTTAAATATCATTTTTGATAAATTAGATTGAGACAGCCGCAAGCAATACGAATTAACATTAAAAGACAACAATGTACCTGAATTTGACGATTTTCTTGAAATTTTAGAAAGAAGGTGCCAAATTTTAAACAACATTCAAGCTAACATTTCATCTAAATTTAATAACGAGAGACCAAAATCCTTTTTTGTAAAAACAGATAAATTTTCAAAATTCTGTGTTGCTTGTAGAACACAAATACACCCACTTTATCACTGTAATGCATTTAAGGAAATGAAATTATCGGAAAGGTTGGATTTAGTGCAAAGAAACAGGATATGCAAAAACTGCTTATCTGACCTACACCCCTTAACTAGATGTAACTCTAAAAGTTCGTGTTTCGTATGCAAGAAAAAACTAGATCATCATACATTGCTACACAAATATTCCACGCCGACTAGTCATAATTCAGCAAACGAAGTAATGAACCAGGCGCCTACACACTTTCAGGAAAGAAATCAACAGACTAATAATTTAAAATCTATCGAAACGCAGGCGCCAGTTGCCTCGACTGCTGCGCCAACCCGTCTTTCTCTTTTTTGTAACGGGAATAAAAGTATCAATTATGGACACGTTTAGATCAATTATGGACACGTTTAGAACGCGACCCCGCCATGCAAACGCTTTATTCAGAATTCCTCAATGAATATGAATTATTACAACATATGGAAGAAGTTAAGGAAGATTCAGATGTCGAAAACGGGTACTATTTACCACATCACGGGGTGTTACGTCTATCGATCAAAATGACTCGTCTCAGAGTAGTCTTCAATGCTAGTGCAAAAACGTCTAGTGGACTTTCATTAAATGATTTACTGTGCAAGGAAGGAGTGATCCAGGAAGATCTATTTTCAATTTTAATTAGATTTAGAAAGTACGCATATGCATTCACAGCTGATATCAGACATATGTACCGGATGATTGAAGTTAATCCTTCGCAGACTAAGCTTCAAAAAATCCTATGGAAGAACAGTAAAACCGCACCAACTAAAGTTTATGAATTAAAAACAGTCACTTACGGAACCGCGTCCGCTCCATACCTAGCAACAAGGGTTTTGCAACAACTTGCCCTAGATGAGGAAAAGGACTTTCCTTTAGCTTCAGAGGTACTACTCCAAGATTTTTACATGGATGATTGCCTCTCCGGTGCCTCAGAACTTAGCGAGTTTGAAAAACTCAAATCAGAATTAACGCAGCTACTCCAACGAGGAGGCATGACGCTGCACAAATGGTGTTCCAACAAGGCTGCATCCACAGAACTTCGAGAATTTTCGCTTGACCGTAGTTCTGAGGAAGTAATGGTTAAAACTCTTGGTATGCTTTGGGACAGTTCAGGTGATTCCTTCACGTACAAAGTAACCACCAGTACAGACTGCAACTACACCAAACGAGACGTGCTTTCGCAAATAGCCCGAATTTACGATCCCCTCGGACTTCTAGGACCTGTCATTGCGAAAGCTAAAATATTTATGCAACAAACTGTGGCTATTGAAACTAGACTGGAATGAGACACTACCTCCAGATGTGTCCACACAATGGAGAAACTTTATTCAAACTCTAAAGGACATCGAATCCATCCATGTTCCCAGATGTTTTCTGGTAGTTCCCACAAAATTCGTAGTGTTAAACGGATTTGCTGACGCTTCTTCAAAGGCTTATGGAGCAGTCATTTATGTTCAAACTAATGAGACAACCAATCAACTACTCTGTAGTAAATCACGATTAGCACCAATCAAATCCATGACGATCCCCAGATTGGAGCTCTGCTCTTTCCTACTTCTCGCAAAACATTAAAAATGCATTAAAAATGCAAATAAATTCTGTTAATCTATATTCAGACTCAACCATAGCACTTGCATGGATAAACTCTCCATCTAACCTGCTCAAGACATTTGTTAGCAACAGAGTTTCTCAAATTCAGCAGCTATTAAGGGACTTCCAATGGCAACATGTTCCTTCTGAGCTCAACCCCGCTGATCTAATTTCAAGAGGACTCGACGTCAAGACCCTTGCAACCAGTGAACTGTGGTTTAAAGGACCGGACTTCTCTAAATTAAGCTTACCTTCTCATCGGACTGAGCAAAATTCTAGTGACTTAACTGATCAATTTTATGTTAATGAACTTAAGCCATTTCCCAAATTAACTTTGTCTTTAAACAATGACTCTAAATTTTTAGATGAGTTACTTTCTATCACTAATGATTTTTTTAAACTAATCAGAATTTTAGCTTTTATTTTCAGGTTTTTTAAAAATTCAAAATCAACCGTTAAGGAAACAGGATTCCTTAAACAAAGGGAATACGCAGATGCGGAAAAATCTCTTTTAAAACTTGTACAAGTAAAGTACTTTACAACGGAAATCGCTGCTATAAAAAGGGAAATGTGTGTGTCAGTTTCATCTACAAGTAAGTTGAGATTTCTTAATCCCTTCATAGATAAATCCGAAGGATTAATTAGGGTAGGTGGTAGACTATTCTAATCTGAATTTTAATCAGAAACATCCAATTATTCTGCCAAATGGAAATAAATAAGTTAAACTAATATTTCAGTATTATCATAAGCGAGATTTTCATGTAGGCCCCCACGCCCTTCTTAATACGGTTCGTTTAAAATACTGGCCAATTGGTGGTAGAAATGTTGCACGCAGGGTAGTTCACGAATGCGTAGAATGTTTCCGAAACAAGCCAGTTGTCGTAACGCAGATTGTGGGAGACCTTCCTGCAGAAAGAGTTACTTCTAGTTCAACATTTTTAAATGTAGGAATCGATTTATGTGGGCCATTTGAAATGAAAAAATGGTGCAGATCATATGGAAATTGTGGAAAAACAGCTATCCAAGCCACTTGCAATAGCGATCAAAGTGGCTCCTTAAAAAACAAAACCTAAATCTTGGTATGTTAGTTTTAATAAAGGACATTCAACTTCCAACTTACCAGTGGCCCCTAGGAAAAATAATTAAGGTATATCCAGGTCCAGATGGTAATGTTCGAGTAGCGGATATCCAAACCACCAAGGGAATTTTCAAAAGGCCTATTTCTAAAATTTGTATTGTACCAATTGTAGATAATTTTGATTTAAATTGAAATGCATATAGTGTCTGTTCAACTATTTTTATTAATTGTATTCATTATGTCAATTGTAACTAGTGTGCTTCATTTTACATTTATATGTCGAAAGAGTGTTGTAATTATATATATATATATATATATATATATATATATATATATATATATATATATATTATATATATATATATATATATTGAAACATTGCATATTTCAACGCCGGGCGGGATGTTCCGTACTTGTAAACACGCCTTTGGCGACGGAGCACCTTTCTTGGCTCACTCTGTAATTTCGCCTACTTGGCAACCCTACTAATTTCAACGAGTCTTCGCATGTACTTTGATGATAATAAACGCATCTCTTTTTTGTCCACTCCCTCTAAATTTTTTTACGCTAGCTCCTCACAGGCTCTCTATCACGTATAGCTTCTGTTGGCTGTCACTTAACCTTTAAAAAACCTCTTCACGCTTGAATCACGGATTATCATAACATTCCTCAAATTGCCACACGCTTACTCTAACTTCTGATATTTAAAAGCTTCCTAATTTGTATCTTTCATTCACGCTTCACTTCTTGGGTTTGGTTGGAAAAGAGTTGCCATAAATTCTGGCCCCAAAGAACCCAAAGGGCATGTTAATGAAAAGACGCGTGAGCCCGTCACACATAAAGTAATACTTCTTTCAATGAAAATCGGTTTTTGTGTTACCAACTAACAAATGTTAATTTATTTTCTCGGTAGCTTTTAAGCAGTGAGCAACTTATACATATACCGGTTGATTTAAAAATAGTGTGACCAATTTCAAAGCACTTAGTTTTTTTTAATTAAGTTATTTATATATATATATACATAAAATTTTCAATGTGGTTTCCTTTGGTATTGTACATTTTGCGCAAACGTTTTTGCAAAGCCAAAGAGGCCTTTTGACCATATTTAGGAGTATTTGTCCAGCTTCCTCCTTGATTGCTTTTTGAAGCCATTGGAGAGTTCTTACTTTGCGTCTGTTTAATTGTTTTTAAGGGGACACAGTACGATTCAATTGACCAAAATCGGTCAAAAAATCAAATCTAACTTTTTTAGCCTAAATTATTCTTTATATATATTTCTTTAACCTCACAAAATTTGAAAGCTCTAAACTTAAAAAAACGCAGAATTATTATAGCTTTTATGTTGGTTTTTATTCACATTCATATGACAAATCAAAATTTTAAACGGACTTATCTCAGAAAGATAAAATAACTAGTTTGTCTACATTTAAAATGCTAAGGCTTTTTTCCTATTGTGCCTAATGCTTTGAATTTTTTTACCTATTGCTAATAGTATATGTAACAAAAGTTGGTATGCATTTTTGAATCAAAGCAATTAAAAAAATTAATTGAACTCAGAATATATACATTTTTTAAGGAATTTTCAATAAGCATTCATAAAAAGAAGTATTGTGCGAATACCAATGATGTTATCGCAAAAGCCATACCAACTTTTGTTATACGTGGTTTGATGTAATTTGAAATCAAATTTCATGCGTGTACGTAAATTTTTGTAGAGAGAGAGAGAGAGAGAGAGAGAGAAGTAGTAGCATTTTAAAATCACTTCACAAATTTTAAGTTTTTTCCTTAAAAAATTAAATTGTCAGCTTTTTGTGAAATTTTGAGCATAAAATCTGTTTTATATAATAAACGCACATAGGAGGCAACGAAAAAAATTTTGAAAATCCTTAAATTAAAATTTTTAGTTTAAACCGTACCATGTCCCCTTAAGGTATCCGACTACGTTCGGAACCGTGATTTTAAAAAAGCGCATAAATGGATCATTTTCATGATATTTAGTGTCACTCAGATTAGAATACATGCAAAAAATTCTTTTAAGGACACATTTTGACCAAAAAAATTTATTTAAATATAATATTTTGGCAAAAAATTAACTTAGAATAATCTTTTTTCCAAATGTTCTCCTTTTGTGAAAAATGGTTCTATTATAATAATATTTGGCCTGTACATAGCTCAGACCTCTCCAGAAAGGCTCAACTAGAATTTTTGAAAAATTCACATTATTTTCAGAGTTACAACCAATTGAAATAATTATTGGCGTTTTTTTAATAAATTGCTCCCCTCTGTTGTCGTAAAATATGAATAAACCCATTTCTAAGTTATATATTTCAAAAATTCTATTTGAGCCTCTGTGGAGAGGTCTGAGCTATATACAGGCAAATATTATTCTAATAGAAGCATTTTTCACAAAAGGAGAACATTTGGAAAAAAGATTATTCTAAGTTAATTTTTGCCAAAATATTATATTAAAGTAAATTTTTTTGTCAAAATGCCCTTAAAACAATTTTATGCATATATTCTAATCTAAGTGACACTAAATATCATGAAAACTATCCATTTATGCGCTTTTGCAAAATCCCAGTTTCGAACGTAGTTGGATACCTTAAGGTGACTGTGTACCTTGAAAACGTCGTTTTCGTCTACATAAGACATTTTTTATTTAAAAATCTTATAGTTTGAACATTTTTCTTTCTAAAAGAGTTTTTCTTTTTCCTTTACGTGAAATAGAAATAAAGTTATAGGGATTTTAAAAAACATCACTCTATGCAAAAGAGCAGTAAGATAAGATTTTAAATGAGTTTTTATCAAAATATTGTTTTTGAATGAAACTATTTACCAGATACATTATATCTTAAGAACCAAACCAGAAAACGTTTTGAAATTTTGTGGGAATGTTTATTATACTATTTTTCATAAAGTGGACCATACGTTTTGTTGTAGGCTAAATATTTGTTCATTTAGAGTAGTTTTTATAAAGAAAAAACTTAAAAAAATAACAAAATTTTCATATTATTATGTATAAATGTCTGTAATTTTCTTCCATTTTAATATTTTGGTTAATTTCGAAGAGCACCGTAATATGTATGTTGTGCATAAAGAAAATTATGATAATTGTGTTAGAAATTTTTATACAGTGTTACCCGTCTTAGTAAAACTTTGGTAAAATTTTCTTGAAAACAACCAATTTTTCTAAAAGTGCAATATTTATTTAAAAATTTTGATGTATTTACATATTTTTTTTATTTTTCTTCCTAAAAAGGTTAAATTTGTTTCAAAAATTTGTTTTTATAAAAAAATTGGGTCGAAGGTAAGCAGTCACCTTAAGTGTCCCATAAAAAATTAATCACAATGAACACAATCAAGGGATAGTGGCAGTTATTTCTCAGGTGGCAGAAAATTTATTTTTTAATCTTTCAGCCATTTTATAATTGATTTTGAAGTATGACTTGGTGAAAAACAAAGTTTCCTTGAGGATGAAGACGTTTACTTTTTTTGATCAAACGTTTCAAAACTTTATTCTGATGGTATTTAGCATCAATTTTAGTCTTTGGTTCTACAAAAAATAGTTTTGTAAAGCCTTGAGAGGACATTCCCATCCATAACATAATGCCTGACGGCCAACTTGCATTTTGCAAAACAGCTACGTTTTTTCGATGTTTTTTGCATTAAATATATTGTATCTTTGTTTTGCTAGTTGTGAATGGCAGATGAAACAGTGTTTCATCCGAATTTTTTCATGCTTTGTATCTACCTTTTCGTAACATTAAATAAAGAGACCAAGAACGTTTTCTTGTTTTTCTACGGTCTTAACAGACATTTGAAGACAGACAGGTTTATTCTCCTTTTTATCACCAATTTTCTTTATCTCACGATAAATTGACGATTGATTGCGATACCTATAGTTTCTATGCTGAAATTCTTTGAGGCAGAGAATTTTCTACAGTGATAAGTCTTTTTAGCTTCCTTTTTTTTCTTTTTCCTTAAGGAATTTCTTTCTTCCGCATTTTTTCCTTGGAGCTTTTGATTGCCAGCCAAATTTTATTTCTTTTCAAAATTTAGGTAGTAATTCATTAGAAAAATGTCTTTTTTTGATTTTCAAAGCTTTATTTAAAAGAGAATATGAGCAAACATCCATCAAAAACCTTAATATTTCGGTTCGGGTTTAGGATCTAATTTTGGCGCCATAATTTACTCCCACTAATAAAAATAGTTTGATTGGTAATTTAAGTGTTTCATTCTTAAAATATAACTGACAGCAAAGCGATAACAAGTTACCATTCATAGTTATAAGCTTTTAAAATTGGTCACACTAATTTTGAATCAACCGGTAATTTAGATGAAATGCTTTTTAAGTTGAGTATTATACTGAAAAAACCTTTAGTGATAAATATTTATTTGTTGAGATAAATGTATATGCATCCTTTTGCTTTTCGCCAATTTTGTATGGTAATGAAAAAAATCATTCCAAAAAATAAAGTCGCTGTACAACTTTTAAGAAAAGTTAAAACTTTTTTTTTCAGAATAAATCTATTTTTTTCATAAACTAACGATTCACTTTAAAAATTTAATTTTATTATTCAAAAAGACAAGTAATTAGAAAATTATGATAGACTTAAAACTTCTTTAAAAACGAATGGAAACCTTGCTGTTTCAAGAAATATCAAATTTTATTCGTTTCCTGTCATGTCCAATTCAATGTTGATCTCGAATTCTTTCTGCATAAATCCCTTTTTCTGTATCCTCTTTGGATTTTCCTACTGCTAGACTTAAATGCAACATTGAACGAAATTCTACAGAAATTTAAAGAATCTAACCATTCTCTCGCTAATTATCAGAGGTTCTTTCCAAAACGATGTTAAATACAATAATACCTCGACTTACTCGATTTTCAAATCTCGTCGATTCGTCTTTTTTCCCCCATCACTGAAACTTTGGCGGAATTAGGGCCAGAACCTGATGAAATTAGCAGTATGATTGAATAAGCTGTCAATCTTGCCAGGTAAATAACTTTAGAAGTGGATAGTGATGACGTTAAAGAACTGCTGGATTCCACCAATCAGGAGTTCAAGGGCTCATATAAATACATGAACAAGAGCAAATCATTGAAAAGCTTGAATCTTTAATCCTCTATCTAAAAAACTCATCAAGAAAGGTATGAAGCCACAAGTGTACCACAAGACACACTTCACCCTGTCAAAAAGACACAAGTAAGAAAAAGTTCAGCGTGCTATTTGTCGATCATCAAAGAACAAAATAAAACTACAATAACTTGAACAAAATCCGACAGTTTTGTCTGCAAATAACATTCCTGTAATGTTAGTGAAAAGTGTCATTTGTTAGAGGCATGGACTCTTTGGCAAAATTGTCTTCAAACATAGTTACTACGATCTCAATTGGACAAAGTTTTTTTTGACAAAGTTTAAAAATGTTTTTTTCTCAATGGTTTTAATTTTAATTCAAAGAATTCTCGAGGTTTCTTAAAGTGCTCACCATGAAGCGTTTCCAAATGTCTTTTAAGTTTATTAGGTTTCATATTCTGCTGCCAATATTTTTGAGCAAATAACGTACAGGGGCTTTTTTTCTCCTTTTGCTTTAGTAGTGGTAAATCCAAAATTTATAAGTATTCTTGAGAATATTATCTTGATTTAATTTTCAGAACCCTGCTCATCTGCGTAGTTGTTGTTGCTTCATTATCATCGAATGTTCGCTTACGACTTAAAAATGTATCCATGATTTTTTTTGCTTTAACCTACTGCATTAAATACTTAATACCGTGAATTACAACTAACGTGCAAATTATAAAGTGTACATTCAAGGTAGCTTTGGCAGCTATAGAAGTATCGATTCCACAAAGACTGACTGGAATTGTACTAGAGGCAGCATTTTTACATATTTTGCGCAAACGTCCGATAGGTCTACCTAGACTCACGCAGACGTTCGCGAGAATGCCGGATGTGATTGATATTGTCACGGAGTTCGAAAGAAATACACAGTTCAATTAAACAAACAATTAGAGATTTATTCTAACGCTTGGAGCTCGATACAACACTGGACTGAGAACATGCCCAACTGGCGATGAACTCTGCTTTTATACACTTCGGAATATTCGAGAAATAACCAGTATGCACTCTAAAGAATGATCTGGATTCATCTAGAACCTAGAGAAACAATACATTAAAAACGGAAACAAAATTCCAGTCTTTGGATAAATCTGCCGGGGCCGGGATTCGAACCCGAGACCTGAGGAAGTTCAGTCCAACGCTATGCCAACTCGGCTATCGGGACTTGTAGCAAATTATGCGTGTGGCATTGCTCCCCTCGAAAAAGAAGACAGCGCCTCGCTGTCATTTTGTTCAAGGGTCTTTATTCTGGAACGAGTGATGGGTCCTTTGTATGATTCTTTGGGAGGAATATCCTCGGTTTCGATTTGCTCGGCGGGATCATGGTACGGTTTCATACGCAGTACATGGACAACTTCTCTTAGTTTTCTTTTTCGTGAAGCAGGATCAAAATCTTGTACTTCGTAAGTCACGGCTGATAAACGGCGTAGCACCTGATACGGTCCGAAATACCTTCTTAAGAGTTTTTCGGAGAGACCGACTTTTCTCACTGGAGTATAAATCCATACGAGATCTCCGGGAGCGTAGGATACCATTTGGTGTTTGGAATCGTAACGTCGACGATCTTTGTCTTGAGCTCTCAGAGTGTGCACTCGGGCTAGCTGTCGTGATTCTTCGGCTCTGGCTGCTATCTTGGTGATGTTATTGTCATCAAAATCGTTAGGACAGAATGGTAGCATTGTATCTAGTGTCGTTTCCGCTTCACGACCATGAAGTAAATAGAACGGCGTAAAACCTGTGGTCTCTTGTTTAGCGGTATTATAAGCGAAGGTTACAAATGGTAGAATTTCATCCCAATTTTTCTGCTCTACATCCACATACATTGACAACATGTCGGCCAAGGTCTTATTGAAGCGCTCCGTCAGTCCATTTGTTTGGGGATGATACGCCGTTGTGAAACGATGATCAATGTTACACAAGTCGACGAGAGAGGAAACAAGTCTGGATCGAAAGACGGCTCCACGATCTGTGATAATTACTCGAGGAGCTCCATGCCTGAGGACAATCTCTTCAAGTAAGAACTTCGCTATTTCGTCGACTTCGGCTGTCGGCAAGGCTTTGTTATTGCATATCGTGTTGAGTAATCCGTGCAGACTATTATCCATTTGTTTCCATGAGCAGACTTTGGAAATCTCCCAAGGAGATCAATTCCAATGCGATGGAAAGGAGCTATAGCTGGAGGGATGGGAACTAAACGTCCAGGTGGTCGTTGAGGAACGGACTTTCTCCTTTGGCACTCCCGACAATGCATGACATACCGAACGACATTTCGGTACATTCCCGGCCAGTAAAATCTCTTGCGTATCCTGTCATAAGTTTTCGCGAAACCAAGGTGTCCTGCGGTGGGGGCGTCATGAAAGTGCCTTAGTATGTCTGCTCGTAGATGTTTAGGAATGACTGGCAACCACAACTTTCCATCTGGATCAAAATTCTTCCTGCAAAGGATACCGTCGATAAATCTGAATTCTTCGTTTTTGGATGAGTTGCTCAAAAGTTTTAATTTCGCAAGGTCTTGATCCTTTTTCTGTTCCATTGCAAGGTTCATACTCGTCGTGACTGCTAAAAATTTGTCTGATGTTTCCGTTTCCTCTTCCACTGGATTTCTCGAAAGAGCGTCGGCGTCACTATGCTTCTTACCGGTTTTATATTTTACGTCAAAATCATGCTCTTGAAGTCGGAGGGCCCATCTGGCAAGTCTTCCTGAAGGATCCTTTAAATTCATGAGCCAGCACAAGGAATGATGGTCAGTTACAACAGTAAAGTGTTTTCCGAATATGTACGGCCGAAATTTGTTGGTAGCCCATACGATGGCAAGACATTCCCTTTCTGTGGTGGAATAATTCTTTTCGGCTTTTGTCAGAGTTCTAGAAGCGTATGCTATAACTTTCTCGACATTATTCTGAATTTGTACTAGGACAGCTCCGATACCGTACCCGCTTGCATCAGTATGGATTTCTGTAGAAGCTCTTTCGTCGTACATCCCCAATACTGGATCCGAAGTAAGTGCTTTCTTAAGACTGTTAAATGCTTCCACCTCTTCAGGACCCCAACGAAACTCCACGCCACTTTTCAGCAACGACTGCAAAGGTTCGGCGAGATAACAGAAACCTTTAATAAATCTTCTAAAGTATGAACAAAGGCCAAGAAAACTTCGTATGTCATGTATATTCTTTGGAGTGGGAAAATTTCTTACGGCTTTTATTTTGTCGGGATCGGGACGAACGCCATTACTAGATACAAGATGGCCCAGAATCTTTACTTCTTGGGCAGCAAAAGACACTTCTTTGAATTTAATTTAAGACCAGCTTCCTGAAGACATTTTAGAACAAGTCTTAATCGTATAAGATGGTCTTCAAAAGTTTCTGAGAACACTATTATGTCATCTAGGTAACAAAGACACATAGTCCATTTAAAACGGCGTAGCAAATTGTCCATCATTCTCTCGAAGGTCGCAGGTGCATTACAGAGACCAAACGGCATGACTTTAAACTCGTATAAGCCTTTGGGGGTAATAAATGCCGTCTTTTCACGATCCGTTTCGTCTATTTCTATTTGCCAATAACCAGATCGGAGATCCATGGAAGAAAAGAACATGGCACCTTTCAGACAGTCGAGCGTATCGTTAATACGAGGCAGAGGATAAACGTCTTTTTCGTGACGCTATTCAGCTTGCGATAATCGACGCAAAAACGCCAACTACCGTCTTTTTTCTTACGAGCACAATGGGTGATGACCAAGGACTTTCAGAGGGTTGGACGATACCTTCATCAAGCATTTTCTGAACCTCTTCATGAATGATGCGTCTTTCAGTCGGCGAGACTCTGTAGGCTCGTTGGTTGATTGGAGCATGATCACCAGTAAAAATCCTGTGTTTCACATTCGTCTTCGCGGCTGTCGACTTGTCGGTCTTCGTGAAAAGCCCAGAAAATTTCCGGAGTAGTTCGGATAGCTTGTTTCTCTGTTCGTCACTTAACTCGGGTGACATCATTAACGAACAATTCATCTGTGACTCCGAAGTTTCTTGCTGGTCATCCAAGCAACCCGATGTGTCGGAAATAACACATAGATGCCCTTCATTTAGTGGTTCAGCTTGGCCTATGCACATTCCTCTAGGGATGATTTGGTTTCGGAACTGCAGGTTGGTAACCCAGACATCACTTTTTCCGTTACGATATGTGGATACCAAGGACGGTGTAGCAATATTTTCTCGAAGAGCAAATGTTTGCTGCCGTCTAGAACTACATTTATGTCTCCTCGGGTTTGATATCCTGATACTGTTATTCTAGTTAAAGAATGCGGCTTAAGTGTATAGTCCCTGGTGGCATACAAATTCCAGGCGTCAGGCGCTGTGGAGTCTCGACAGATGTCTTCTAGAACAAGTTCATTTTGTCCACAGTCTATAACGGCTTGAGACGCCTCTAAAAAGTCCCATCCTAGGATGACGTCATGGCTACAATGTGATAAAACAATAAATTCAAAGGCAGTTCTCGATTGTTTATACGGACACGTAAAACACATTTCCCTATCGGCCGAACAAAATTTCCATCCGCAACTTTCAGCATAACGCTCTTGGCATCAGCAAACAGAACTTTCTTTAAAAATCGGCGATACTTATCGGATATGACAGAAAACGATGCCCCAGAATCTACTAGAGCACGTATCGGCTTCTTATCTATTATTACGTCTAGTTGGTTACCAGTCATCTTGGCGGTCGACGGAGGATTTCCAGTACACGCGGCCTCACCTCCTTGGAAAGTCGCTCTCCTTAGTTTTCCTCGCTCCTACGGCCTGGCGACTGACTGGATCGGCGATATGGCGACGGGGATCTGTAACGACGTATTGGGGATCGGCCTCTCGTGGGACTTGGCGTAAAACGGCGAGAAGAGTTTGGTCGGCGTATTTCTTCTTCAGTGCCAACGTCGTCGAAGTTCCGTCGGCGGTTTCGAGAGTTGTCAAAGACAGCCTTTTTCTCTCTCGGCAGTAGCGCATTACATGTCCAGGACGTCCGCAGTGGAAACAAACAGGTCTGTTGTCAGCCGTTCTCCACACATCTGTTTTTCTTGGTTCAAGTGGGAATTTCTGAACAGGAGCTCTGTATTTCCTGGTTACAGTGGCGTATGTTGGTCGTGGTCTAGTTTCTGTAGGTTTTGTTGACACTGGGGCCAAAACCCTTTCAACTTCGTCTTGAACGATCTCTTCTAAGGATTGGGGATCGGAGTCCAAAGATTCTTGCGTCTGGTTAACTAGTCGATGGACTTCTTCTCGTACGATTGTGCGAATAAGAGAGACCAAATCAGTCTCATCCGTCAGGGATGCAACCGGTACGACGTTTGGAAGCCTTTCAAATCTCGGTCGACCAACTCTCTTCTGCTTCATATCTTCGATATAGTTACACCATTTGATAAAACTTGCTGTGTCGTTGATTTCTCTCGTCAACAGGGCCTGATAAATATCCTCAGCAACACCTTTCATTAGGTGTGACACTTTTTCGTCTTCTTTCATCAGAGGATTTACCTCTTGGCAAAGTCATAATACACTTTGTATGTAGGACTGTGTACTCTCACCTGAACGCTGGGCTCGGCATTTTAGTTGTTCTTCTGCCCTTCTGGTATATTTTTGACGGTCACCGAAAAGTCCACTTAGTCCATTTTTAAACGCTTCCCAGGAATCTAAGGCGTCTTCGTTGTTGACATACCACTGTCTCGCAGTTCCGTCAAGAAAGAAATAAACGTTAGCCAGGCACATCATGTCATCCCACTTGTTAAAGTTGGCTACTCGATCGTACTCTTTAAGCCATTTGAGAGGGTCTTCCCCAGGCGCTCCTCGGAAGGTCGATGGGCTCCTCCATTGCTGTAACGAAGGTGTTACTACAGCGGGCTTGGCTTCTTGCTCGGTCGGCATTTTTGTCCTCTTCCTACTATTTTCTTTTAACAGTCCGAATTCGGGGGATAATCCTCTTAACCGGAGGCTCCTGCGAAGGTTGTCACTATTATCCACGTTTGACGTAATTGTACCCCGCGCCTCCACCAAACTTGTCACGGAGTTCGAAAGAAATACACAGTTCAATTAAACAAACAATTAGAGATTTATTCTAACGCTTGGAGCTCGATACAACACTGGACTGAGAACATGCCCAACTGGCGATGAACTCTGCTTTTATACACTTCGGAATATTCGAGAAATAACCAGTATGCACTCTAAAGAATGATCTGGATTCATCTAGAACCTAGAGAAACAATACATTAAAAACGGAAACAAAATTCCAGTCTTTGGATAAATCTGCCGGGGCCGGGATTCGAACCCGAGACCTGAGGAAGTTCAGTCCAACGCTCTGCCAACTCGGCTATCGGGACTTGTAGCAAATTATGCGTGTGGCAATATGATAGAAAGCAACATAGACTAGACTATTTTACTAATGACATTTGTACTTTAGAAATAGATGTTGGAGGAAATAAATTTTTAATTAAATATGATTTTGCAAACTTTAATTTTTTTTAAAGTTAACTTCTTATGGCACGGCAGGGAAAAACTTTCGTTACACGTTACCAGTTACGGTTGCGCGATGAACGTAAGGTGGAAATGAATGAAGTTCCGACTTTCCCCACGTTTTTAAAAACGCCATCTAATTATTATTATCTATCTCAGACAAAAAATAATTACAGAATCGGAAAGATCATTTTGTTTTCACCATGATATGGTATATATACACAGTCCAGTCATATTAATGTGACCGCTGTAAAAAGCCAGAATAACCATCTTTCGCAGAGGGGAAAATAGTCATTTAGGATCCTCAAGGTATTCACTAGGATGTTGAGCCATGCCGACTCTATTGCTACACTAGATTACGCGCGTGAGGATCCATGACGCGAACAACCCGATCGAGAGGGTTCCATAGATTATTTATTGGGCTTAAGTCAGGTGAGTTTTCTGGACACGGAAGAACGATAAACTGATCCTGGTGCTCTTTGAACCACGCACGTACGCTGTCAGTTGTATGACACTCCGCAATGTCCTGCTGGTAGATGCCACCATCCTGAGGAAAAACAATGCGCATAAAGGGGTAGACATGGTCTGAAAGGACAGATGCGTACTTCTATTGATCCATCGTGCTTTCTACAATGATGAATAAACACAGAAAATTTAAGGAAAACATTCCCCAGACCATAATGCTCCTGCCTCCAGCCTGAACCTTGCCAGCAATTGTTGCAGGGTGTTTGCTTTTAGACGTTTCATGCCGTATTTGCCACCAACCATCCGTCCGATGGAGTATGAAGCGTGTTTAATCAGAAAACTCTACCTGTCGCCTCTCATTGCATGCCCAGTTGCGGTACCTGTATGAAAATTCCAGTCTTCGTTGCTGATGAACAGCAGTCAGCATAGGTGCATGAACCAGGCGCAACAACGATCGCTGAACAGTAGTTTGGAAGACACTGTTGGTAGCCCCTTGGTTCAACTGGGTGGTATGTTGCTTAACGGTAGCACGTCTATTCTCCCGAACTCACCTCTGCAGCCATCAGTCACCTCTATCACCTATGGCCCGTGGTACACCACATTTGCCACGTCACTGATTTTGGACGGTCCCATTTTGCCACGCACGGTATACTTTAACCACGGTGACACACGAACAGTCCACAAACTAAGCCGTTTCGGAAATGCTTCCAACCTTTTCCCGAAAGCCAAAATTTATGCCGTTTTGGACTTCGGATAACTCTTTACATGTTTGCATTACGCCAACGACTGTAGTGTTTTCCGAAGCCCTCACACACTCTTTATATACGCTCAATAGCACTGCGATGCCAGCATCCTTCTGTGATTGGTTATTTAACGTCAAAGTCGAAAGTACGTGGTGGTCACATTAATGTGACTGGACTGTATATATATATATATATATATATATATATATATATATAGGCTATAATTTTATAATTATATTTTATTAGTTTAGTGATTTTATTATAATGCTTATAAATTCCTCCAAATGTTATTCTTTCCTTTCCTCTTGGTACGTAGTATGGCAAACTACAGGTGAAGGTCGGCTAGCCCTAAAATCTTGTTTAAACCTGCAATCTTGGTTCCTAAGGCCAGGAGTTTGTTATAGTTCTGCTGTGCCTATTTCTTCCTATTTAGTATAGTTATCTTAGGTTCTAACTATCTGTGTATCTTTATGTTTTGGATTATATATATATATATATATATATTACGAAATAATATTTTCTATTTTTTACGATTTTTTAAAAAATGAGTCAAAATTGATACGTTTTTATGTAAAATAATTTCTAAATCGTTCCCTATGAATTTCCTTTCACGTTAATGCAGTGTTTCTCAAACTGTTGGGCACGTCTTCCTAGGGGGGCGTGATAACACTACAAGGGGGGGGGGCAAGTATATCGGAAAATCGAAAACAAAAGATAATTTTAAAAAAATTATTAATTTACTGAAAGGAAACAGAACAAAAAATGCATTCTAACATAAAAAAATAAAATAGGCATTTACACTGAAATAATGCACTTATAAATGCATCAGTACTGTACAATGTGCTTCATAAGTAATTGAACAGTTCTAAGTTAAGAACAAATTTAAAAATTACCAATGATCCTATGGGTAAGTCATAAAATAATACACAAAATATAATATTTATCTTGATAATTTATACGGTTTATAATTAAATTCGTATTGTAGTTTTACGTCAAAGTATAGTATTATTGAATTCAATACATTGTTATTGTATAGAGGGGGGCGCGATGAAAATTATGATTGAAAAATGGGTCGCAAGTACAGAAAGTTTGAGAAGCACTGCATTAAGGCATTGATATTCTAACGTAAAAAAATTTACGCTTACTCTTTTAGAATCTGTGATCTAAAAAAAATGCCGAAAACTTTTTTCTTTTTTTCTTTATGATTTTTCAAACTATACTCACAATTTTAATTAAATATTTAATAATTTCATTATTTATAAAAGTAATCTCACGAAACTTTTTTTCCGTATGTTGAATAGTGTTATTTGTAATCTGTACAAAGAATGAAAAAATGGTTAACAAAATTTTTTTGTGCTTTTCGTCTATTAGCCATTTTAAGAAAATTTTTTACTAAAGTATTATTCTTGCATTTTTTTGTGTGTGTGTTTAAAATTTACCTTTGTTTGTAATCGATGTGTGAAATTGTAACCTATTAACCTAAAAATTAAGCCTTCAAAAATAAAAACTTTAATAAAAAGCTCGATTTTACGAAAAGCCAAGGGTTTGGCGACGAAAACCAGTTCCGTGCCAAATTGTCAATCTACATTTGCTTCATCACGTCCCTTTCACATTTTCTCAGGCGTTACATTGGAAAAATTGGAGACTATAACAAATGAAAATCACCAAATTTGGCGAGTAAGAAAAACGCGAATGAAAAACTTATTTTTGTTTTCAATAATGGTATCTCTCTCTCTATACATAACATATATATATACTGCGCAACATTACATAAACTAGGACCTATTGCAAAAAAAGAGAAAATTTAATACCCAATGAAGATTTCTATCAATTAATGAGAATATCAAACGAAAAACAAGAAGGACTTTTACTTCATGTTATTTCATGTTCATCAGATCGAACTCTAATTTGAAATATATTTTTACCTGCCCTGCCTGATGCGCTAAAACGTTCGTCATTAAACTTTTGATGGAAATATTAGGTTGGGGGAAAAGAAATCCATTATTGGTAGATGGCTGTAGTGTCGATATCTCGTGAAGTATTGATCAAACAATTTCAAATTTATGCTCGTTGTCAAGATGACATTTCGCAAAAGAAAAATTATTTTGCATTTTTTTGTTTGGTCTATTCAGTTGTGAGTTGCAGGGTGTTAAAAATTAAAGTCAACAAAGAGAAAATTCAGTTCTTTTTACAGTTTTTCTTTGATAAAAGCGAAAGTGCAAGACAGGTAGCTGAAATTGCGAATGGTGTTGATGGTGCCGATACTGTACCAGCTAATTACGTGCAATTTTTGTTTCGTCGATTCCGTTCAGGTATTTTTGATCTTAAAAATGTATCTCATACAGGCAGGCCCATTGTCGATAATGTCGATAAAATCACAGAAATAGTCGAAATTGACCGGCATGTTAGTAGTCGTAGCATTGCCCAAGAACTAAAGATCGATCATAAAACAGTTTTAAGCCATTTGCGCAAAGTAGGATTCAAAAAGAAGCTTCATGTTTGGGTGCCACACCAATTAACACCAAAAAACATGATGTATCGAATTTCCATCTGCAAAGCCTTGGTGAAACGGAATGAAATCGACCCATTTCTTAAATGGATAGTGACTGGGGATGAAAAATGGGTCACGTACTACAATATTGTGTAAAAAAGATTGTGGTCAAAGTGCGGTGAAGCAGCTCACAAACGGTGGCCAAACCAGGACTATCGGTATGTGTATTTGATGGGACTGGAAAGGAATAATTTATTAGGAATTGCTTCCACATGGCCAAACACTAGATTCAGATCTCAACTGTCAACAACTTTTTCTCGTATTGCAAAAATTTCTGAGTGATAAGAAATTGGGATCAAGAGAAGATTGTGAAAATCGATTACTATATGTTTTCGCCAATAAGGGCCAAGACTTCTATGAGAGAAGCATTATGAAGCTACCTTTAAAATGGCAACAAATTATACAACAAAACGGTGCATATTTGACCCAAATCGGACAATCGGAAGCATGTTAAATAAAGTCTTGATTTTCATGCAAAAATAATGGATTTCTTTTTCCCCAACCTAATATATATTCGCTATACGGACAATAATGTGTACTGTCAAAGTTGTAAAGCAGCAATAGCTATTTCAGGGACGACTGTTCATGCAACTTTAAAAATTTCCTTATCAAGATTACTTCCGTTATATTCTGAAACTGCTCGACAATACAGAACTCTTTTCCAATACATAAAATTCATAATCATTGATGAGATAAGTATGATCAGTGCTCAATTATTATTAAATGTTGATTCCAGATTAAAACAAATAACTGGACATTTTCAGTCAAATTTTGTGGTTTAGATATTATTTTAATAGGAGATTTACTTCAATTACCACTAGTTTGTTCTACATCCATCTATAAGCAACCGAAAGAGACCCCATCGTTGGACCGATTTTAAGGCGAAATCTAAACTTTTATGAACTAAATGAAGTCATGCGTCAAGCGAATTAACAATTTTCTTCTATACTTACAAAAATTGGAAACGGCGAACAACTTCATGAAATGGAAATAGCTCTGATTGGGTTTCGTTTTTGTACTGTGGAAGAAGCTGAAGCAAAGTGTCCTCAAGGTATACAATTATTTAACTCTAACAATTCCATTAATGAGTATAATAATAACATATTGAATGCCTATGCGGACAGAATAACTTCAACTGCAAAAGATGTGTACATTGGTTGTACTGAAAAAGAACAACAAAATTTCCTACGTCAAAAATTACATAAGAAGTCATTAATTGATACAAATGGATTATGTTATCAAATAATTTATGTGAATAGTATTTATTCCTCAGTTTCTAGATTTACCTCAAATAGGGAAAAAATTAAGATGCAAAAAAAGACACTTTCGCTTTATCTCTACAAAATAACAGAATGATATCAACGACAAAATCAAATACTACGATTGATGCAGTGTTTTCGAGATTCTTAAATGATTTTGAGTGCAAAACCAAAATTTCTTATTTTAGATACCACAAGCCTTTGGTAACAAAAGTATGCACTGAAACACCCATAAGCATAATGGAAATAGACTAATAATAATGATACTTTTCTATAAATGTGTACAATAAAATTTTATTTAGTATTATGTATTGAAAATGAAAATTTGGTATATACTTATACCTTTTCCATCCTAATTAGTTTTTAAATACAGTTTGAAATAATAACAATAAATTTGTTAATTATATGTAAGATTACTTCAAAAAATAAAACTTTATTATACAATTCAGTACATATAAACCAAAGAAGTTAACTTCTACCACGTGTTCACACTGATACACGCACACATTTTGTATAAGTGGGGGGTGATAAAATTTATGAGGGAAAATTAGGTCATCAATATTCAAAGTTTGAGAAGCACTGAGTTAACATTTATCTACCGCATTATGATTTACTGCAGTTTTTTTCATGCAAGATTTTTTTTGAATCACTACATTGAAAATTAAGGAATATGCATAAATAAATACTCAACTTTTAAAATTTAATCCACTAAAGCTAATTAATTAATTAAAAATATTCAAATATAAAATTAATTACATATCGTCAAAGTATTCGTAAAAATGGTTATTCTATGTCATTTTAAAGTGAGTGATACTTATAAGTACCGTCGTTAGAGAAAGGATTAAAGCATTACAAATGCTATATCTGCAAAATTACACTTATGAATTACTTTGGAAATGCTATACTTACCCCACTCGATGTTTCTATACATTTTCAATTTTTTTCTTTTAGAAGCCTAAAATTCAAATTATTTGTCAATTTTAACATTCTTTTTTCTGATGGTCTTTACTGTGATGCTTTTTACTTAAGTGCAACAAATGACTAAGCTAGAAATAAGTTTGTGTTTCTAGAAACTGAATTCGCATTCTTTTTCATTTACACATTCACAGTTTTTATAAAATCAAAATTTATATGAAATTTTTATTTCAATTTGAATATTTCATATTACTGGTAATTAGATTAAAAAATATACCAGAAACTTCTCAATGTTGTTAACAACATTGTTCATGGTTGGATAACAAAGTTGGATAACAAGTGAAATAGAATTCAACCAGAATATTTGATTTCATTTTCTTTCAAAATCAGTTGCTTAGAAGCATTGTCTTTATGCCATCCATCTCTCCTGCGTATTTGAAGCACATATATATATATAATCTTCTATAAGTATGTTGACACTTGTGCTCACAACAATGATTATTTGTTAAATCTTATTATTTTATTTTTGTAAATATGTAAAAAAATTTTCCTGATATGTTAAAATTATGCGTAGTTTGGAACATGTGAAGTTAGAGATGTGGATATACTTATGTTTGGTATTATTTAAAGCAATGCTTTTCTCAAACTTTCACTATTTGCGACCCAATATTCAATCCTAATTTTCATCGCCCCCTCCCCCTCCATACAGTAACAATATATTGAATTCAAAAAGTTACAATACAACTTTAACCTCTCAAGTGTCACCGGCGTATATAAATGTCTCGCTCGGCCAAAGTGTTTATTGCCCCGGACGTATATATGCGTTTTTCCGAAGTACGATCTTTTCTATGCGCTGCTATTCATAAAATTATCCCGAAGGCTTTAGAATGCAATAAAAGGACCGTAACAGTGTTTGCGAAGCAGTTACTTATTTCAGAGGATTTGCTTGTTTATTCCTTTATTTTCTTCCCTCCCCCCCTCCAATATATCACATATACGCGTCTACGTGGAAAACAGTGGCACTAGGGAGTGAATCACGTAACTTTTAATCGGCTGTTTTGGGATTAATTATAAATCGTACAAATTATCAAGTTAAGTGTTAATTTTTGCATATAGTTTTATGTATGACAAGCCCATGGGGTCAATGGTAATTATTAAACTTGTTCTTAACTTAGTGTTGTTGAATTAATTATAAAATACATTGTTCAGAGCTGATACATTTATAAATGTTTCATATTAGTGTAAATGTGTATTTTATTTTTCTTCTGTCAGAATGTATTTTGTTTGTTTACTTTTAGTAAATCAATAGATTTTAAAAATAATCTTTTGTTTGTGACTTCAATATGCTCCTTAAGTTCTCACGACCCCCTAGGGAGTGCACCCCACAGTTTGAGAAACGCTGATTTAAAAATGTACGACGTATTTACTATAAGTATTACTAAAATGTGTTTATACTCATTTAGATGGTATTACTGTTGAAATTATCTTAAAAGAAGCGGAAAATGTAGTAGATAGAAATGATTAACTATAATTTAGACATAATTTTTCCTTCATAATTAGCATATTTATGTCCCTGTTTTGTCCAAATAAATATCTTTATCGTCAGAGTCATGTAACTCTTTTGTGATCTGAACCACGATAATTTATCCTTAAAAACATGATTCTCAAACTTCCATGATTTACATCAGGTTTTCTCATATGAGTGATGGCATCATTAACTTTTATTGCCTTGTAATATTGAATTGTCCTTGATACATAACCGCCTTATACGGTACTTGCTATAAAGTGGTAACCGATAACATCGTGACGTCAAACTGAAAGTTCACAAATGCTTCATTTTGAGACATCAGTAGTTGTGTTTGGGGGTAGGGTTGTCAAGACTTACACTAAAGATATCTCTTTGATTGCTCTTCACAGCTCTTGAGATGTGTTTGTGTTTCCTACAAGACAATCTTATCTACCATCGTTTTCAAAAGAAACTTTTTTTAGAAATTGAGAAAAGGAAAGCGGTAATGTACTTGTTCATATTAATGTGAACTTTTCCAAAATATGTTAAATAGCGGGTTATGTATATTAAATATTTATGTTTATTCACTATAATGAAGAACTTGATACAGTAAAATATTATTAGACAGAGAATAATATATATTTTTAACACATAAAGGATTTCATATCTAATTCAAAACTAATAAGAAGTATATTTATTTTATCATTTACTAATTAAAATGCATATTTTTCTTAAAATACGACTGGTAATAGTATTATGCAGAGTATAAAAATAAAAATGATCTTATGCAAATAATGCATCGAATCCTCAACTTTCTTAATTGATTCCTAAACGTATCGAACAACCCAAAAATGCAAACAAAAGTATTTTTAAAATGCTTATTTTTTAATAAGGTGTATTAGCATGTATAAAATAACCCTTTAGAATTAGGTGTCTAATGTGTCTTCCTTAGAAACTCACCAATAAGTAGTTGAATTGCGCTTTTTCTTTCCCTTTCTTGATAACTCCTTTTGTATCACACTGTCTCTTTCTTTCTAACGTACTTAGTACATGAAGCAATACAAATACGTATGAAATAGCGAATTGTAAGGATGTAGAATGCACGAAAATCGTTCACTTTTATATGCTTTAACACATGACTACTTCGTTCAATTGTTTATATAAGAAAACTTTTTCATTTTTATTTGTTTATTTATTGAAACGTAATATATTTGGAATATAACTTAAAATTTTAATGCATAATAACATTTTAGAATTATTTCTAGTAGTTTATGCAAAAATCTGTAACAAATATCATGATAAGATGTAAATCTCTTATTTTGGGAAAAAATATCTGCCAAAAGCTCGTCAAATATTTTTTTTATTTCCATTAAAAATATTCCTTATTTTATTTGCGATTTGATTATAGATGACTGAAGTTATGCAAATAATTTAACACATTTATAGTAAACTAAATATTTATTTAATACATTTTAAATATTAAAGATGGATTCGGATTTAAATTTATAAATTTGAAATAGATGACTATTTTTAAGACTCTTTGCACATAATTTCAAAGCATTACTTATAACATTTGAGAGATTATAATATTTCCCCCACTAAACTTTTCAAAAATTCGTATTAGAGATTTTTTAAAAAAATATATATACATATAAATTCAGTTAAAAATATAAGACCTTTTAGAGAACAATTTTTAATAAAATCAGAAAATATAAAAAATAATTTAAATCTGCATACTTTGTATGTATAAAAGTCTGTATGTCTGTATACTTTGAATGTATATGAAGTGGTATAAAAGTGTAAAATTACGTGCAAATACATGATTGTATAAAGGAACATAATTCCAGTACACATTCCTTTTCTTTGCCTTTACAATTGTGCCTATTTAAAAAACAGAAATGCTGAAACATTTTTTTTTCAGTATTTTATTTTGTAGGATAAAGTTAACCAAATTCGTATACAAAGAAATAAAACTTTTAAAAATAAAAATAAAACATTCTTGATTATTTAGATGGTAAAATGCCACTTACTGTGAAAGATATTGCAACATAAAGTATGTAAAAATTAGTAGACATATTAGAATCCATTTTCAGTTCGCAAGAGATCTTTTTAATCTCTACGGTAGCTGCACCTAATTTTAAATAGGAAAGATTTATACCTGTCATTCACTTATTTAGAAAATAAATAAATCAAAATGCATTTGATTTATAGGACGATTTACTTAAATAATGCTGGTTAATAACGTGGACAAAATACATGCCTGCCATTAAGTTGAGGCAGGAAATGCAATAAAAAATTTCATGTACGACTTTATCATTTATTTGAAATTACTGCGGAGTATTAACATTACGAGCTAATTAAAATAGAATCAAAGAAAAGGAGAAAGTTTCAGATAACAAGAAAGAAAAAGCAAAGGGCAGGGATTATATTACCAAAATGTATACAAGAAGGATTATCGGTCTTATTTATCAAATTAATTAAAAGTGAAGAATAATTATTATTTTAATGCAAGTTATCTGTAAGTATTTTGTTTTTGTGGACTATTTTTGCTTAATATATTAATTTATTGAACTGTGTAAAATACATGAACGATTATGGGTCTTATTTATCAACTCAATTAAAAAGGGAAGAATAAGTCATTTTAATGCGAGTTATCTAAAGATTTTGTTTTTGTCTACAATTTTTGCTTATTAATTTATTGAACTATAAAATATATGAAAAACCAACGATCTTATTTATCAACTCAATTAAAAAGTGAAACATAATAGTCATTTTAATGCGAATTATCTGTAAAGATTTTGCTTTTGTGGACTATTTTTGTTTAATGTATTAATTTATTAAACTGTAACATACATTAATTTTGCTTGAAGGTTGACTGTAAAGTAAAAATAGCTTATTGCTTGTAAAATAATTGTAATTATTCAGATAAATCTTATTATGTTATATTGTGCAAAATATGTATAAAAAGAATTAAAATTTATTCAAAGTTGGAATATTTACGTATTTTAGCTGTAAAACACAAAAGGTATTTTCAAGATTCATTTAAATTATTTTTTACATTTTCTTTTCAAAGTAGAAAGAAATTATCACCAGTTGTAGCAACCTATAAGAATTGGTATTATGTTTATGTAGAAAATGCAATGCATTTAATAACTCAAATGAATATGTGTTAAAAATTCGAGTCTTATTTATAATATCTAATTCATAAAACCAAATACCCTATTTCAAAACGTGTCTCATTTCATTTTTTTCTAAAGAATTAAAATCCTTCTTTTAATAGATTTATTAGTGTCCTCATATATAGGTTAGATTTTGAACTTTTGATAGATTTATTGGCGATTCCTCGAAATCAGTGGCGCTTACAAGAGGTGGGGGGAGGGCTAGGGGTCTGGAACCCTTAAAATCCTTGATTTTTTTTCCGATTGATTATAATTGTAAGTATATAGTGCGTAAAATTTGTTAAATATTTCTTATTAATGATTAATTTTATTAATTAATGCTAATTATTTATTCAATAATTTGTTTTTAACTGTTTTTTGTTTCCGAAAATCGACAAAATCAAAAGCAGGATGCAAGAATGGTGGACTTTCGACCCTGGACCCCCCATCCCTGAAAAATTTCTGTGTGCGCTACTGCTCGTAATAGAATGTCATAATGGCCTACACGTGCCTTTTTAACCTGTTTAGAGTATTCTCTAAGACAATGATGTAATTTCATAAATAACTTATATTTTCCTTCACTTGAATACGTGAATATATTTTTTATGTTACGTTTCCCCCTATATATCCTGAAATATTTAAACCTGGAATTTGAATAATTCCCTTATTCGCGCGCGTAATTTTCTCTTCAGCAAACCACACGCTCAAAATAACTATGCTGGTGTTCTTATTAAATAAATGATGATGTGATCGATATCAAAAAGTATATTTTTCTGCCACGACTATAAACCAAATTGATATATAAAAAAAATTCATTGTAATATTTCAGTAATGATTAATGCTGAAGACTAAGACTCATTGTAAAATATATACATTTTACATTTGTAGCTAGTATAAAGGGTGATTCAAGCGTTCGAAATTTATAAATAAAGGTTAATCTCTATACAGAAGAGCTATTCAATTATATTCAATTATTTTAAAGAAAGAAATATAAACTGTATTGTAAAAAGAATTTTTTAACTTTACACAGTTATATGAAATTAGTTTTACTTGCATTATATTACTTTTTATTAAACACGAGACAACAGAGGCAATTTCGAAGCAGAGAAACACAATGGCTTATTTATTTCTTTTGTTTACACTCTCCCTCTTCAAAGTTAATTAAAAATTAATCGTTTCAGATGATCGTATTTTAGTGACAGAATGAATTTTAAAAAGCTGGTGATGTTATACTCGTTTATTAGCCTTATTAAGTATTGACTATTTAGTAATTATTTAGAATTAAATATTTCAAGAGTTATTAACTTTTATTTTTTATACATAATTTAACTGAATGAACCTTTAAAAATGTTTATTAACAATAAAACCTAAGTTTGTATTTTTGTTTCATTCATTGCAATATTTTTTAAAACTCCGGTACTCAGACTTGCTAAGTGCTATTTGCGTGAAAATCCCATAATCAGCTTAAAAATAGCATTCTTTCACCTTTTAATATTTTATAGCATGTTGGAAAATTTGGAAGTGGAACGTATGATTTTTTAATATAGTGGTTCTCTTTCAAGGGTGTAGCTACTGCCATATCGGCAGTATCAATAATACAGGGCCCCCAAGCAACACTGGCCCCAATATGTTTCACTACGGTCCCACTAACAAGGCTCTCATATCTAAAAATGTCTGCAATACACGGTCACCTCTAGTATTGATCCGTGGCACCATGAAAGTTTAGTGGTATGTCCATGGCATCCTGCAACCACATGTGTTGCCACTCATGCAACGGCTCCCAGGAGCCATTTTTTAACAAGACAATGCTCGGCCTCACACGGCAAGGGTATCACAAGACTATCTCTGCACTGTTACTACCCTTCCTTGATCCGCACTGTTACATACCCTTCCTTGATCCGCACTGTTACTACCCCTCCTTGACCTGCCCGATCCCCAGATTTGTCTCCAATCGAGCATATCTGGGATCATTTGGGACGGTGAGTAGGGCATCCCACGAGTTTGAACGAACTAGAGTTAAGGTTACAGCGAATATGGAACAATATGTCTCAAGACATCATACAGATCTTGTATGCCTCAATGCCCGATCGTATCGCATCATACATTCACGCTAGAAGGAGTTCAACAGGGTATTAAATCCTCCGTTCTTTTGCCTTTTTCTCTGAAACATAAATGATCCTTCTTCTTTGATTTTCTAAACATTTACTTATATCAAAGTAGTCATTACGTATGTAAAATTTCGTTTCATTTTGACGACTCCTTCTTGGTGTGCTAATTTTTTTTCCATGAGTGTATATTGTCATGAATCAAACACGTAAAAGCTCATTTTAAGAAAAAAGGTGAAGAAACTTTCGAATGTAATTTTTAATACAAAACTTAAGAAAATATGCATAAAATGCCCTTGATTTGTAAATAACACTTTTTTTTGCTTTCTAAAACAATTGTTTCCTTAGGACTTAATATTCTTCACCCTCACTTTACATTTGGGGTTGAATGATGTTCAGCATCGACAGAATTCTACTATAATCAAGATGTTCATTTGCGTGGACCCCCCTGGGTTCCGCCCTGGACACTAAGATTAATTTGAGGCAAAGAATGACCAGACGCCATTTGTAAAATAATAATTTATATTTATTCACTTGATACAAATATCAAAAAACTCTAATGACAAATAGTATCTATATGTCAACGTCAAACGAAAGGGATTTACCTTTAATATTAAATTAAATTACGAAATATGAAATTAATCAATAACTACGCGCAATATCAAAAAGGTTTACCGGAATAGGAGGTCTGAGAAATACACGTAACTTGAATTATTAGCTTTCATTAAACTTGAACTAATTTTATTAAACTAACGCTTGTGGTAAGCGGTATTAAACTAGAATAAATCACCTGGTAGTACTTATGATATCTTCAGGTATATGAACTTCCTAAGGTTCCTTCATTGAGTACTAATAGCAATGCTTCACTATCGTAATACAATTGAATCCTATGAACTTTGTCACTGCTGCTGCTGGCTCAATAGCCTTCATCTCCGCTAACTTACAACGCTCTCCTTAAATGCCCCATCTACTTTGCATATCCCGTTTTCACCTTTTAGAGTAGATTGGAAATATACGCGAATTTACAATCTTCAAAAATGCCTAAGAATATTAGTGAAAAGGTGCCGTACAGATTCGTCACACATACTATATTTCAAAGTAAAATAAGTTATATTACTTTGTCATTCTTCACATATATACACTTGTTTTTTTTTTCAAAACAAGTCAATGCAACTCTTGTATTAAACTATATGTCAGCACTCAACTCACTATATTTTAAAGTCTAAAAGCAGATAAAAACTTCTTTCGTTTTTTTTATTACGCAATTCTCTTTAAACACTCATGACCGCATTATGTGTTTTTCCATGCTGTCATTTTATAAGTTTTCTTTAGAAAATGGTTCTAAATATATGTAAGTTTATCCATATTCAACTCTTCCTTAGATAAATCTTGATATTTTTCTTTTTGCTTTTTGCCACATGGCAATACATGTTGATAATAGCATTAGCTACCTTTTCTGACTGAGATTGTGCAGGCATTGGTTTCTTGGCACTCGATAAACAATGAAACAAGGCTGCAATAAGATTTAGTTGAAGTTTGAGTAGGCTGCCAACATTACTAAGAACAGCAATCCCATAATAGAGTTTTTTGTTATATGTCAATAAAATAATTAGTTAGTTTACCTTTATCAGATAGGCTTTTATTTTTAGACTTAAGCTAACGCTATCTGACGCTTTTCTTTTTTGAACAAGCCCAATGCATTTTAATTTTGGGATACTATTTTTTCCATGATAATCTTTTACTGTGATAAAATCTTTAGAATCTCCATCCCCATGATAGATAACTGGATGATTCTGTTAACACCAACAGAATGCATTCTCAACATACCTTGTAAGCTTTTTAAATTGCTTCCGCACACATGATCGGCTGCAAGTATTTCAGATTCAATACTTTTAGATATTTTTGAAGTCTTTTTACAGGTTGGTCTGTGTGATGACATTATTTAAATATTTATTACTTTACCAAAGTGTCAATTGACAAAGCGATGACACACTCATTCACAGAAATGAAACCACTAAGCTGCTACGTTCTATCTATTGAAGCACTACATTCAACAATTTTATTTTCAGAAGAATACAAGACGAATAGATCATTAGTTGCCTTTTGAATAGGCAGTTCGCTTAAGGTATCTAAACCATTTACTTTCGGAACCATGATTTTGCAAAAGCGCATAAATGGATAATTTTCATGATATTTAGTGTCAATTAGATTAGAATACAAGTATACAATTGTTTTAAGGACATTTTGACAAAAATTTATTTAAATACAACATTTTGGCAAAAAATTAACTTAGAATAATCTTTTTTCAAAATGTTCTCCTTTTGTGAAAAATGCTTCTATTATAATAATATTTTGCCTGTATATAGCTCAGACCTCTCTACAGAGGCTCAACTAAAATTTTTGAAATATATAACTTAGAAATGGGTTTATTCATATTTTACGACAACAGAGGGGAGCAATTTTAAGAAAAAAAACGCTAATAATTATTTCAATGGGTTGTAACTCTGAAAATAATGTGAATTTTTCAAAAATTCTAGTTGAGCCTTTCTGGAGAGGTCTGAGCTATGTACAGGCCAAATATTATTATAATAGAACCATTTTTCACAAAAGGAGAACATTTGGAAAAAAGATTATTCTAAGTTAATTTTTTGCCAAAATATTATATTTAAATAATTTTTTTTGTCAAAATGTCCTTAAAACAATTTTATATATGTATTCAAATCTAAGTGACACTAAATATCATGAAAATGATCCATTTATGCGCTTTTTTAAAATCACGGTTCCAAACGTAGTCGAATACCTTAAATCTGAGGCACACACACATAGAAATCACAGTTTGTTTCGTTATTAATGTATGTAGTTTTAATGAGTATGGGTAAATAAATTACATAGCGCATAATTTATATGTAGAATAAAAATCTTATCATTTTTTTTTGCATACCATAAGCAAATCTTGTATTTACCACAAAACATTTAAAAAATTCTTTTGAACTGGAAAACCTTGCGCAAATGTCCCGATGTTTACATTTAATAATAAAGCATGAGTTCAACCCACGTTTAGAGTCTTCCGAGAACAATAGATCTTTTTGGAAAAATTTCGAGCAAAAAGTTGTAAAAACAAACTTGGGAGGACTTATATATTAATTATTCTGTTACCAGTTTCTTGTTTATTTCCATACATTGCGAGTTTTTCTTCGAAAATTGTCGAGGTACCTCCACCTCATGTTGGTTGAGGTGGAAGTCTCTCTTATTAACCAGATACTCGGGGAATCCCTATGCAGTAGTGATTGAGAAGCCATTAAGTTGGACTCCAAGGGATACTTACAGATATAAACACAATAATTCACAAAATGTAGAAAAAACAATAAACTAGCAATTAATAATAGGTACTTATCTTTGATGAGATGCAACCTCAGAACCTCACCCACGAGAAATCTTCTAATCACTTTTAATATTGAAACGACTATAATTCTGGACGATAATTCAGAAATAAGGCGACTGTCTGTAATTCCGGACTCTAATTCAAGAATAAGCGACTACAATTCAGACAGCACAAGCGTGGCTATATTGTCCACATAAATCTATTCTTTATCTCAGCGACTATTTATATTCCATTTAGTTGTGACTTTTATTTGCAGAGTAGAGTTGTTCTATCTCAAAGTGCCAATTTGGCTGGATGGAAAAACCCCGTGTCAAAGAGGAAAGACCGCGCGAATAGTTCTTTGTTACAAAATAGCAGAAATTTTCATCTTCGAAGCACTGGTGTAGGATGTTGCGTAGTTATTTTTTTAATGATTTTTTTTGTAAAACCATTATTGTGAAATTGAAGCTTTCTCTTGAATTACTTCTACACTTAAATTATTTATTTAAAAACAAAGATAATCCAAGTTTTCAGCAATAAAAAAGGATTAAACAGGAGCTTATAACAATGTGGTAAGCAATCGCAAAACAAATGTATAAACATATATAACGCGCTCTTTCTTTTCCTGCCAGATTCTGATCGAAGTCATATAAATAAAACTCTGTTCTTTACATTATTTTCAAAGATTCTGAAAACTCAAATTCATGTTTTAAAACGTTTTTATTTTCTACTATCGTATATTTAAATATTCTAAGAAATTAAAAGGTAAACGAATTTCTTTTTCAAATTTCCGGGAATGAAGACTTATATTTCCGGTTTTAAAAATAAGCAGTCGGGGAAAACTCAAATCCCAGCAATTTAAGTTCTGAAAAAGGTAGAAACACCATTTTGTGAAGGAAAAAGATTGAATTTTAACAACGTTTGCATTTTAAAAAAAATCGATACTTTTGACAAAAATGACATTTTGAAGATGTGTAGGCATAATAGTATCTGCTTTATTCATAAGATAATTTCAAAGATATGATTTGTTATAAGTCTGAAGTGATATACTTTAGATTTAATGGAAAGAGTTTGTGCTAAGAATTCAAAGTCATTGATATTGAGTATGTGATAAAACGTGAACAACTTCCAAATCTGTAAATAAGGTATTAAATCAAGTACTGAAATAGGCTTACAAATAATTTTTTCCCCTTTCCAATCCTTGAGACATTTAAAATTTTTCTTACCTTTCAAACATTTGATAAATTTAAATTGCTAGAATATTATTGTTGCATTTAATTTATTTAAGTTAAAACTAAATTATATAAACTAGTAGATATTATTAGGGATAAATATTTGAGAATGCGGAAGATTTTTCAAAATAAATCATGTGTAAAATTTCTTAAATAAGTAGCACTTGTATTTCTTAAAAATAATTAAATAGAATATAAAGTAATACTTTCTAATTTGAATTAATAAAAGTAATATTAAAATATTAAAATGAATTATTAAATATTTGAAATATTTGAAATTTCAGAATATTTTAATTACAAGAAAAACCTTCCTTTCAAGAAGTATTAAGTTATGTAAGAAAACTTTTTAGCCGCCCATCCGGTATAGTGGTTAGCGACGCGGACTTCTCTGCCGTAGGGTCCCGGAGAAGGCAAAATGTATGTAATGTAAAATGTTTGTAAATGTATAGTGCCTTTGCAGCATAGGATACTCTAAATAGCCGTCGAACCGCAAGTCCTCTCGTGAGTTTGGTGGCAGGGGAAGAGAGGTGGGAGGCCCTTGACCACCCCCAGGATGTTCTCCCTTAAACATTGGAGCGGAACCGAACAAAGTCGTACTGTCACCTGCATAGTGCTCAAAACTATGACTAATGACAGGCGTAAAAACCTAGCTCCTTGCCGCGATGAATTTCGTGGCCCTTGATCCGATGTTACTGTCGATCAGGTGGCATAAATAATAATAATAACAACAACAAACAACATTTTATCAAATATATATGCAATACAAAAATCATTTAGGAAAAAAATCTCTTTGTATTTTTTCTATGTGCAGGAAAATCAAAGTGAGATATCATTAACACGGTTTTTGGCAATGAAGTAAAATAAAATTCTTTAATTTCATATTTAGTTGCCAATGATAGCTTGTAAATTTCTATTCTGAATTAAATTAAAAACGGTTTAAGTTATGTTTAAAAACATGCGAACCTTTAAATTATTATTACATTCATAGCGAAAATAACTAATAAAACTCTATTGACTTTTTAAAAAAGTACTGAAAAAATTCCTTCTCTCATTGAATGTAATAACAATCAAGTTAAAAATTCCACAATAAAAAATATTTTTTAAAGATCTTTGATTTATATTTATGAAACTGCAAATTATAATAAATGCACAGTTGTGTGTTGTTCCTGGACATTACGGAATTCAATACGACCACAAGTGTAGGTCTTGAAAATGAAAACAGCGGAAACGTTTCTATTATTTTATTTAAAAACTAAATTTTTAGTACACTCATGTCCAAAGTTAAAGTCACAAGCATAGTTTTCGATATAAATCTAAATTGGTAGCAGTAAAATTGATAGAATTTGTATTTTTTATACTTTGAAGAACGGACTTTTGATTTAGGAAAAGTTGTTTAATGTTAATTTTTGCAGAACTGCTGGGTTGAGACCGTTTAAAGGGAAAACTAAAATCTTCTTAATATGCCAATTTTGATATTTTTACATTTTCAAATTGTATAGATTTTAACCTTTCTGAAAATATCTTACTTTAACTTGTAGTGTAGGGGGGCGAACCTTTATGTATTAGCGTGCCATTTTTTCTAAAGAAGCGTTTAATGAGATATGGACGTGCCGTAGAATAAATTTGACTTGTGATTATTGGGAAAATTATAAAATACTATAACAACTCAAAACTCTTTATTTACAGTGAAAAAATACCTTTTGCACTGTATAGTTGTAAATGTTTTAGTTATGCGTGTAGTTCAAATTAAAGTAACATTAGTGTGACTTCTGTTGTTGCAGATTGGAGGACAAATAACTTATATTAGGATTGTAAGACGTATCTTTTAATATAAAATGCATGCTGAATTAGAGTCATCTGCCAAATAGTTTATAAGAAATTATTTTTGCTGTGGTTCACTTTTTTGACAAGAGGATTTGTGATTTGTTTCAAAATGCCATTTTACAGACGATGCTCTGCATACCACTGTTCGAGATCATAAAACACAGACAACGTTCTTGCCTTTACTAATAATGCCCTATTTCTAGATTCCCCAAGTTTGAAATTCTCTGCTACACTTACTTTCTTGCACTTTTTATTCTTTTGCTGAACTAGCCATGTTAAATAACAGTTAAAAATTGTAACTATAACACAAATAAACCTTAAAAATACGGTTGTGTCAACGAAATTGGCTACTCAATAGGTAGACAAATTTTGCATCATAAGCAACTGTTGTCCACGACATAACTAAGGCAAGATAGTAAACAAACGAGTGTGCTACAAGCCATTCCGAGACCGATCACTCGCGTTTGTTCGTAATATTTCAGAGTAAACTTTGTTATTTTGAAATAAAATGCAAAGCATTTTGATCGCTGGCGTGCCCAAAATATTGCGTCAAGTGCCATTGATGGCACGCGTGCTACTGGTTCGTTATCCCTGCTTTAGGGTAATTAGAAGGCCTTAAAACTTATTTTTAAATAATCATTTAAACTGGGCCACGCCCATTTAAATGGCGAAAAATGTAAATAAAGTTTTTTCTTTTTGCTTAAAAGTTGAATGAATGATGGAAATCAAAACGTTTAATCTAGAATTGCTAAAAAAGCGTTTACGTGGGGGTACACAAAATCCCAATGAACGTGTATAAACAATGTAATATGGTCTCGTGCAACGAAGAAAATATTTGCACAAATAGAAGTATTATCATTAGGTACATATGATGCAATTTCATCATTTAATACGGAAAATGTATCAAAACCAAAAATTTTGAGAAAACTTAATATTGAGTCTGGTATACACGGTGCAGGCAATGGAGCACCTCGACAAACAGAGGCTGTTAAAGGCTAAATACTCATGTTTACAAAAAACAAAGGAAGTTAGGAAAGAAAAAAAACTTGAAAGGAAGTTAGAGGATGATGAGTTAAAATTTTTTTTTTATCATTTGGAGTATGGGGAGGAATATTTTGAATAAAAAGGAAATAAAAACTTAAGTTCATTGATCTCAAAATGTAAATTTTTGATGTTCGATGTATCTTTTTTGGGAAAATAATGTTCAGTGGGAAAGTAAAATTTTTATGACATATTTATAATGACGGCTAATGTATACTAAAATGAGCTTTTTGTAAAAAAACTCATAAATTTATTTTTTACAAGTTTTTTATGTGAAAAACGGGTCAAATTTTTGATAAAATATTTTATAAATTATTAAAAAATTCAAAATTAGCTAAAAGCTCATTTCAGTATAATGAGAAAGGTGTACTTTAGTTGAACAAAAATTTCAAGCATGTACATATAACAGATTTTGAGAAAAGGTACATCGAAAACAGCCAATTTAACATTGTCGATATAGAAGTTTCCTACTTTTCTTAAGCATCTGGGAGTTTTGCCTTCAGTTTTGTGAATATTGCATTAAAACAAACAAGTTAGCGAGTTTCCAGTGATAATGAGTCCTCATAATCGTTCAGAGGATTCTTTGAGACGGAGAACTGTTGGCAGGTTTGAAGCTGGCAAGTCCCAAGTGGGGGCTCAATTGTTACATGTGACACCGATAGTGGCATCCCGACTGTGGAATCAATTTCAAACAAGTGGTTCTGTCACCAGGAAGGTAGACTAAGGACACCACAGAGCAATGTCATCTGCACAAGATTGCTATTGAACACCTGACGACATAGGCGGATAATGGCTCCCCAGCTTATTCATGACCATACTGCTGTCTCTGGAAGAATTTCCAGGCGAACAGTTTACATGTCCTTTATGCCCGGCATCTAGTCGTGTGTGTGTTCCTTTGACTGCCTTCAACAAGAAAAAAATAGTTATTGAGAATACGAAAACACCAGTCGTGAACACCACCAAAATAGGGGTATGATCTATTCTGTGAAGTGTCGAGTTTCACCAGACAGAGGGACATCTGGAGACAAAGAAGATCTTACTTTCATCCCTCCTACATAACAGAAATAGACAGATTTGGTGGCAAATGAATCCCTGTCTGGAGCAGCATTATGTTGGGCAGTCGTACACCACTGCACGTTTCCGATGCGGGTACTGTTAAAGCACGGCAGTATAGGACTGAGGTCCTTGAAACCTATGTGAGGCTGTTCCGGGGTGCTATGGATAAAGACTACATTTTTATGGACGATAATGCACGATCACACAGATCTCACGTTGTTGATGAATTTCTTGAAAAAAAAAGGATATTTGCCGTATGGATTGACCTTCGAGGGCCCTGGATCTTAGTCCTATTGAATATGTTTGGGATGATTTAGGAAAAACAATTTCTCAGCATAGTTCCCCTCCCAGGACCCGCCAAGAGTTAAAAGTCGCGCTTTTGGAAGAATGGGCTTTGTTGCCGCAAACATTTATTGACACCCTCATAAACAGTATGGTAGCTCGTTTTGAGGCTTGTATAGAAGTACATTGGAGTTACATTCAATATTAGACAGAATTTTCCCGAAGTAAATGCTTTATCTCTGATTCATGACTTCCCACTTTTAGATATACCCTGTATCTTAATTCACAATTGAAATCTTTTCCATATTGTTATGTTGCTATATTTTTTCTCACATTGTAATATGTCTCCGTGCCATATTTCAGGGCAACACAATAAATAATTCATCAGTTTTCATAGATTTTATGATTGTGACCTTAATTTTGAGTATGAAGGTATAAGAAAAGTTAAGCATCAAAGAGACATTCTCTTTTAATTGACATTTATGCTGATAGCGTTTTAATTTTCAATAAAAAAATTATTTCTTTAAGCTGCGCAATTTCATCTTTTTGTATTAAAATATACTCGAGTTTCAATGTTTGAGTGTTTAATTGCTAGTGTGTAGATTTGAACTAAAATATGCGCAGACAGATAATCAAAATATGAAATGAATTCATGATATTTCACATGCCATCTTCGAAATGAAAAAGATTTCTAACATATTTATAGTGATGGAGAACTAAAATAATAAGATTTTTTTATGTATTTATAGTTAGTGAAATGTTTTTAATCATTATCTCTTTTTATATATCAGTGTTATTTATTACATAAATTTGAAAACTTTCGTTTTCTCCCAACTCTCAGCTTAAGAAATATATAAGTAGATTTTGGGCACATAGTATCATGTACAGCGCTGTATGAAACTTTCAGGATATCTATCTATCTGAATCTATCAGTAGCGCACACAAGGGGGAGGGTCCTGGGGGTACGAACCCCTCCAAAGCCCTTGATTTTTTCCGATTGATTATAATTCTAAATTATATAGTACGTAAAATGTAATTACGTATTTGTTATTAATGATTAATTTTATAAATTAATGCTAATTATTTATTCAATAACTAGCTTTTTACTGTGTTTTGTTCCCGAAAACCGACAAAATCAAAAGGAGCATGATACAAGAATGGTGAACTTTCGATCCCGGAGCCCCCCCTCCCCGAAAAATTTCTGTGTGCGCTACTATCTATATATATCAATCTCTCTCTCTCTCTCTACATATATATATATATATGCATTATCATTTATTTTTTTGTATAAAAGCTAAAAAATTTCACTTAGCATTTTGAAGCAAAAAGAAATTTGAGAAAGTTACGAACTTCATCTTTAAGCAAATAGAAATATCTTAATAATCATATGAGACTAAATAATTTCTTAAGTTCTTAGTAACTTTCAGTTTGCTATTTTCACTGGGAAAAGGTAAGTTAAAGATAAAAAAAAAAAAAAACGTTATTGTTCTTTTTTTGTACTTACATAGATTATATGAGCTGTTCTTAACAAAGCAAACATGTAGATGGATGTAAAAGTGTGATAGCGCAAAACTTTTAATCATAATTACTCTTTTTATTACTTAGATGTTCATTAAAATGATAAATGATAAATAAAAAGCAGGAAATTTCTGATTAAAAGTAGAATGAAAAAATTATCAGACTAAAAAAAAATAATCATGCGTTGCATATGCAAAATGTTTCTAAATGGAAGTTCATGGATGACTGAAGAGATTTGCTCTCGCCTGTTTTGATTACAAGAGTTAGATAAAGTCTGCTTCCTTCAATGGTTCCGTGCACACGTTGTTATCATAGGGAATGAAAATGGGGATAAACTGGCGAAAGAAACTATATAAATCTTACTAATGACAACTTTGTCAACGTTACTTTATTAGACGCAAATGCTGTCACAAATTTCAAATTGAGAGAGAAGTCAATTGTGCCGTAAGGCATCAAATCTGTAATATAAGTGGAAACCGCCTTGTAACAAAGACTATTGCTAGGCTAAAAACAGGTCATCACAGAGGAATGAAGTTTGATGGGAATGGTTGAAGATCTTATAGGAATTGTGATAACTGTTTAGGTACAGAGCTAACACCTGCTCATATTTTTGACTGTCCAGCTATTCTTGCTGCTCTACAAGGAGAGGGGGGAGGGGTTCTCTTTTCGTCAACGAATCTCTATGTGGACAATATTGAACAGATTGCCAGAACAGTCATCTGGGCCCATGGTACTATCTGATTTGGTCTCGTCATGGATACGACATCATCATATGTAAAAAGATTAGAACTGAAATTCTAATGTAACGTGATTCAGCTGAACAAGAATTGCAGAGTTGTTGTTTTAAATGTAAAATGATTTCGATAAGTAAATTTCGACTAAAAAAGAGAGTTTTGTTAAGTAAGATATTATTTTGTGAGCGTTGAATATTTAATTTATGAATGTGACAAACATATCTTTTTATTTTTATTGAAATTCACTCCTGTGAAATCAGGTAAAGTACACATTTTTGCTTTAGATCCGTACATATTAAAATGAGCTTATTGGGGTATATTGAAAATACATTTAGAGCTTTAATTCTGTTGATGAGTTTGTTATCCATTTTATAGAAAGTTATCACTGAAATACCATAAAAAAACTTTATAACAAGCATTTTTATTTCCACAATCTCCTAGAATATCAATGAAAAAAATTATTTAATCTTCACTATTACAATGAGAGTTTCGTTTCACCTGTGTTATCTGATGTTATGCAGAAATGTTCGAATTTAAATAGAGATTCACCAAAACTTTTTTATGATACAAGTGCCCACGAAAGGCTAATTATGAGAAAAACAATAGACGTGTGTGTGTGTTTTGTCTCACATAATCAATAGTTGCTGAAATTAGGTTTGATAAATAAAAAACCTTTTTTAATTTATATATTATTATATTATTGTATTATATTATATATTATTATTATATTATATAATATATATATATATATATATATATATATATATATATATATATATTATTATTATTATTATTATTATTTGCATTTGCATAAATCTCGTCTTCTTCACCGAGAAAGGTTTTCAACTAAACTCACAGTTAAAAAGATTAGTTTTACTCAAGGGGATTAATTGAAAAATCATGGATAGACCCGTTACAGTACCACTTGTATAAAATATTAAAGGGCAAGAAAAATTCTTGTTACTGTGTTATTTCGTGATAGGTAAATTATAGTAAAATTGAGTTGCAAAATTCAGAACTTTCTATTTTTCTTTTAAAGGCAAAAGCTCAACTGTAAATAATTGTATCTACTATAATCTAACTTTTATTCTCATTTTTTTAGAGCTCACTAAAAACTGCATTTTCATTATCAAGTTTTTTTCCTCAAAAGATAACTGATTTAGATGAAAAGAAAACATTTCTACACTGTTGTAAATTGTAGATATATGTCTCATTTTTTATTATTTTGAAGGTCACTTTTACATACTAATTTGATTTAATATTTTTCAATTTCTGCTGCTGTTCCTTTTAAATTTTCTTTTTACTTTAAGACTTCTAACTAAGGCAAGAATGCTTTTCTGCGAAGATATTTTTATTGTTATAAAAATGTAATTAGAAGGTTCCACGTGTTTCTGTATCTCATTTGTAAGTCTGATTATTATTAGGGGGAAACATAAGTATGATACTTTGTCAGTTTTGCTCTTATTTTTGTTGTTTCATTTAGTATATCATCTTATTCTATCTTATCATTTTATGTTTTTCAGCGAGGTTATCCATTTTTATTTCCTTAAATTTTTATACAAAGAACTAAAGTGAACTGAATGTTTTAATTTAGTATAGGTTGTTGAGAGACCAATGTTGTGAATTGCACTTCTTCCTACAGAAAAAATATCGCCAACCACTATTAGATTAAGTTCTCAGAATTTTTTCGGACCGATTTCCAATCTCACATTTCACTTCTTTTCCTGTGTGTATGTCTAATGTCCCTAAATGCACAAAATAAAATTCAAAGAAATTACTAAAGATACTAATTACTAAAGCATTTTTTTCCCATTTAACCCCTATTCATAGCACATTCAGTGTGAGTGTAAAATGACAGTACGTTTAATCTTGAAGTACACATAATAGTTACATAATTTTAGTAAAAAATGGTAAGTTATGCAAATTTTAACTAAATAGTTCACACGAAGCACTAGAAATTATTAAAGCCTAAGGCCATAAAATTAGAAATTAAATCAATGTAACAGCTGCAGTGATAGACGGCGTAATCCTCTCTTAGTGATGTTAGTTGGCATTTCGACTCGGCTCTTTGCATATCTGCTCACATAAGCTTAGAAATGAATGTGGGCATCTTGAATGAAATGGAATATCTAGAATACGATGAAATTTTTAGAAATTTCATCGTAGTAGAATTCGTATTCATAGAATTTTTTTTAGAAATGAAATAACTAAAAATAATAACGTAATGTTAGCACATTAAATTTTGTTGCGATAGATAAATAAAAGTTAATATCTTAAATAATAGCACATAGATATATTTATATGTAAAAAATAAAAAATTTCAAATGAAATTTTGTTTATAAAATACTTGACTTTGAATAATAGTTTTAAATTATAAAGAATGGAAAATTCTTAGTTACACATATATTACTGCACACATATGACTGCATGTGTATTGCATACACATACATACATGCCCATGTATATTGCATTTTGTATAAAAAAGAAAGGAATTTAATAATTAATGCGCGTTGACATTGAAAACAAAGATAATAAATTTTTTTCTCATCCAAGCCCAGAGAGTACATGAAATCTGTCCACTGTCCCACAAAATATTCAATTCCGGTTGAAAGCTTTTGTTTTAATAAAATTGTTAGATCATAAAAATGTCAAAAATACTTTCCTCTAATTTTAAAAAAACATAAAAAAAATAAATATTTATTCCTAATTTTGTTTATTATCTTAGGGGGAAATGCATTTAAAGGGTGACTTTTATACATCTATCATACAGGAGATCAATAATTACAATTAATTTTACTATCTCAAACTTCCAGAATTATCCCTACTCGATAATACATTTTTCATCGGTGATAAAATGCGTGGGTATGAGACAGATTTTTGAAAAAAAACTGCAAGCCTTGAAAGATCTCCAAATCATCCATAAAAAAAGGTGTCAAGAAAATAAGCTCCTTTATCTTTTGAATGTTTTCGTCGTAATTTATCAACTTATTCTAAGGAAAAAATCTTGATAATAGATAAGTGTAAATGGGTTGTCTTATAGAATTCGTATCTTATTACCACACGTGAGGTCAGGATATGAAACACCTTGAGACAACACACTTGATTTATGACTTTTTACTCAAGCCTATCAGTGCGTTTTAGTGTTATTTTCATTTTTAGGTGCTCCAACCACTATCGGAGGCTTGGAAGAGAGTGTGAGTAAAATAGTAATACTTACTTTACTCTTAAATATAACTAATGTTTAGTTAAAGTATATTTTGTAAAAATACAAATTTGCTTGAATGGAATTGGAAAAAGTAATATTCTGTATAATTGAATAGGATAAATTTGTTATTACTTATACAAATACGATCATCATAGACTGGGTTGCTTTGCACTTCAAGTTAGAGTAAAAAATTCATTTGTGTGTGTGTGTTTCGAATGATTCCGGAACCTCTTAAATATTATACAGAATAAAGGGTAATTTTATACAAATTTTGATTGTTGAGAAGAAAAAAACTGGAGTTAGAAAAGACCCAGAAACAAGTTAAAGATTGTAGAACTTGAATAATCTCTCATGTTGGCCACTCATGGGCTATATCAGTAAACTTTCATAAATAGTTGCTGAAAGAATAAAACCTTGAATGTAAACAAATGTTTCGAAGCTGTTACAGAATTTAACTTTTTATACATCCCCTTACGAGAAAATGACTTTACGAATCAAGTGGGTTTTAAGTACTTTTAATTTTATGTGTATAAAGTGTATAGCTCTTATTCTCTTTAAATTAAAATACGCAGAAAATATATAAAAAAAATTATTTATAAATAACCAAAATTATAATTATTTATAAATAACCAAAAAATTATAATTATTTTACAAATAAAAATATATCCAATTTGAAAATAATCTACCGCAAAATCATTTAATTATATTATTAAAAAGTCATTTCAAAGTTTTAACTGCATACACTTTTATTAAGCGGCATATAATGTTAAATAATATTCTTGTTACTGCAAAGTTATTTTAAATATGTAATTACATTATGGTGAATTTGATTGATATCATCCTTTAATTTGAATTACTAAAACTCTAATTTACAAAATATGGTATTTTTATTTCTATGTGGTCGTATAATATTTAATTATTATTATGTACTTTCAGAAAATATGTCGTTGCATTTACTTTTATCCGTGAGTATTTTATCTTAAAAGGTTGCTATATAAATTTGGAGAATGAAATGGTATTTTTTAAGTGTTGTCTTTGCCTTTTTTGACTTTAGTTCAAAGCGTCATGCTCACATCTTTCCCCGAATGAGCAGCTTAAGTGTGCAATGTTAATCTCCCAAAACTAATTTCATATAAAAATAAATAGCATTGCAATTCTGCATTCATTAACGAAAATTTGTGTTTGGAGGACTGCTATTCTTAACTCAATATTACATTTAAAGGAAATCTATTTAACAGGTAGCCGAAATTATTATATAAATCAGTTTTTATTGCTAACTTTTTTTTACCTTTTACAATTAATTGTGATTCCTTATTTTTCTAAATGTGTGTGTTATTAGATCTTATACTGTAAAAAATCCGGCGTATACCTCCACCTATACTTTCAAGCTGCAGTTTTTGAATTTAGGTAAATTCGCCGTATAACGCTTACACACTTTTTTTTACGAAGAAACCTAAACTGTGTGTATGCCATGCTTTTATGTTTTGAATTCATTTTTTTGTGATACTATCCTAGGCTTTCAAAAAAGTAGTGCACTTTTATTAATACAACTCTTAAAGTTCATAAAGCACGTCATTTCTTTTAAATAAGCAGTATTTCGGTACAAATAGAAGTCCAATTTATATATATATATATATATATATATATATATATATACACACACTCTGTCGCAAAAAAATATATGCACCCAGAAGAAATTGAGCTACATTCACGAAATTTGGTATGCATGTAGTGTATATGAAAATAAACAAATGATTAAAAATTCAGAACAAAATATCATTTTATTAAGCGGTTACAGCTTGCAAAAGGTTAAAAATCAGTAAGTAGTAAAGCCACCTCTGGCAGCTATACAAGCCGAAATTCGGCGTGGCATCGATTCAATTAGATCACTTATGACCCCCTGTGGAAGATCCTGCCATAGTCTTTAAATCTGCGCAGTTAATTCTCCTGTATCTCGGGACGGCTGCAGTTGCCTTCCCAGCGCGTAAAGACATGCTCTATTGGCGAAAGATCTGGTGACCTGGCAGGCCATGGTAGGACGTCATATCCTTGAAGACATTGTTGGGAGAGTCGCGCAGTATGTGGACGAGCATTATCCTGTTGATAAATGGCACCTGGGCGACTTGATAGCATGGGTAGCACAATCGGCGTTAAAATATCGTCCACGTATCTGCGAGCTGTCAAAGTGCCTTGAAGGACCACTAAAGATGATCGTGTGTCCCAAGAAATTGCTCCCCACACTGTCACATCTTGTGAAATTGCTGTATGCCGCTCGACAATAAATGCCGGATCGGACCGCTGGCCGGTGCGCCTCCAGACACGTGTGCGGTGGTCATCAGCACTGAGACTGAATCGGGATTCATCACTGAAGATGACACGTCTCCAGTCTGTCACACTCCAAGTTGCCCGAGGTCGGCAAAAATCCAGTCGACACTGCCTATGATGTGGGGTCAGTGGTAAGCGTCTTAGCGGACGTCGGCTCCTCAAGCCAACTTCGGTCAGTCGTCTCCTTATGGTTTCTCTTGATGGCACTGGATGTCTGGAAGGAGGTAAGTGGCGTTGAATCGATGCTAGCGACGTTGTTGGTGCCGAAGTGGCCACTCTTCTGATTGCACGATCCTCGCGATCATTTGTGTTCCTGGGACGTCCTGACCCTCCGCGACGGTACACTCTACCTTCTGTGATCCACCGTTGCCAACACCGAGCAACTACCATATCGCTCCGACCGAGGTGGCGGCCGATACGTCTATTCGACCAACCTGCTTCTCTGAGGCCTATTATACGGCCCCTATCAAAGTCCGTCAGCTGCTCGTACTGCCGCCGGTTACGTCTTAGAGGCATCCTAAGTCTCAATATCGTCTATCAAAGTCATCAGATTCGTTTGGATAGCCGTACGGCGCTCGTACTCATGCTTTTAAACTCTCCCAGTTGCGCAACTAATATGCGCATAGCACACTTAGCCTTGTCTCATTGGCTTCGAAATTTTAATCATTTGCATATCTCTTACCAGACTACATTCTTGCCGAGTTTCGTGATTGTAGCTTGATTTCTTCTGGGTGCATATATTTTTTTGCGACAGAGTGTATATTATGCTCATTTCTTCCCTTATTTTAAGGCTATCATTTTTATACCCAGCGTATAATGCACACCCCTTAATTTTGACCTTATTTTTTGTGTTAAAAGTGCGTGTGATACGCCGGATTTTACGGTAATTTTTTGGTGATTAAATTATAATTCTAAGGCACATTTCAAAACCACCCACCTCTATCCTTTTCACTTATTGTGGTTTTGTCTCAATGGTTATATTAAACTTTTCTCTTTTTTTCGCGTACTATATCAAATTATTCTGTTTTATTCAGGTTAATATTTATTTTTTTTTTACCTCTCAGGTTAACAGACAGTGGAATTATTTAATCAAAAAATAATAATTGCTTGAGTGAGCTTATTTTCCTTGGAACTCTGAAATTAAAATGTCTATAAGAATTGAGGTTAGACTTTCATTTAGTGGCCGTGGTAGCCGAGTGGTATAGGTATCGGAACGTGGCTTTGCCTTGTCACGGGTTCGAGCTCAGTACCTCTAAAGACCCCCTGTGTAAGGCAGCGATGCACGTTAAATCTGTCGAGAGCTGAAACGTCCTACCGTTGGTGTGGTGTGGTAGTTAGGGAGGGGGATGCCTGATCAGGTGTTGTCCACGTCACTTGACCATGGCTCAAAATTACGTGGTCCGTCACCAAAAGCCCTCGTGCAGCTGAACAGCGCGGCGTTAATATTCAATCAATCAATAGACTTTTATTTAATATCTGTTTCAAAATAAAAATACATTTGTAAAATTCCTTCTATTTTATGATCAAATGTATTTTTAAATCATTCGAGTAACTTAAAAAATATGATAAACATCGAATTAGGTAGAAAATATTGATGTCGTCAAAAACAGAAAATAATGGTTACATTTTATTAATGTTTTAAGCGGGTTATTAATCCCAATGTGTTACTTTGTTTGAATACCAGAGTTGAACTAAATCGTATATTAATAAAATTTAAAATTATGCTCCAAAACATTTGGATATATTCAGAAAACTTCATGTAAGACATGAACGACTGGGGTAAAAGAAGCTTATTTTAAAGCACCAGTAACTTTGGCACTGTCATGCATGCAATGTTTTCAACAGCATTTAAAGCAAAAGACAGCCCAACTTTCCTTTTTGATAATCTTTTGAGGTAAGTGAGTAAAATCTAATGATACCCAGTAAATCCGGTTACACGAGGTGAAGAACCGGTGTTGCGATGCGCAATGCAAGAGTCATGAAATCTTTACCCCTTTAACGCCATATTCCCATACGGCCATCGGGGTATTGCACACTGTTTGGCAATTGCAAGGAACAAGTGATTTATGCAAAATTGCGTCTCAGACAACTGACCAATAAAAGTAAATTCAAATTCAGAGGGCTTGGTAGACCAGGACTAGCTATCTGTATAAAAGACAGTGCATACAAGCTTATGATTTATACGAAAATTCATGCTGTTTGACGAAAATATTGCTGGGTGTTATAAAAGTTTCTTCTCTGAAATTTTGTTTGGTTCTTGCAATAATTAAGAGCAAAATGTCAGCAAGACATTATTTGAGTGACTACGATCGTGATCTGGGGTGAGCAGTTGTATGACTGGAAGCAGGTCAAAGTGTTACCACTATAGCTGCTGCAATGGGTGTATCAAAAAGTGTCATCTTGTGACTAAAGAAGGCCACTGAAGGTGAAAAAGCATGCCGGGGGTCGTGGTAGGAATACACCTTTAAAGAATCGCTATGTAGCCCTCATGGCAAAAAGGAACACAAATTTCACTTCTGGCCAGACAGCTGCATACTTTACAACCGCTACCGATACACATCTTTCAGCAAGAACCATCTCACGGTGAATAAATCAAGTTTGTTTGCATCCATGGAAGCCGATTCGTTGCATCCCACTTCAACCACACCATCGTCGGGAGAGATTACACTAGTGTAAGGAACATGTTGGTTGGGATTACCAAAATTGGTCTAGAGTGATGTGCTTCGAATCTCGTTTCAGCGTGACAAGTGATTCTGGCCACCAATTACTGTGGAGAGAGCGTGGAGCACGTTATGCAAAAAAATTTGTTTGTGAACGTTATCGGTATGGCTTAGGTATGATGGAGCGGGTAGGTATCACGCACAATGGCTGAACACTGCTTCACATCTTTGAGCGACGAAGCGTTACATCGCAACGGTATTGTTGATATATTATGCATCATGTTCGTATTTTTAGAGGAGCTGTAGGTCCAGACTGAAGCCCAATGGCTGAGTGGTTAGTGCATCGCGCTTCCACACCCTAGGTCCGAGGTTCAAACACCGGGCTGGGCAAGGTTGAATAAGCCTTTCATCCCTTCAGTGGGTCGATAAATGAGTACCAAGCTTGCTTGGGAACTTAACAGTGGGGGTTTCGCATCAGACTGACCACCAGATCGGAACATCTGCTCATTCACCTCAGGGCTCAAGGTCACGTATACTGAGTTGAGCACAGTAGACCTTGGCCCTCATGGGCTGTTGCACCACTGAGTTAAGCTGTAGGTTCAGATTTTCTGTTTATGGACGATAATGCGCGACCACACAGACGCTTTTAGGTATTGGAATCCCTATAAAGTGAAAATATTCTCCTTATGGAATGGTCTGCTTACTCTCCAGACCTTAATCCCATTGAACATGCCTGGGATGTTTTTGGCAGACGTTTTGCACAAAGAACCATTCCTCCCCGTACAGTGCAAGAGCTCAAAATCGCCTTGAGAGGAGTGGGACAATACTCCCTTCCTCGATAGTTGAGTGAAGAGCATGGAGAACAGGTACAAAAATATGCATTAGCATCCATAATCAACACACATCTTATTAAGGTACTCATGTCTGCATCATTCTGACATTAAGCTCAATTTTTTTGGCTGTTTGGAAATCATCCAAGGAGCATCTTTTTTATTTTTAAGTATTAATTCTTCGATGTGGCGATATTTGTACTATTTTGTACTATAATAAATGCACATTGTCCCTACTAAATATGTACTTAGTTTCAATTCTTCAATCATTGTCTATTTTTAATTATTCCGAAAAACGTAACTGTTTCTTAGCAATAGTCAAGCAGTGAAAATAGATAGCAATTCATTTGCCCATTCATTTGCGATTTCGTTTGTCCATGCCCTGTGTTCAATGCACCAGTGCCACGTACGCCTGTAG